>JAWNLI010000179.1:1447500-2047500 GCA_035042405.1 Drosophila demipolita
GATGCTTTTGCCGGCAGTTAGGAAATATGACTCCTGCTCCTGGTCATTTTTGTAGCGCACATTACCCTCAAGTATTGTCAGGGAGCAGTTAAACAGCGCCGGAGCAATGAAGTTGCTCAGCGTCAGCCCGGGGAAATCAGCCACAAAAACAACGTCCGAGTAATTGTTCCATGCGAGCACCTCATCTGCAATCGTTTTGAGCTTTGGACGCATATGGTTTAGTTCGTTGAGCAATGGAAGCGACCAGGGTGTCTGTTTAAATGGCGACCAGGGCGCCTTCAACAAATCCACGCGCGGATCAAAGGTGCGCTGCTGGAAGCGGCCGTTCATGGCGCACCAAATATCAAAGTAAATGGAAATGTTGCTGCTCTTCACAGGACTGCTGACCGGATTTTTGATAATATCGTCACGTATGTTCCTCTCAATGCAACTGGCATATTGGACAGCCATGTCGGCATACTTTGTCCAGCGATCGTATTCGGTGAAGGCATAGGGATTCAGATGATGCACCTGCTGATTGTCATTATCTATCACCTTGATGGAGGTCAGCACCGTATCGTATGAGTGCACCATCATGTCCCAGGAGTAGCCATACAGGCCATTCGTCCAGTTATTGTAGCCCTTCGTGATGAAGTGCGAGTACGGCAGAAAAAGCTGTAGCATGCAATAGATGATTATGATGCAGCTGCGCAGCTGAGCCTTGAGTCCAGTTGGACAACTGATTGTTGATTTATTTTCCTTCACATCTGGGCATCTTTTGAGCAGTTGACATAAGCGACGTGGCCAGTCAAACCTAAAGAAGAGTGGCACCTCTGCCAGACAGACCCAGGGGAACATGCCTAAAAGAGCAGAGAAAAGTTATCAGACTTGACTCAAGGGTAATTTATCCTAGGTTCCTACTTCTTCTTTTGTGTTCAACTCACCTATGGTAAACAGTCGCGAGTTCATCAAATGAAAGCTTATCATGAATGGTGTCACCAGCAGACGAGTCTTCTCGCATGTCATGAAGAATGCAATGGAGAGATCGAAAATGGCCGTGAACCAATGGATAATCAGCAAGTCGATTAGGTTCTCGTCCAGCAGCTGTCGGAATGGAGCAAAAACCCAATGTTGGCTCAAAGTGGACATGGCATAGCCGGAAAGCCACTCCAATGAGAACTTCTTCAGACCGGCGTACATGTAGAGCACAAAGAACTGAAACTTGATGAGAAAGTAATTCCAATAAGGCACCGGCTGCCTCAGCTGCGGATTCAACCAACTGTCCACGGAGCTGCAAGGCCAAAGATTTAAGTAATTGAATTCTGGCATTGTAAGTATTGTTACCAACCAGTAGTTGTGTGCCTGGGTGAAGATTAGCAATGTGCCAACGAGTCCAAATAGATAGCTGTGATTATTCCACGCCGGCTTGTCCAGCAGAAAGATGTACCAGTAACCCGTCACAAAAATGAGACAGCTGCTGCGAAAGCGATACCCAAACATAATGCCCAAAGCGCCAAGCCACATGCCCAGATACAAGCAGCCCATCATTGGGTAATCCATAGCATCTATTTGATTGAACAGTGGAAAGTGGCAATGTTGCGGCTCACCAAAGCGCACATCCAGCTGTCCACCGCCCCGCTCCTCGGCTATATCGATCAGCATTGCGGCACCGAAGAGCATCCGAAAGACACCCAAAGCGGCACCATCCACAGGCCGGCCTAGCCAGCTTGTAAAACTCCTCAAGCTTTCAAAGTTATTCCGCTCGTGGCCAAAACACACTCTAAAGAACTGAGCAGTTTGGTTAGCCTGCTCTGGAACAGCTGCATCGTTTTTTGACATGACCGGCACATCATCGGCGTTGGTCGATTTATTTTCTGTGGCTACATTTGATGATGTCGGCTTTGTGGGCTGCTTACGTTTAGAGTTGGTCATAATTCAACAGTAGAATTAAAGCAAAAGCTTAATAAATGGAAATAAAAATTACGGGTTATTATTAAAGTGTTTCGACTGATCGACTTATTTGTTAAGCTAGTTTCTTCCATACAGTTACCTTCTCATCCCTCTCATCATCAACAATAATAAACACGATTTATATATAAATTTTGTGGTTTTTTTGTAGAATTTATTGGAAAAGTTGACATAAATACATGCATGCATATTGTTGTATACTAAATATATAATATATGGTTTTTTTTTTTAATTTTATTTTTTGATTTTGTCGTTTCTGACTCAATCTTGCGAAAATAGAAATCTACGTTTGCTGTCTTTTATAATGCTTAAGATGCACACCTCAAACGAACCCACCCAGCCAAAATATTCATTACCAAAACTCTTCATTTGAGGCAGCGATCATTTCATCCATCCTATTGCTGTGTGTATTCCTGTGTTTTTTAGCGAAACTGGTTTCGCGTACAAAATATACATCAATTACGAAATATATATTATTTTTATTATTACATCTCTATATTCTTGAGTTGAGTTTATTGCAACAAATTAGCCCAGCTGCGTTTTATGAAATAGCAAACCTCAACTCTTGATTTTCTTGTTGGTAAATTGTGTTGAACTGGTTTCTATATATTTTTGGATTCTCACATTGTGTGTGTGTTTGTATTTAAATTTTGGTTTTGTTTTGTGTGTTTAATATATATAGTTTCGAATACAGAATATAAATTTGTTTTGAATAAGTTTTACAATTTGCCATTGTTCATTTCATTGGGTTCGCAAAATTTCTAGAAATTTTTGAGAACAAGCTTTGAAAATGCCTCAAACTACGCATATGAATACAATAATTCTGAATATACTTGTAAGTTGTAATAAAGCTAATGCTTTGGTTTTAAATTTAATTGATTTCAAATTTTGGAAAGTACTCAAATTAAAAACTGTACTCATTAGTTGGTTTAAAAAAAAAAAACAAAAGAAGAAATTTTTATGAAAGAACTTATAAAACAAAGGATTACTTAGTGCCTTGCTTAAATAGTTTAAATATGTATATTATTTTATTTGGTTTTTGGTTTAAATATTTACTGACTGTGATTTAATAGTTGTCTTTCGTTTTATTTAATTTAAATACGACAGTTATGCATAAATGACTAATATTTGACTTTGTTTCACATTTAAGTATATTCCTTTTTTTGCTTTTAAAATTATTATATTTTCTCTTTGGGTTTTTGATACTTTACGCAACGCTTAAACATTTTAAAATGCATTTTCAAAGTTAATTCGATAAGTACTTTTGTATTTAGCTGTAATTCATGCTCTTAATAATGAGTAAGCTTTGAAAGTTTTAGACAAAGTTTTCGAGTTGTCAAAGTCAAAAAATTTGCATACAATTTGTGATCCAGCCCCCGCCGCCGTCTCTAACCAACCACACACAACGTTTATCTTCCAAAAAGTGACGGCGACGGCTAAAAAACATTATCGAATGAAAAAACTATGTGTTGTTGTTGTTGTTGTTCTTGTTGTTGATTTTGTTTTTCTTGTCATCTCTTCTAGAGGTTGTCGCTATTGTCGCTGACCGACCGGCAAGCAACCCTCATACCCTCCCCCAGCTCCAGAGCGCCCTCTCTCACTGTCTCTCGCCCAATGCAATGCACCCCCCTCCTTGACGATGAGGCGCAGGCGCGCTCTCTCCGTGGCTCTCTCGTTCTATATGCGATTCTGGTTCAGCTGAGAGCGAGGAGTGAAGGGGCTAACCATAACACCACTTGGCCAAATCGCCTCGTTGAACAGCTCATTGAAGCGATAGTCCGGAATGGATATCTTGAATTTGCAATATGATAACTGCGATAAGTTGGCATCGTTCTTCACCAGTTTGGTGCACTTCACCAGATTCTTGTTGATCTTTAGCTCCTCGGCGAGATGCTCGATAATGTCATCCTCGCTGGTGTTTGTCGCAAATTTGCCCACCTGCACCCAGCGGCCGTAGTCGCATACGACGTGCAATCGATCCGAATTGCAATTGTTGCCGACAACGATGAGATTGTTTTGTTGCGGGTGCTTTTTCCCATCGAGATTGTTGACGATGGGCTGGTTGCCAAATTGGAAATACTGTTGGTACATCCGTCCCTGGATCTGATTAACCCCGTTGCACACCTTGTTCACCTTCTCCTCGATGGTCTGCAGTTTGGAGCAGAGTGCTTTCGGCGTTTGAGTGCGGCACTCATCACAGTTAAATGATATCATTGGATTCTTCTGTATCATATCGTACATGGCATCGTCAATGTTACAGCATGTCCGGTGGAACTTCTTCAGGCAGTCATCCGAATTGCATATGATAAGTGCATCCTTTGAGTTGATTGATTTCTTGCATTTTGTGCAATTTTCGGCCATCTTGCTTTGCTTTGGGCCTTTGCACTTTCAGCACTCGTTTTTCGTCTTATATTCGTTTGTGGACAACAAGAAAAACACACACACAAGCGACACACAAGCTAAACACACACACACACACTTAGGCACGCTCGACTCTGTTGCGAATGTTAAGGGGAGCTCTGTCTGCTGTCGGCTCTGTTGGTTGGTCTCCTATCGTCGATGGTATCGGGTGTGCGAGTGTGTGAGAAGTTTTCTAAAAATGGTTGGAGAAATATAGAAACGCGACTGCGACTGCAAACCGAGAACCGTCCGCTTCGAAGTTTACTGTTCAACTGAATGTTCACTGCGAACCCTTAGAAAAGCTGTCGTCTGCCAGCGCACTCATTACCACCACTTAAGGGTGAGTTTTGCTTGCGCTTGTGCTTTTTTTAACCACTATTTTGGAACCAGTTCTTTTTTGTACACCCTTTTCTCACTCTATTTTATTTCGTTTGCATTGTGGGTGTTATTTATTTATTTGTTTTTTTTTTTTGATTCTTTTCCCTCTCATTTGTTACAAATGTTGCCAGGTTGCAACACTGGTAGCTTTGCTTAAATGCACTTTCGAGTCGCAGTGTTGTAAAATAAGTTTTTTATCTCCCTTTTGACAACTGGGCATATAAAATTCTAATGATCATTTTGTACGCTCTCCGAATGTGTAGTGAATTTAACTACTGATCAAAACAATTTTGTGAATGACTCAAGTAAATGAATAAACTTCACTTTTTGTATTATTAAAATAAACACATTATCACTCTAAACACCTTTTACAGTATCAACTTACTTTCTGTTAAATATTTAAGTTAATTGTTCACTTCATTATAAAAGTTATGATTGCTATTAACATTATTATTAACATTAACTATTTACACTGAATTTGTTTATAATAAATCCTATTTCATGTTGAACAACAATGCGTATATAATCAGGTTTCATTTCAATAGCTTTATCAATAGGGAACTGGCTACTTAAAGCGAATAAAATTAAATGTGCGTCTCACCTGGTTTAGGTTCAATTATACTCCAATACCGTTCTCGAATTACACACCGGCAATTTGTAAACACGTGCAAACAATATCAACTTCCTGGCTGGTAATTGGAGGCTTTTCTGCTGCTGCTGTTGTATTTTCGCAACAGTTTGTAATTCCGAAATTAACTTCAACCGGAGCCACGATTAGGAGCAGCTGGGACTAAGAAGGGCACGCGAGCAACACGGTCCAGCAACTGAGGCTCAGTGCTCACTGTGGGGTCTTATTTATACAGAGATGAGATGCTCTCGTTGCTGGGTGTGGGATTGGCGGCCGTGTGTCGGTGCGGGTGGGCGGGGTGTTGTTTGCGCATGTCCTTGGCAATAGAGGACAATGATGGGGGCCGTGCACGTTAATAATAATAAAATATATATGTATATATTGTGTACGACTTGTACACAAGCTGAAACTGAAGCAAATAGAAATATAACGTTAACACGTGTAGCTGGCAGTTGCGCCGGCGACTTTGCAGCTGGTTTATGTTTGTCTTGGTCCTCGGACTCCTTGGACTAATCGGCACGCGTAATTGAGTTTCATTATTGGTTGGCGGCAGAGGGCAGAGGGCATAGGGCAGGGAGCTCTGGTTAGCGTGCTCTAGTTTGGTGCCAATAGATTTTAATCAGGTGTGGCAAGCATAGTAAACAGGCACCAGACGCCCGCACCACCCACGTCCACTTCACCTGCGTGCAGCTGATTTAAATATCAGCGTTGTCTCAATCTCTGTCTATTTGTATTCAGCTTTATTTTTATTACTGTCCCTGCTCCTCGGTGCTATCTACGTCGTTCCTCCAATTGTTATTTATGTATGCAACACATACAGCACCCACGTGTGCCCGATTTCAGCAAACTCCTTGCCCCTTTCTCCTTACTGCATATTATTCGCCCAGATGCTGTTGCTAGTGCCAAGTTTGGTTAGAAGACAGTTTAATTTAGGCACTTGTCTGTATGCTTTGAGTGTTTTATTACTCCTATTTTTAGTATATTGCCTGTCACTTGGCTGTCATTTAAGTAGGCGTTTCGGCAATATAGAAATGCATTTAGTCTACAATATATTTTAAAGTGTTAAGCAAGAAAATTAGATTTAAAAGTGTTTGCAATGAAATTTACGCTGAATCCAAATTATTGTAATTCAATTTTCTCAATCTAGATTAAGATGACTGTGCTAAAAATTCCTCAGCTTTGCCAGACTTATGTGCTTTTTAATATAATAATATCAAAGAGCCCTTTTCTGCATTTTTTTTTACCTTTTAGTATGCATAGCATAACACATTAAAACCTTATTGCCCTTAAGTGATTTCATTCAAGTTCAGACAATACTCATTTCTTTACGCATGCAGCTCACAAAATATAAATAAAATTAGATTGTCTTTTTTTTTGTATCTATTTAATGGGTTACTGCACTTGTGTTACAAGCATTTAAGTTAAAGTTGAGATAAAAAACAATCTATAATCTATTTAAATGTCGAACAAAAGCACCTTCGAAGTACATTTGTATTTTGGTCATTCAAGACTTGGTTGGCCAAATGTTTATTGCTGGACTCCCCAAAGTAACTATTAACCTTTTTTTTTTTTAAAAAAAAAGTAACTTGCTTTACATACATAGTAAATACGTAAAAAGTAGTTGCGAATTCTTCACCAACTTCGATTTCGTAAGTTTGCCTGACTACTGCTGATATCAGAAACAATCGTTTAAGACTATTTTTGATTAAGCGCAACAAAAGCAAAACTCAAATTCCAATAGCACAGTTCAACGCCTCGTTTAGAAAATCGATCGCGATCGGCAATTTCAAGTTCAAATTGTAAATAGTAGTTTAGTGAACATCACTCATACGCAGCGTACGCTTCACCTGACCTTCCGACAATTAGGCGAATATGTTGCATTCGGCCAATTACGGCTGGCTGGCAGCGGCGATTTGGGCAATTGAAAATGCGCGTGCCACAAAGTGTTAACAAATTTCTGTTGACGTTTGTGCATCATCTGGCCGCATGCCTTTAATTGTAGAACTCGGCCAAGCAGCATCTCCTCCCTAAACAGGGTGTTTTAGCCGCGCCGACATTGACCCTGATTCGCTTTGCGAATCGCTCCATTCGTGATCGAAGCGATCCCCCAACGCGTATAAATATGCGGCGCATGCGTCGCTATTTGTCACACAACGAGACGAGTTCGGCGGGTGCGTTTGCCTTTCCAGCGGACAGACAATAGAGAGCGACACAGCAGACTGCCAAAAGGAGGATCTACAGCTAGTGTTATGATGATGATGTGTCGGGTGGTGTTGTTGCTGCTCGCGCTGGTTGCTGGCAGCTATGCGGCGACACATGTCAACATTTCGATTGCCCAACAGCCGGCCACGAATCCGGCGGATGTTAGCTTCATTGATGGACATGCGCCAGCGGAGCTAAGAGCCGGTCCGATTCGGGTTGAGGAGGAGCCACGCTTTGCTCGCCTACAGGAGCGATCACAGCAGCAGATGCAACAGGCGCAACAAGTGCAACAGGTGCAACAGCAGCAAATGCCGCAACAGCAGCTGCATCAGCAACAGTCGTCGCAGGCTCCACAGCAGGGACGCCAGCCACGTCGTCGTATGCACAATCGCCGTCCCTCGATGGTGCAACAGCCGCCGCACAATGGCCAGTTTCGTCAACGCAACCAGCAGCTGCGCCAGAACCAGGAGTTCGAGCGCTACATTCAGTCCTATCATAGTCATGGACCCTCCGTGGAAACCGTAAGGAATTTACTGACTTGACTTAAGAATTTTTCCAAACCGATTTCAATATTTTCTTGAATTCGTTGTGCAGGTCTTTGAATCCTCCAGTCCATCGCCTCAACGCTATACGCAGTCCAGCAGCAGCAGCAGTAATAGTGAGAGCTCTAGTTCCATTGCTGGAGATGATGTAGTGTCCATTGGTGGTGGCAAATCGCAGCAGCTGCGCATGTTTGAGCGCCAGGTAGCTGCTCCAGCTGCTGTTCAAAGTCAGAGCGCCAATGTGGAGCAGGCGCAGGATAGCAAACCCATCTACGAACCGCAGCAGGAGCCAGTGAAAGCAGCTGCCTTTGCACCCGCTCTGAGCTCCGGCTCCAGTACCAGCTCCTCCTCCAGTTTCAGTTCAGGCAGTGCTTCTGCTCCGGCCCCTGCTCAATTGCCCAGTGATGCCAAGCTGGGCGGCGGTGGAGGTGGCTTTGAGTCCTCCTATGAGCCTGCCTTCGATGCGGGCAAAAGCTATAATCGTCCTAGCTATGATCAGGGCGGCTACAGTGGCTATGACGACGTACAAGATGACTATCAGGATCAGTATCCGCCACAGGTAGCCGCAGAGGAGAGTTTCGGCTACGATGATTATAGCGATCAATCCGGTGGCTACTTGCCACCACCACAACATGGTTATGTGCAGCCATCTCCACCCCGCCAACTCGTCACGAAGACCATCCAGATTGTGCAGCCGGCGCTGAAGGCCAAGAAATACGAGGTCCGTCATCCGGCCATCCAGAAGGAGTTCTACGATATTGAGGAACGTGTTGTGATTAAGCCAGCTGGCACATTGGTTGTCGAACTGGATCATCCGGTTGCAAAGATACCCAAGGGGGAGACTTTACTGCCCCTCGGTCATCCACATCCCGCTGTCGCTGGTGCCTACCACAACAGCAACAACAACAAAAATATCAATGTGCAGGTGCAAACTCAAAGCTACAACAACAATGGCAATGAGTACAGGCCCAACTATGATGGACCCAAGGAGCAGGCACAGGTGACAACTGTTGGCTCCACTGTGACCACAATGCCCACCTACGATCAGGTGGCCAAGGATGAGTACGTCGAGTCACAGCTGCAGCAGCAGCAACACCCGCAGGGAAGCGATGCCACCGACGGCATTCGCCAGTCGCCCACGTTCAGCTCCAGCTCCAGTTCCGGCAGCAGCTCGGGCTCTAGTGTTGTTGCCACCGATTCGAATGGCAATCAGTTCCAGATCAACAAGAAGCATCTGACACCCAAGATGCACACACGGGTCGAGTCGGAGCAAAAGGACTATGATTATGGACGCAGTGAGGCAAGCTATCCAACACAACGTGGCTATCAACGCACCAACAGCTTCGGTCGCCAGCCGGCCTATCAGCAAACCAGCAACGATGACTACTTCAGCGGCGAGTTTCTGCCCAATGCCAATGCCGGCAATGTGGATGCGAAACCAGCACGTCTCGAGGAGGCTCCAGCGCCACGGCAACAAATCATCAAGCACGAGCACAAGATCCATTTGCCACCATCGCAGCATAACATCTATCTGAGTCGCAGTCGCCAACCGCCGCCAAAGGAGCATCGAATTCAGGAGGAGCTGCCCGCCCATGTTGCCGAAGTGAAGCCCTATTTGCGCAATCATCATGGCCCCACAGTGGTGTACGCCAAGCAAGCGGTGCGACCCGTTGCCTCACCACGTGGAAACTACTACAATCAGGCGGCAGTGTCACGTCAACGTAGTCCTCTCGCCGAAGAACTGGAATATAGTGCACCATACTCACGCATGCGCTACGATCCTGATGCAGAGTCCGGCCGCCTGGTGGAGGCACCCAAACAGCAGGTAAAAGAGCAACCAAATGCACAAATTCACCTACAAATACCGAATCATGATGACCGGGATCAGTCGATTGTGGCCACTGCGACGATAAGTCCACTCAAGCCCGATTGTGATCAGCAGGAGAAGCAACAACAACAACAGCAGCAGGATCAGCAGAAAGAGGATCAGGAAGATCACAGATCTTCTCGTTATCGGCAGCATCAACAGGAGCAGGAGCAATTTCAGCGTTTGGTTGAGACACCAGCTGCGCCCGTTGTTGTGTCCAGCACACAAGCCACACCCACTCAGGCTCAACCCGATCTGGATGTGGATGTGTCACTCAATGGCGGTGCCGGCCACCTCAATCGACACCTGCAGCCCAATGAGCGTGTCATTTCAGCAACAGCTGCACCCACCGATGCCGCCTCGAAGAGGGAAACGTTCCACAAGCGTCGCATTGTGGTCAACCATCCGTTCCAGACGGTGCGCGAGGTGGTCGAGCATGAGCCCATCACCAACTATCATCAGATTCAGGTGAATGAGCCAGCTTCACCCACTCTCTACCACCAGGCAGCTTACTATCAGCAGCCTGTGCAGACGCATGGCAATCTGGTGCAAATCAAATCGACATCCACACATGGCAATCTCCATGCAATATATGGTTAAGCGCTGAAGAAGTTGTAGACCTGGATTTGTGTAGCTGACTAATTCTATTGTTGTTTTTTCGTTTGTAATTAAGAGATACGAGTACCCCCGAATCGGTGGAAGGGCCCTTTCCATTACCTTATATGTATACATGTGTCCATATCCCATAGACCCTTAGGTTTAAGTGCAGTTTTACTTGCCATGAATAAAACGCATACAAAATGCCACGAAAAATGAAGCCCAAGTTGAATGCTTATCTTAGGTTGCTGGCGCCATCTATTGTTCACAGTTCATGTGTAACACTCAGAAAGCAGAGGTAAGAACCAAATTTTACCTTTAAATATAAAATACTTTCAGTTTTCACATATAATATAATCATTTTATTGGTTTTGTTTATGTTTTGTTTTACGAAAATTATATTTAAGCATAATCATACAACGAACAAACTTACAGTTACATTTTTATAATGCAATTAAAACATTGACTGTATAATATAATAATGGTTTATACTTTTTCAGCGCTTCAAGACACAGTTTCTTAAATCTTTTTATTAATTATATTTTTTTTTCGTTTTGTTTCGAATTTTTGTTTGCACGGCTCGCAATGTGTGTGTGTTGGTAAAGAATTAAACATTATTTATTTATATATGTATATAAAAAATACAAAAACAATTGGCACCGCCATAACGGTTAAATCGTTCAATGCAATTGTCCAAGAAATTTTGTAAGTTTTATGATGGAACCGTGACAAATTTTCAATTGCCAAATTCCAATTTGCTTCACTGTGGCGGCGTTTGACTCGAGCGTCGCTTCTCTTTCTCCTTCTCCTTGTCGCCGCCTTTGCGTCCAAATATGCGGAACATGCCGCTGCGACGCTCCTCTTTGCTCTTGCTGCCTTTCACACCCGACACCGATGAAATCGACTGGGCTTCGCTCTCACTGGAACTCTCCGCCGACGCTCGCGTAAAACTAATCGAGTCCGGCTGCAGCGAAACGGGGCGATTGCCCTCAAAGCGACTGTTACCCCAACCTGTAAATGTAACAGACAAGTAGAAAAAGAGAAAAAGAGAGAGAGATTGTGAGTATTTGAGTGAAATTCCCATGTTAAAGCGTCTGATGATGATTAAGCGGATGCAGAATAACATAAAAGAGAGCGCATAAACATAAAAATAAAACATAGAAAGAGTGAGTGTGCGTGCAAAGAGAGCGAATTCTTAGCTTAAAGTTGGCAAAGAGAGCGCAAACGAGAATCATATATGGAATACTTTGCAAACTGGTGCGCAGATAGGATCGTCGCGCTATTTTCACCGATTTCACCGTAGAAGCTTCACATGTATATATTAAGGCATGCAGAATTCATTAAGAAGAGAGAGAGAGAAAGAACAATAACTTGAGTACCATTAACCGTTAACAGATTAACGAGCTAAACACATATTTATATGTATATGTATATAAAAGAAACTAATTCCAAAAAATAAAACAGTAATCTAAAAGAGAAAGAGGAAGAGTAACAACTAAAATGCAAGCCTTAATTGTTAGGAAATGTGTTCATTCTATGTTGTTGTTTGTTTGTTTGTTGTAATGTGTGCTAACCACCGATTCCATCGTTATTGTTATTTAGATGTAGACCCATGTAGCTTGGATTACTGATGGCATTGTTATGATCAACGGAGCCGGATGATGATTTCGTTGATGATGTTGGTGAACTCGTTAAATGCCAAACCGTGCGACTGCTAGTCGCGTGTTGTTGTTGCTGTTGTGTTGTTGTTGTCGATGAAGATGATGTTGTTGTTGTTGTTGTGTTGGTACCCTTTTGTTGGATATTACCGTTGCCATTGCTGCTTGCGCCGCTGCTTGAATAGTTAACAGTACGCTTTGTTGTTGTTGTCGTTGTATTATTGCTGCTGCTGCTGCTGTTGCCGGAACTGTGGCCATTATTGTTGCTGCTGCTGCTGTGACTGTAAACGTTGCCCGGCGCATGTGCCTCCATTTCAATGAAATTTCGAGACGAATCAATGCGTCCAGTGTTGAGCGACGGCACACGTTGTGGTGAAGCCAAGTTTTGCTGTTGCTGTCTCACAATGTTGCTGTTGTAGTAGTCGGACTGATGTTGCTGTTGATTGGCGGCCGCATTGAACGCATTGATGCGTTGCTGCACTTGAATTGATTGATGACTATGCTGATGTGGATGCTGTTGTTGTGAATGTTGTTGTTGTGGAAGCTGTTGTTGTTGTTGTTGCTGATGTTGTTTCTGTTTCTGATGTTGACTACCGGCGCTGCCCAAGGGCGGCATCGTTGTGGGCAATGGCGGCGGGTTATCTAATATACAAGTCGATTTTTGGAGGGGTACACGTTTTTACAAATGGGTGATCAAATAAGTATGTGTTTACGTATGTATATGTATGTGTGTTTGTGTGTGTGTGTGTGGAACAAACACAAGTATATAGCTGACTACACAATGGACTGCCACAGTTTTGGGCCACTTACCGGATTGCCGCGAATCGCTGTTGCGCATGAGAACAGCGCTGTCATCTTTGCTACTTCCATTCTGGGCGGGTAACGTCGCCGATTGATGCAGGCGGCCTTCAGTTAAATCTGCGGGAGCAACAACAATAATATGAACAAAAAGAATCCACAGATCATTTAAATATTCCACACACCATTGCTGGAACTTTGGCGATTGCGCAGCACTAGAAGATTCTCTTGGCTCTGGCGGGTGGTGGCAACGGGCGGCGCGCCTCGCGGTGGAATCGGTGGCTTCTGATCGGAACCGGCTGTGGGTGAGCTGGGCTGGGATGTTTGCTGATACTGCAGATACTCTTGCTGCTGTTGCATTTGTCGCAGGAAAGCCATTTGTGGCGTGGCTTCGGCAGTGCTCGGTGTTTGTACACTCGCCCGGCGCTGTGAGTCTGGCGAGGAATTCCGCGAGCTGACAGGCGACTCCATACCACTGGTCACCTTAATGTCCGGTGAGCTGCTCGACTGTTGCTGTAAATTCAAATTGTTTGTTCAGATTAATTCCCTTCCTTTTTGTTATTTAATTTGTGGCCAACTCACCTTCATCGATTCATCGTAGCTGAGCAGCTGTAGATTTGGCGGCAGACTAGCGTGGAAGGATAGCTTGCGTACCCAATCGTTCATGATGTCCAGTGAGGGTGCCTCGAACAGAAACTCCGAGCCGTCGGGCAATTTCAGGCGGAACACGTACTTCTTTTTCGTATAGTCATCGGCACGTTCGCATTTCGCGCCCAGAATGTTGACCGGCGCCTGTGCCGTTTTCTGTTGCAGGAAATCGTTCTCGTCCTTGAAGAAGCACACCAATTGACCGCACAGCACCGTATGGAATTGTTTCCAGGAGCGGACGGGCGCCTTTTTGCCGCCCGATTGCAGTCCGTGCTTGCGCTCCAACATGCCCTGTATCTCGACTGGTGGCAAGTCGAAGCCTTCGCCCTTCTGGTTCTTGCGGAAGGACTGTGCACGACGCCGTGTTGTGAAGGATGGCGTTCGCTTGGCTTGCTTGGGCTGCACCTTCATGCTTTCGGCCCGCTTCACGTTGGCATCGGCGGAGCCGCGACGTAGTCGATCACCGAACATGCCGCTCGAGCTGCTCTTTTGCAGAGCGGCATGCTCATCCTGCGACTGCTGTTCCTGGAAGGTTGGACGCAAATGCGATTGGGAAATGGCTGGCGATTGGCTGGCACTGCTGGGTGTAACACTGATGTTGCTGCTGTTGCCAGTGGTCACCATGGGCGTCGAAAAGATGGGTGTCTTCTCCTGGGCGGCGGCATTGTTGCGATGCTCCTGTTGCTTCTCGGCACGACGACGTTCGTCGTTCAGGCGCTGCAGCTCCTTTTGCTTGAGCTGCTCGAGGCGTTCTTTCTCGAGGCGTTCCTTCTCCTTGAGCTTGGCCAGCTTTTCGTGCTCGAGTTGTTTGCGGAAACGCTGCTCGAGCAGTGTGATGCGTTTGATCGCCTGGAATTTCTCCTCCTGGGCTGCGACGGTCTTCTCGAAATCCTCGTGACGGCGCAACAGATCCTCCACCTGCGGTATCGAATCTCCAAGCTTGGCATCCTTGAGCAAGGGTTCTCGACTACTGATCCATTGCTCCAGTATTTCGGCATCCTTAAGGAAGAGCTGTGTGTCCAGGTTGAGTTCATAAATCTCCTTGCGCTGCTGCAGCGTGTGCTCGAGCAGCTCATGGCGCGACTGCAGCACCTTGATCTTATCCTCCACCTCGTGGGCGAGGAAGTGCTTCTCCTTGATCAACTTCTGACCGTTGGCCGTGAAATTGGCAAAGGTCTCGTCACGAGCGCGTATCTCGGCATGATGATCTTTGATGCTGGCAAGGAGTAGTTCAGCACCGGCCACACTTGTTGCCAGCTCGGGTGCTGTAATCTTGGCGAGCATCTCATTGATCCAGGCAATCAGATCGCGATACTCATCGAAATAGGATTGCAGCTGTTCCGCCTGGGTTAGTTTACCCTTGCGCGCATCTGCCTTCTCGTTAAGATCCGTCCACGCTTCGATGGTCTCGTCGCGCTTCACCTCGATATGTTCCCGGGCATCCGGATAAATAGCACCAAGTGTGATGACTTCCCGGAGCACCGAGTCGACCTGCTCCTTGATGGCAATCAGTTCACCCTCGAACACCTGATGCTTGCGTCCCAGCGCTTGTATGCTCTCCAGATCCTGTCCGTAGTCCTCGGAAATGAGCGATGCATCCTTCTCGTTGATCAGCGAGATGGTTTCGTCGGCAACACGATCATAGACATGCACCCGCTTGGCGCCGGCGAGCGCATCCTGACGAGCATTCACAAGCTCGTTGAGCTCATCCCACAACTGCTTCGTCTTATCGCGTTGGACCTTGATGGAGTTGCGATACGGATTGTTCTCCTGGATCAAACGATCGCCACGCTCCAAGCAGGCCTCGACACGAGCCTCGTTCGCATTCAGGTTGGACACAAAAGACTCAAAGGCCAACATTAATTGTTCCACATGTTCCACATCCTCGCCATAATCCTCGCTAGCTGTAACGGTCATTTGATCGCCGACCCATTCGTGGAGCTCCTCCGTTTCGCGCAGATACTCGAAGAGTTTCTTGGACTCCGCCAAACGCTGCTCCCGATCCTTGGCTAGACGCAACAGTTCCACATATTGCTGGGAAACAGCGTCATTCTTCTCCTGTATATTGACGCTATCGAAGTGATTGCGTTCAATTAGACCAGTTGCCAATTTGTTGACCTTGTCAATGGAAGGCTTGAACGAAGTCAGTTCGCGTTGGAGCACTTCCAGTTTCTTTTGATGCACCTGCACGGAGATCTCATCGCGTCCATAATCGCTACTAGCCAAAATGGGTCGCTTCTCGCGCATCCAGGCATCCGCCTCATTGGCCTCCACATAGAACAGCTGACTCTCCACGGCGTCGAGCAGACGCAATCGCCGGATGGCAGCCAAATCTCGGAGTTGCACGAGCTGTTTCTGCAGCAGTTCGGATTTGTATTGCAGTTGCTCGCTGGCAAAGTGGTTGTCCCGAATCATTTGCTGGCCACGCTGCAGCAGCGCTTGGATTAGCGGCTCCTGCGATGTCATCTCAGCCTCGAGTGCATTGTGTTTCTTTTGCAGACCCTGAACGGCCAAGAGACTGCTGCCCAAATCCTGAGACCCAGCGATCAACTGCTTCTCGGCCAGCCATTGCAGCTCATCCTCGGCATCGCGCAGGAATTGCTGCAGACTCAGTGAATCCTCGAGATTCTCGCGACGTATGGCAATCGGTTCGTGGAGCGTATTGTAGCGTTTAATTGTGGACATTGCACGCTCATGGATATCATGTTTGAGGAAGTGATCCAGCTGGAAGAAGTGCTCATCCTTCAGCTTCAGCTGATCGGCGAGCTCATTGTGATGCGCCACATCGGCCTCAAGACGTTCGTGTTTCTTTAGCAGATTGCTCACCGTGACCAGATCCTTGCCATAATCCTCGCTCGACAGCTGCAACTCGACATCGTCCATCCAGTTGTTGAACTCATCCACGCTGCGATTAAAGGCAAGCGCTTCGTGCGCCTGCTGCAACTTCTCCTTCTTGGCCTTGGAGGCGGCCTTCAACTTGAGCCAATCGCCCTCGAGCAGCTGCACCTGCTGCGCAATCTCATCCTTGGCAAAGTGCTCACCCTTAATCAGACGTTCGCCCTCGCTGATCACTGCCTGGACGCGTGGTGAGTTGCTCAAGAGTTCGGCATCGAATGCGGTGTGTTTCTGTATCTTGCTCTGCAGATTGCTCGGCTCGCGATAATTCTCATCGAGCGCCACTTGGAGTTTCTGCACCAGCCAGCGATCGATCTCATAGAGGCTGCGCAGGTACTCCTGCAGCTGCAGCGACTGAAGCAAACGATTCTTACGCTCCGCCGACAGATCCAATAGCTTCTGTTTTCGGCGCAACACATAGGCCAGTTTCTCGCTAATTAAATCTGCATCTTTGGGTGCACCCTCTAAGATGATATTGGCGAACTTTTGCAATGTATCTACATGATCCGCATCGAGCACCTTCTCGAACGCGTCGTGTTTCTTCAGCAGACGCTCCACGGCTGTGTAGGAGTCGCCCAAATCATCGTTGTTGAGGAACGCCTCCTTGTTGGCCAGCCAAATTTCAACCTGTTCCACCTGAGCCTTGAACAGCTGCAGCTGATGGGCCTCGGTCAGATCGCGGGACCGTTCGCTCCACGCTTCGTGCAGTGTCTGATGCAGTTCCTCGAGCACGCGCAGATATTGCTTAACGCTCTCCGGCTGCTTGGCCTGACCACTGAGCTGTTCGCCATGCTGTTTGAGCGTGACGAAGGCGGGATCTCGTCCCTCGATCTCCACTTTGCGCTCCTGGTGCAGTTCCAGCTGCGTTTCGCAATCGTTGATCGTCGATGGCGCCTGGGTGGCATTCATTTTCTTGATCATATCGTTGACCCACAGCTCCAATTCACGTACATCCGACACAAACTTGTGAGTTAGATACGCCTCGTTGAGCACCGTCTGCCGCTTGATCGACAGATTCTGGATATTTCCCCAGGATTTGTGCAGCTCCTGCAGTTTACGCTCAATGACCTGAGCACCACGCTCTGGATATTTGCGTATGAGAAACTCGGCAGCCGTCTCATGCTCATCAATCTTCTGCTTGACGGCGGACATGTCTCGCTCCAGCGCTTCCTCGCGACGAATGAGCGCCTCGACAGCGGCCAGATCGCGACCCGTATCCGCTGAGCTCATGGCCAGTGCCTTCTCCGCAATACGCTCGGCTGTATCATCGACATCTCGATTGAAGACGTGAATCTCGTGAGCACCACCTAGCAGCGCACGGTATGCATTGAGAGCGCCCTGGAGCTGACGCCAGTTGTGATTGAAGTCACGACGACGCTTGTCCACGCTCTGCGTATCCGCCGGGAGTTGGGCCTGATTGATGAGCTTGTCGGCCAGCTGATTGATGTGCTTGACCCGCTGATCATCCACTCGCATATCGGAGTCGACGTCGTCCAGCTTGCGCATGAGGGCGCTGCAATGTTCGAGATCGCGTCCCGTGTCGCTGGCCTGCACCATCATTTCCTTGTCGCGTATCCATGCCTCGATCTTGTCCAGCTGATTGTTGAACTCCAGTATATCCTGGGCCTCCTCCAGACCGCGTCCACGCTGATCCAACTCAGCGAGCAGTCCTTGCCAGGCAGCGAGTACACGTTCGATCGCCTGTTTAATTTCTGGTGAGGATTCGTGTTGTTTGCTCAGCAATATGACGCCAGTGTCCTGAATCTCCTTGATGCGACCCTGATTCGCCGCAACTTCAGCCTGGAAGGCCTGATGTTTCTGCAGTTTCTTGATCTTCTCGTCGAGATTGGTGACCTCCGCATAGCTGGCCGCATCCGCTTCCAGTTTCTTTTGCTTCTCGTTGATCCAGGACTCGCTCTCGGCGCAATCGCGCACAAACTTGGCATAGAGCAGGGCATCCTCCAATTTGTAGCGGCGCACCGCACACAAATCCTTCACCTTCTGTCGACGGGCGAGCACACCCTGGAGTATCGTTTGAATGTTGGCACTATCGTAATGCCGCTGCTCGATCAGTTTGCGTCCATGCTCCTGCAGCAGGGCGACCTTCTCCTCCTGCGTCTGAATGACCCTTTCGAATTCATCATGTTTCTTTATCTGATTCTGGACATCTTCAACGGTTTGGCCAAAGTCCGAGCTGCTAAGCGCTGCTTGTTGGGTGCTTGACAGATTATCGATTTGTTTGGCATCGCGCAGGAAACAGAACAAATCGATTTTCTGCTCCAGCATAATCTTCTTCTTGTTCCACGCAGCGTGCAGCTTCTGCCGCTCATCCAACATTGCCGCACACTTTTCCTCCACATCGGCGGCCGCATAGTGTCCGGTTTGGACCATCGAATCGCTCAGCTCATTCAGATAACGGAACTTATCCTCACGTGCCTCAATCTCACCATAGATGGCGTCGTGCTGAATCTTCAGTGCTGTGGCGCCGGCAGCATCGCTAACATGCTCCTCGGCTTGGAGAGCGGCACGCAGGTTCGCCGACCACGACACAATGTCACGGACATCGGTGAGGAAGGTTTGCAGATCGGAACTGGCCGCCAAGCGATCGCCACGCGCCGTCGAACGTTCCTTCAGATCGTTCCACGCAGCCACCACCTTATCCTGTTGCTGGGCAATGGCCTGGGCATTCGATGGATATTTCGCTTGCAGACGCACCGAATCCTCGACCAGCACCTGCAGCTGTGCCTCCAGCGCAACCAAATCATTCTCGAAACCTTCGTGTTTGCGCAGCAAGGCCAACGCCGAGTTCAAATCCTTGCCCAGCTCCGAGGAGAGCGCCGCATTCTTGTCCTGGATGCGGAAGAGTGCCTCGGCCACATCGCGATGGAAGCGATGAATTTCGCCAGCGGCATGCAACTTCTGTTCGCGTTGGTTCAGCAACTTCAGGAGATTGTCCCAGGACGTTCTGCGACAGAGAATATGAAGATTTAATTATTTATTTTAATTTTAACAATTAAATATATAATTAATAATAAAATTTAATTAATGAGATAAATTTAAGTGTTTGCACATTTGTAAAAATGCCCTTACCTCAATTGTTCCTGTCTCTTCTCCACCTCATTGGCATAGGAGCTCTCCGAATCGATGAGTTTCTTGGCGAGCAGTTCGCACTGATCCACCCGATCGGCGCCGACCTCAACGCGATGCTTCAGATCATCGAATTTGTTTTGCAGCAACTGCAAGTGCTCAAAGTCCTGTCCGTAGTCTTCCGATGACGCTGTCTGTTCCTGTTCCCTAATCCATTGCTCCACCTCGTCCGATTCGAGGAAGTACTCGTGCTTCGAGAGGCTCTCCATGAGGCGCATTTGCCGCTGCGAGGCCAATTTGTGCAGCGATTTGAGCATCTTTTCGATGAGCTGCTGCTTGGCGGCCAGAACTTTGCTGTCGGGATGCTGGGCAGCAACCATGGCGGCGCATGTGTGTCCCATTTCAGTGACAATGCTCGAATATGTGTCCAATTCCAGCTCAATGGTCTTGTGTTTGGTCAGCAACTTGGCAGCCGAATCGCGATCGCGACCATATTCGGTCGATCGCAGGGCATTGTTGCGTTCACCCAACCAGGACTCAATTTCGCCGGCATCAAACAGATATTGCTGTGCCTTCAATGACATTTCAAGCTTGCGCGTGCGCTCGCCACAGTGCTGCTCAAGATCCTGCCATGCCTGCTCCAGTTGCTCGCACAGCGCCTCCACATTCTTGCTCTCGGGATGCTGTTGGGCCACCAGCGTTTGTCCGCCCTGCAGCGCCTTATTGATCATCGACTGATGACCCTTGATCTCGGCCTCGAGTTTCTTGTGTTTCTTGAACAGGGATTGGGCTTGGTGCAGATTCTGGCCAAGCTCATTAGACTTGGCCGCCGGCAGATGATCATTGATCCATTGGAATTCCGCATCCAATTCGAACACAAACTTATGGAAATTCAAACTCTCTTCGAGTTTGTCACGACGCATTTGGGTTGGATCACGCAGATCCTTGAACCGTTGCTGCAGCTCCTTGGTCTCATCCTCAATGTTCTTGGCATTGAAGTGACCCTCGTGAGCCATATCATCGCCGGTCGAGACCAGTTCAGCTACCTTCTGATCCCAAATGGTTATTTCCGATTCGAGCAGTTGCTGCTTGTTGATCAGATCCTTGCAGCTGCGCAAATCGTTGCCGACATCCTTGCTCTTGAGTGCCGTATCTAGTTCGTCCACCTTCTTTTTGGCATCCTCAATGGCGCGATTGTGTTCGCGCTGTGACGCAGCCTGCTCCAGTTTGCGTCCCTTGTCCTCCGACAGGGTGAGCAACTCCTTCCACTTTCGGTTTAAATCGGCCACTAGCGACTCCACTTCGGGCACACGATTTTCGGCCTGAATCAGCGCCTCCCCATCCTTGGTCACATTGCGCAATTGTCCCTCGTTGGCGCGCAACTCACGCTCAAAGGCCTTGTGCTTCTGAAGCTTGCGCGGTAAATTGCTCAGATCGCGATAGCTTTCGTCGCCAGCGATTCTTGTCTTGTCCTGCAGCCAGGCCTTCAGATCATCGGCTTCGGCTGCAAACTTGTGATAGTCCTTGGAGGCTTGCAGCAGACGCTTGCGCTCGAAAGCGCGATCCTTGACAGCCTTGCGTTTGCCCAACACTTGTTTTCGACGCTCGCCAATGCTGGAAGCGGATGCAGATTTCAAAGATTAGGTTAATATGCAGTGAAGACTACTTTCTGGCTACTTACTACTTGGCATCGTAGTGATCATTGGCAATAAGTTTGTCCGCATTGTCCGAGAAGCCCTTGAGGATCTTGTCCTGTGCCATGAGGCTCTTCTCAAAGTCCAGATGACGCTTCAGTATGGCTTCCACCTCATCCAGCGAGGACTGTAGACAAAGGATTGTGATATAATCAAGGTTAATTTTCTCTTTTTGTCAATTGTTTACTTACGCCCAGATTGTTGTACTCGAGGAAGGCCTCGTGACTCTTGGTGGTGGCATCGATTTTGTCCGCTTCGCGATTGAACATTTGCAGTTCGACGCACTGCAGCAACCACTTTTGTTTCTCGCTCCAGCCCCGGTGGATTGCATCCTGTTCGGCCTTGAGTCTTTCAATTAGCTGCACCATTGGGGGTTTACCGTCGGAGAGCTGTTTGCCCAGCTGGATAACCTCAACGAATTCGTTGTCATGCGCCTTGATGTCATCGCCCAGATCATTGTGTTTCTTGAGCAGATTGTTGGCCGTTTCCACATCGCGTGCCGACTCATCGGCATTCAGCTGATCCTTAACCGAATCAATCCAGGCGAGCAGCGTCTTAGCGCTGTTATTAAAGATCTGTTGACCCACCTCGCTTTCGATGCGGGAACGTAGCTCACTGCCACGTAGCTGCACCTGGTGCCACATATCCTGCACCTCCTGCTGCCGAGCAGTGACATTGTCCCGCTCAGCGGGATAAGCGTTCTTCACAGAGTTACCCAGATAGGTGACACGATTAACCTTCTCTTCGACTGGGGCCAGTTCGCGTTCCAGATTCTGATGGCGTCGCTGCAGGGCCTGTACTGTTTTCAGATCGGGCGTAATCACAGCAGTGTCCAGTTGAAGCATCTTCTCGCTCATCCAGACCTTGGCCTCGTCGCAAGTGCGATTGAAGAGCTCTACACTGGAGGCACCCTCCAAGCTCTTCTCACGCTGTGCTTTGGCATTGTTCAAACGCTGCCAGATTTGATGGATTTGACGCTGACGCGCAATGATCTTATCCAGCTGCGAGTGACCCTGTTGACGGAAGGTGTCAACGGCGCCGTCGATCTCCTCGACACGCTTCGAGGCAGCCGACAGATCGGTAATGAATTTCTCAAACTTGCGCTTGGCATTGTCGACGCCATCGCCATCGTCTGTCTTGATCATGCGCTCCTTCTCCTTCATCCACTTCTCGAAATCATCGCATTCGCGATAGAAGCCAAACAGATGGATTGAATCCTCGAGCAGGGCATGACGCTTCTGTGCCATCTCCTGCAGTTCATCGTACGTCGTATTGATGCGTTGCTGGCGCTTCTCCACACTATCGGCATTCTCGGTGATGCTCTGGCTGGAGGTGCGACGCTGCACGAGCGGTTTGGGATCCACACTGGCGGGACGAATGCGCTTCACGGGTACCACTTGTCGCACCAATATGGTTTTCTTCACCTTCTGCAAACTCTTCACTTTCTCCGCCTTGGGCACAATGCAGGCGACGGGACGTGCCTCGATTTCGCGCACATAGTTGGCGGGCACGAAACCCTCATGGCCATTGTCCTTGCGCACACACCACCAGTCATCGTTGGTCTTCGACTTAAGCAGCATCACTTCGCCCTTTTCCATTTTCATGCCCTGACCCTCGAAGGGGAACAGGGAGCGCACATGGGGCAGCATTTTCGTTTCGGTTACCTTCTTGTGCTCCAGCTTCTCGACCCACTCATCCTCCCACACCTCCTTGGGCACCAGACGCGTCTCATTCACCCACTCCTCCTGCTCCAACTCGGTCAATTCGGGCTCTGCGGCTGTCAACTCCAGCGTGCAAATGCCAGCCTTGATCAGCTTATCGGCCTGCTGATTCAGATTGAGTATGTCGCCGGAATAGGCATTTAGTTCACCCTGCAGATCGCGATGACGTTGGAGCAGCGCCTGTGCTGAGGGCTCATCGTTGCCATAGTCCCGGGAATTGACTAAGGCCATTTTCTCATTCAGCCAGGACTCGGCTTCGTTGGCGTCCGTATAGAACTGATACGCTTCGGCGGCATCCTCCAATTGGCGGCGTCGCAGCTCCACAAGCGATTCGAGGGCCTGCCAATGCTCTGCAAGGGAATCAATGCGACTCTTTATCTCGCTGGCACGCGGATGTTGTTCACCAATCAGACGTTTGCCCGCCTCCGACATCTGCGAGGATTTCGGTTTGCGCGACTTGATCTCATCCTCCAGTGCCTTATGCTTCTGCTGCAGGGAGAGCACTGCCCGCAAATCCTTGGCCGTAATGCCCGTTTTGCAGATGCGCTGCTTGTCCACCAGCCAGCCCTCCTCGTTATCATAATCCTCCATGAAGTAATGGAAATTACGCGCTTCTTCCAGACGAGCACGACGCTGTGCGGAGAGCTTCAACAGTTCGGCATATGCCTCCTCCAGCTGGTTGAGCCGTTGGGCCAGCACAGCGGCATCTTTATGCTCGGAATTCTTGTAGGGCAGCGCCTGGCGATTGAAACGCTTTAGCGTCTCACCGTAGGAGTTCACCTGCAGCTCCTGCAGCGAGTGTGCCTGCAACAGCTCCTCGACGCCCAGCAGATGTGGACCTACATCCTCGGAGGCGAACTGTTGCTGCAGTTCATGCACCGATTCCGTTGTGCTCGCAATCTCACGCAACAGATTCATCAGTGTGCTCATCTGCGAGAGATTGAGTCGCTGATTCTCGAGCAGCTCGAGCAGTTTGCGCCACTTCTCCATGACCTCCTGTTCGCGACGCTTCACCCGCTCCTTGCCATGATAGTTCTCGCGCTCCAATTCATTGGCCATGGCCGTCAGATCATTGAAGCGTTCCACACGCGCCAATATATCCGCCGAGATGGCTTCGTGCTTTTTCAGTGTGGCATCCACTTGACGCAAATAACGCGGATCGGAGAGCACCTGAATCATCTCCTTTAGATAGCCCTCGCGCAGCACAGATTTCTTTTCGAATTTATAGTTGAGCTGCTCGAGTTTCTCCTGGCGCAGCAGCTCGTCACGCAAGGCGACTTCGCGCTTGTGCTCCGCATACTCGAGTATCTGCCAGGCCTTCTCGATGTCATTGACCATCTGACCATCCTGGGGATTATACGACGGCTGATTCAGTGCCTTGAGCAGCGTATTTATTGTAAAGTACAAAGCCTCAATTTCGCTGCGCTCCTTATATCTGCATAAGAGATACCAATTTTCAGTTAGTTAAAGGTTAATCTCTTTTGGTAGATCATCAACTTACTTGGGTGGTTTCTCAATGGTGCGGTATTCCTTGAAGGCCAACAGTTCATGCTGTATGCCCTCCAGTGAGTTTGGCAAATCGCGCTGATTCAGCTCCGTCGTCTTTTGCCTTATCCAACTGAGCAGATTCGTGGTCAGGCGCTCATAGTGCATCTTCTTGCGATCGGCATCCATAAGCTGGCCCACAATCTATCAACAACAACAAAATTAACAAGAGAAAAAAAAAGCAAAAGAAGGGAAGAGCAGCAGTTAGACAACTTTCTAAGGCCCAACCCGATCGATTGGGTTCAAATCGCGTGTGCGAAGTAGAGCGTTAACTAGATTGGAGCGTTCGTTACGCTGCAACAGCTCCAGGGCAGAGTAGCAGTAGCAACCATGCAATGCCCCCGACCCTGGCTGACTGTCACCCAAGACTGTCGCCCCGCACCCAATCCAAGGTGTGTTACACTCACATTGGCGATACGCTTGCCACTCTTCTGTTCGTTCTTCATGCGAGCAAACGTGTGATAATATGATGCCACATAGGTCAAGATCGATTTCTCATCCGGTCGCACCGAATCGATATCCTCCGCATCGAGCAGACTGTAAGAAAAACAAGTTGGTTAACTATCTAACAAGATATAAAGGCCAGAATAGTTTAGAGCAAAGAATTTGTCCTTGCTTCTCTAGAAAAGATTTACAGACATACCCATAGGTAACGCCCATATATATATATATTTACCTTGGTATGCCCAATTCATTGGCGGCCGTATCGAATGCATGATTCAAATTATCCAAATTGGAATTCTTTGAATTGACAATGGTGCTATATTCGAACAGATCGGGTCGGTGCGAATGGATGAGTGCATTGAAACCCAAACCGGAACGCCATGATGATGTAAAGTCCGTTATATTAACGCCCGGATAACCATGCGTCTTACGCTGACACCACAACAATAGCGCATCTTTGGCTGAACGTTTCTCACTGGATTCGTTTTCCTCATCCTAAATAGCAGTAGATGAAAATCGTTAATAAATCGTTGCTTCTTATTTAAACAGTTTAACTTACAACATCGATGACGATTTCCTGAATTTGAAAACGCAAAATGATGGTCCAGATGAGACCCAAAATCAATCTGGGATTGCCATCGACAATGTCCTCAGCACCAATGGACTCCAAGCGTACCTGTTGGGAACGAAATTAAATACAAGTGCTTAACAATGCTAGAATTGGAATAAATGGCGTGTAAAGGGATGGTTGGACGGGGAGGTAAAGGGGAGGAGGGGTCTAAGGGTCTCACTGCACCGTTTCGCTAAGCTGCACCGTTTCGAATTACGCTTTTTACAACTGAACCAAGCAAACAGAATTTGAGCTGCTGTTTCTGCTTTGGGGCCACCAAACAAGTCACGCATTATCAGAGCGAATGTCTCGCAAGGTGTTTGACCCCCTGCTGTGAGTGTGTATGCGCGTGTGTGTGTGTGTGTGTGTGTGTGTGTGTGAGTGTTGCTTTGTCTGTTTGTCTCAGGTTCATTTGAATTTATAGTAGGTCATGGCGTGAACAGGTAGGCACAGTTAAAATGGAAATAGGCAAAGAAAGCATAAGTTGCGAGACCTGATCTTTATCGTATACAAAACTAAGCTTTTTAGTCAGCTTAAAATGTTGATTAATGGGTAAAATTAAAGAAAGAATTTATGGCAATCGATTTTACGGTCAATTGGCTAAGATCCTTAACTAAAAGCTTGCTCAGCTGTGCGTTAAGTGTTTTTCTCTATTTTTTTTCTCTTCTTTTTGTTTCGCTTTCATACTTCTTCAAGCTGAAAAACCAACTCAGATGCAATAAATGCCGATGTCACCAATCAAAAAAAAAATAAATATATATATATATATATATATATAAAAAGCAGCAGTAACCAAAAGACAAGCTCCAAAACAAAATGCAACAAAATCAACAACTTTCACTGCGTGTCGTTGTTGTTGCGGTTGCAATTCGTACAAATTACATGCATTTAACGCCATTGTTTCTAATTAGATTAGGCTTAAAGAGAAACACACACACACACACGCAAATGCAGTAGAAGCTAGACCACAAGCGAAACTATGTCGCACGCTAAGCTGAAAGCGAGAGAGATACACAGAGTTGGCTAAGAGAGAGAGAGAGAGAGAGGGGGGGGAAGGGGAAGATCATGTCTTTGAGGGGGGGTTTCATCTATAGATTCCATTTAGCTGCCTGCACACACACACACACACACAATTTAAATTCAATTCAAGCAAAGAAAGTGCACAAAAATTAAAATGTGCCGACACGAAGAGCGAAAAAAAAAACGAATAATAATAATAACTAAATAAAAAGTGAGCAAAAAAAATGAACAAATAAGCAGCGCGTGCATTAGAAAGTATGCAAATATTTAAAACAAATGTAATTAAATATATGCTGTATGTATGTATGTGTGTGTGTGTGTTATGTAGCATTTGGCAGATGCAGTCTTGCATCCAAAGTGTCAATTTTTATATAGACGCTACTTATAACTTTACCCGGTTTTTTTTTTTTTTTTGCTTTTAACTTATGTGGCAAACAAAGCACGCAAACGGGCTACGCGCAGCTGCCTCAAGACTTGCACTTTCTACAAATGCGTAGGCCTAAGCCAACTCTCTCCCTCTCCCCCCATCTCTCTCTCTCGCGATAGCTATCTCTCTCTTTCGCACTGATGTTTACCTTGGTGTGCAAGAATGCCAGACTCTTGTTGACATTTTCGATTTTGTGTACACGCATCCGTCCGCTGTTCGGCTTGCCCAGTTTCTCCGACGATATAATCTCGAGCAGCTTGAGCAGCTTGATGCCATCGGCTAGATCTGTGAATAGGTCTTCGACCTCCATTTTGGCCTGCAAATTGCGATAAGCAATATGAGTAAGAATCAATATTTATTTTCTACATAGATATATTTATGGTACTTTACCTTGATCAGAAACGAATTCATCCATTTTGTAAAGGTCTTCTTTTGGATGTGTAGACGCTCCTCCTGCAGCGTCTTGATGCGCTCATTCTCGAATTTGATAATGCCATCGCGTTGCGTCATTGCCGTATGGTTGCCGCGGGTGGAGGACGATGATGACTGCTGCGTTGAGTAGCCACCGGGCTCATATTGTGATGCTACACGAAAAGAAAACACCAACAATGGATTAGCAAAAGCCGGACAAAGCCATAAAAGTGCTAAACGTTTAGCATTTTGTTTTGATTTCAACAACCCCCAATCGCTAAAGTGGGTGCTCCACAAAACGAAGAAAGATATTCAAGTCAACGGGTTTTTTACCCCATTGGCCTTTTTAACACGATAAGCACAGTAATACTTTTTTTTCATGTGTGTATTTTATTTTGCCACTTATCGCAAGCCAAAGTAATTAATGTGAATTATATGGAGGTCTATTTTTATACATGATCATATGTTAAATATTTATTTAGATCAGGTAATGCCCTTGTTGACAATATTAAACGATAAGTGATACTTATTATAAAAAGCTGTTATATATATAAGATTCAATACATTGTTTTCAAATGCTACTTTTGCGGCAATAACTTTGCTTATTTTAAATTATTTCAATATCTTTGTAAAATTTCAACCTCGGTAATTATCTATCCTTAGTTATATAGAGATGATCTAATTCATGTTCCCAACAAGAAATAATAATAATAACTTTGTTTGTTTGAGCTTTTTTCCACTTCTACATGTCACGTCTAGTTTTAAGCACGCCTTGTCATAATTTTTTTTAGGTATCAGTAAGTAGCTTTATTTTGGTGATGTGATACAGTCAGTTAGCCAGTTAGTCAGTCGATGGCTCTGTAGATTAAGAAGAATACCAACGACGATACCAACTTCTAGACAACAACAAAAACTTAACATTCCGGTCTATGCCGTAATATGGGCGCGTTATCAGCAATTAATATATACCAAATTGTTCACCAAAACTTTTTTCTTCTATTTTTTTTTTTATCAATTCGACAATTTGTACTGCTTACGTAATATTAAGACAAAACAAAAAAAAAAAAACAACAAAACAACGTTATGAAATATCGTATAACGGGGATTTGTAATCTGTCACATATTTCTAGAATTTTTACTGTGCGAAGTACATTAGGTTACAGCTCCTATTTGGGGAAGTTGCATTTTTGTGGCTTATCGTGGCAGTGATAAAGTGGAAGGATTGGAAGTGGAGGTCGTCTATGTTGTGTAATTTGATAGTGATTAAGTAGTCCACAAAGTACTTAAAAATATGTGTAAACAAACCGGAAGTTCAAGTTCAACCTACCCAAAGACTGACGCTCAAACGATATATATCGTCTATACTCATTGCGTGAAAAATTTGAACGCAATATACTGTTATAATCCATGGCTAAGATTTGAATTGGAATACAAAAAACAACACACACTGCAAACTTGAATGTTGACTGCAAATTGCAGCTAAAGTAAAAACGAAATCTATTCTATGGAACTGTGCACTTTAAGTTCGTCTTTTTCGCGATTGTCTCGCTTTTGGATTGAATGGACGCAGTTGCTCGCACTGCCCGCGTCGTTGGAACACTGGAGAAGCGGCGCTGCTCGGCCTTTTTTTTGCTGGGTGTAAGAAAGCTTTTTCCCGTGGATTTATCAGATAACAAGCTAAATTCAAAAATATTTGGTAAAGCTATGCGAGCGGCTAAGAAAATCAAGAAAACGACAGAAGAATAAAAATTCGTGTTAATTTGCTGGCTTTTTCTGCGTATGGTGAATTCCTCGATTTGCGCTATCTTTTGACTGTTGTACTAAAAGCTTAAAAAAGATAACGAAAAAATGTGTTACGAATACCGCTTGACGGTAGAGAGAAGATCTTATCTTATCTATCGAATCGATATAACTCTCACATACCTTGCACATATGTTTGCCTATAGATTAAGTTCTTTATTTTTGCAATAACAATCGACTGCAGTTATTTATAGGTCGAAATGCAATTAATATGAAAATTACATCAACAGTAATAATCATAAATTCCACGACCAAAAATGGAGTTGACAAACGATGATCTCATAAGTACAAAATATATTTCTTAATTGGCATTTAACTTTGGAACGCCTATTTTTGTTTAACCATTCTTGTCTCAATGTGCTTAAGGTCTGGCTGAGGTCATCCAAAAGGCACTCGGTCTTTTGCAAAGAAAACACTTTTGCACTTTGTAGATAGTAGGGTATTTTAAGTGAAAAATCAATTATTAACTTAAATGAGGTGAAAATCAAACAATAAAACAACAACAATAACAAATAACAACGTGACAATAAACTTTACCATATGCCGATAACAGGTGCGGCGTAAACTTTATTATCTCTAGAATGCGACTTCGAAGCAAACACATATAGACCGACATATATATATATATATATATATAATAGGACCCACACATAACACAAACCGAGGCATAACTTTAGGCTTTAATAGGAAAAGTCATTAAACACCAAGTACAGACGACGACATGCCATATTGTATTCCCAAGCATCTAAGCTAAAAGTTTTCCCCCCTGCGGAGCTGAGAGAAAATCTTAGCTAGCTATACTACGAGTTATTCCAGAATAATTGTAGTTTTCAGAACTCTGTGTTTGCTAATGCTTGAAAGAGGAGCAATATTAGCAGAAATATAAGACTTTCACTGCCGGAACAAAGAGCATTTGCGGGGCATTCAAACAGCTCCCAGCTGCAAAATGCTGTAAAATGTTTCGACTATTTTTAGTGGCAATGCTTTGAAAGGCAGCAGCACTGAAGAACTGGCCATAAAACATGAAAGTAAAAACACAACACACAACACACTCCGGCAACTGTGTACACAATATGGAGCGAGAAGAGAGCATCCTGTTTACAGGCACACCAAAAATAAACACAACACACTGCGCAGGCGCACAAGGATTGTCGGGCAAACGGGGGAGTGTCGGAGGGAGCGGGATAAGGGGCAGACATGCGGCAGACACATGTGTGTGCTGAGTGTCGTCGACAGCTGAGCAACATTTGAGAGGAGGTAGATATTTAAAAAAAAAAATATATCTGTGCATATCGTTGTATTTATAAACAGCCTCCCCATTGAGTTTTCAAGTTCTTCGTGACCAAAAGAAGTTGTGCCTCGTACATGCGTGTGTGTGTGTGTGTGTGTGTATACACACGCATATGTCGTATATAGACAAGTTGTCTGTTCGCTGATTAGGCGTGCAATAACCTCGCAAACGGAGATTTACATATATCAATATACATTAGCCATAAGCCAATTTTCTTCCCAGTCTATTTTTTATTAGCCAAAAATTTAAAATATTTACATGCGCGGAACTTTTATTTAATCATTCGAATTTAATTATTGCCTGATCGCTAAAGATAACGAATTTGTTGGCCATTTCTTTTTATCAGTCTACAATAATTCCTTGTTCTTTCTCCCTCTTTCTCTGTCGCTCTCCTTCTATATCCATAGTAGCTTGGCAATTCTAGCATTCAGATCTGCGATATATAAATTCTTTTTTTGGGCTTTTTGTGTTGTTTCGAAAATACGTGCATAAAATTACCTCATCACTTGCCGAAAATTAAAATTCAGTTTTGGCTTCAATGACAACAACCAAAATGAACAACAACAATAGCGACAAAAAATTCAAAGTCAGCTTCAGTCAGTCAAAAACAAAAACAATGTTATAAATTCTTTTGTGTGTGTCTGGCATGCTAAACAATTTCCAAAACAAAAAGAGAAAACCTCATTGAAAAAGTGGGCGAGAGTTTTATTTGTGTTTATTTTCGGGGCTCTCTCAGCTTGGCTTGGATAAACCTTGAATTTATTGGGAACTTTTATCTAACTGACAGCAATTCTAACGGTAACTTTGAATTTCTATTTATATTTTTCAACATACTTATAAAAAACTAAAGAGAACCCATTTCTACATCAAAAAAACATTAATTATCATTTCAAAAGAGTTATGGCAGTGGAAAGTGTTTGAAACAGATCCACCAAAATAAAACCAGTATCATATCCAGTATCCAGATGTCAACTGAAAAACGGTTGATTTATAATTGTATCCCAAAGAATTTTTTTGTCAAAATTAAACCTTAGCTTTTTTTTTTACAAATTTGAATAACAATGAAAAAGCGCCCATTTATTGACATATTTTATGTGTTGTGCTTGTGTCGCTGAAAACTCATTTATTTCCATAAAAAAAACCACACTCCTCCCCCCGCAACCAAACTTCGCTTGTCAGCTGCAACAGTCAATTGGTTGAAGAGCTTTAAAAAAAAAATTATTACCAAATATTTTGGCTCATTATTGTTAAGACACATAGACATTTTAGTGTGTGTGTGTGTGTGTGGAGCTTGAGTTCATTTTTATGTCGGCTTTGCTTTATTGTTGTGCGCTGCCCCAAAAGTTATTTGCGAAAATTAGTCAATAGGCGTCATCGCCCCTCAAGCAACTTTTTGCTTTTATTGCCATAACTTATGCTTTTGAAAATGGCTTTTTTTCTCTCTCTCTCCTTCATCTTTATCTATGTCTGTTTGGCATTTGTTATGCCCCCCTGGGGCGTTACACCCGCGCCGTGAACGTGCGCACCAGACAACACAACTAAAGACCAAGACCCAGACCAAGACGAAGACCAGCACAAACTCCAATCCATGACATCATTCGCAGCTGCGCATTTCTATCCAAGTATCTAGCAAATACAAACTACGAATACGAATGCGAATTGAATTCTTTGTGCTCGGTTTGGTTTTCTGCGCATGCGCTACTGTATTTATTTTTATGTTTGTGTTTTTTGTACAATAAACCCATAAAACAATTATAAAGGAATAATATAAAAAGTGTGTAAAGAGTATGTAATAGGCAGTGGAATATATATTCATATGATATATGTGCTTGATCAGTAGCAAACCTCGTATGAACAAGTCTAGACCATGGACTATAAGAACAGAAAACTTTAAATTTGAAATATAAATTCTTATATACCACATAAATATTCCCGATCAGCATCAAAAGTCGAGTCGATCTGAGATAATATACTAGCTAGAAAAGAACTACTCAACTACAAAAGACAAATCAAACTAGTTCCTTGTATCGATAACAACAACCGTTTATCGATACAAATCGTTGTCCACTGGAAATAAAAGACAGAATTCTAAATAAATATGTAATATACCCTAGCATATTAGTAATCAACTATAAATCTGTAAAACTCGTTAGAACAAAAGTTCTTTGCATATGTCATTAACTAACTTCTACAGCCTGAGAACAGCTGAGTTTAGGGTATCTACAAGTCGAGCCTACTCTCTTTAGAGCACTCTAGCTTTTGTGTTGTGTTTTGTGACATGTGCTCATTTGGCATGCAAATGGAATTTGAGTGGGTGCCGCATCAGTGAGCTTGACAGTGAAATTTTCAATTGTTCTTGGCCACATTCAAACGGCTTTTCCCAATCACAATCACGATCATCCAATCAATTATAGTTTTTGCTGGGAAAATGTTTTGGCCAAGAGAGCAGCTTCGATTGAGTTGGCGAGCTTAGCTAAATTTTATAATGATGACGTCATAAAATTCTGCAGAACCACTCAAGGGCTTTTGTGTTTGTAATAAATTGATCCACGCTTTTTATTTATTTAGCTTGTGCCATTTAACAACGGGCGGTCGTTATTATAAATAAAATAGCCAAAAATTCCGACGGGTTCAACAAACAATGGAATTTCATCCAGCACAGTTAATTGCTTCTGCCACAATAAAAATCAATTAAAAGTGAAATTTTCTATTCATATTTATTTATATGAATAATAAACGGATTTTATAAAGGCGTATCTAAGTTTTTTTCGACCATTTGTTATATTAATTTTAATCAATCTAAAAATGCCATGGGGCGTTAAGAACTGCTGTAGGTTCATTAATTATGTGCCAAATAGTTAAGCAGCACGCGTTTTAAGCCCATCTTTATTTTTAATGGATGTGTAATTAAGATTCGTTATGCCGAATATAGGCCCATTAATCTGTTCGCTTCTTGCAACTGACGAGACTTATTACATGACTAGCAGAAGGTGTGAGAATCTCAACGTGTTTACTATTGATGGATTTCCTCTTAACGGCTGTGATTAGTTATTGCAGGGGAAGCGCCAGAGAAACAATTAGCAATGCCTAGCGAATCGAACAAAATCACTCTGTATAATTATTGTACATTCTTTAAGTTTAGTTAGTATTACAATTAAAGCGAAACAATCATAAACCGGGGTAATTCTAAACTTAATTGCAGACTGCAGTTAAAAAAACTCTTTTCTTGATTAAAAATCACAGTTCTTGACTAGTTTTGCTAACAATCACTGCGATAATCGAATGTCATGCAAGTCTCAATTAATTGACCCAGTACTTTTGACCACACGAATTGGGTTTAAACAACACTCATATAAATCAATATTTGTGGCACCTTGAAAAAAACCCGGCTAAGATATCATTTAGTGGATATCATAAAATACAAAACTTAACAGATTTTTCAAATAAAGTGCTTTTTGATCAAGGTTTCACTTATAATTAAGAATACCTTTTATTTAAAAATTCGAAAATCATTATTCTTTTTGATGTACATTTTAATTGCTTCTTAGCGCTTTGAATTATATCTTAGAGCATAGCTTAAAAAATCAGCATTCGATTAACAAATTATACTAAATTAATGTTATCTACGATTTGTCGAATTTCTAAAGGGCGTTGTAAAGGAGAGAAAACTAAAGCACAAATCAAAAGATTGAGTGAAAACTAAGAACACAGCTAATGAAACCCTCTTTCAATTAATACTTACTAAATTAATGGGTTCAATTTGTTATCTTTAGACTAACAATTAAGTATTAATTAATATTCTCGATTTCTAATCTCTAACGCAAAAGGTAACTTTTAAATATGGTTTAAAAAGGCATCTTAAAAGCGACCTACTTCAGTAACATAGGTTTTGAGAAATCTCCGTTGTCTCCGCCACCATTTCCTTCTTAGCAATTCTGGGTAGCCGTGTAAACTTGGCTTAATTAGGCGGCGAGCTAGAAATGATTTGCATATGAAGCTCAAAACTTACGTGTAAGCCCAAAAATGGGCAATGACAGTGAGTCACATCAGCCATAATAACAAAAAAAACATACACCACACATATGTGTGTACTAATGACAAATAAAGAGCCAGAACTTAAATATTTGCTTAACTATATAACAACCCTAACGAAATGAATATTTCCGTTGCGTTTTTTTGAAAAGGAAGTTTTCAAAGCAAATGTGTTATCGTCAAAAAAAAAAAACAAAAAACAAAAACAAACTGATATATTTTGAAGAACTCGACGAGCTTTTCTACTATCAGTTTGGCAGTTCGGAAGTTGGAAGTATGAAGGGAACGCGGCCCTAGCAACCCCTTTACTTCTTAATTAAAATGTAGCACGACAATCTTAAAAATACAAACCATCTCAAAGTAGATCTACAAGCGGCAAACTGAACAATTTAATTCCATTTCAAAAGCTCTACGCTTGAAAATAAATATAAGTGGCATTCGTAGCTTATATCTTAAAGATGTGTGTGCGTGTGCGTGTGTGTGTGAGTTTGTTTGTGTGTGTGTGATAGGGCAACAGTTTTTTTCGAAAGCACTTTCGATCTGTCATTGAAATTTTTAATTGGCTAAGCCCGGGCGAGAATCAGACAACTGTCAACTGTGGTATACTTCATGGGACCACTTTAAACATTTGCTCAAATATAAATAATAATATTGTTTGTCATTCAACATTTATAGTTAAACAACAACATTTTAATTGCCTCGTTTATAGAAAAGCCATTAATAAATTTAAATCGATAGTATTTCAAGTACTACATTTTGATTTTAAATGAACAGCCTTGTAGCCCATCAGCGAAAAAATGAAGATTGTTAACACAACATGTGATAAGCCCTTAAAGCAGAAAATATGTTTTTTAAATGAATTTCAAACGATTTCAATGTGTTTTTGATGAGACACGAACTCTGATATGGGTTTGTTATTACAGACCTAACCAACAAAAACAAAATAAGAAAAAAGTAATCACAAGAAATGGAAACAATTTTTAAACTGCCAATTGCATTTTGAACTCAAAAGCACGTTGCGCAAACCAAATTAACAACAACAAAAATCGTTTAATATTACATGACAAAATTCATTTTTGATGACGTTATAATATAAAAACAAATTGAAAAAATAGCGATAAAAATGAGTTGCTTCCCAGAATTCCTCCAAGGTGGATTTGTGCATAAATTAAAAACGAGTCGATTACTGATGGGCAAAGAGAGAGCGAGAGGAAGACAAAGAGAGATAGAGATAGATAGAGAACGCAGCCAGACAGTAGCTTTAAAGATTGATACTTCCAATAAAAACTATGTCTATTATGCAAAGTAGTTATTAACTTATCAGTTTATTCTCTTAACTCTTTTGTGCTCTTTTCATTTCATTGTCTTAAGCTGCTTAGTTAGTTTTTGGCTGCTTATGTTCTTGCCTTCAAGTTTCAACTGTTAAAAATGTGTTTTTTATTTTTTATATTTGTATTTTTTGTTAGGGGATCTTGCGATTTGCTCGGGTGGCCAATGCAAAAACGTGTTTCACATTTCGTCGGCAAATGCAAATTGACAGAGTGCTGCCGCGAACTGTCTCAATATTCCCGTTGATAAAGAGGCGACGCCGTCAAATTAAAAATCGACAAAAATAAATAAGCCAAATAAACCGACACAATGTAGGTATAAATATACATATATGTATATGTATATACATTATACATATCTGTGTGTTACTTCACGCTACAATGCTAAACAGACGCAACAGTTTTACGAATAAAACCGGTAAAGAATCTTTTCGCACAGCAACCCACAAAAAATTCCAATCTTCAAAAGGCCTTTTCAATTTTATCAAAGGGGTTCGAGTTTTCTGTCTCTCTCTCCCTCCCTATTTCACTCACTCATATCTTTCTCGCTCTCTTTCTGGCTACCCAGCTGGCAATTACTGTCTGATGTCAGCGTTTAAGCAAATATTTGGCTTTTTAACCGTGTAATTATACCCTTTAGCCTAGCATGGCGCGCATGTCAAGCGGCTTGTATCGCTTTGAGGCACATGTCAGCTAATCCCAAAAAGGTCTGCATTTTATCATAATTATACAGTTATTATTAAAAATTTGTCTTTGTGATTGTTCTTAAGATGCATTAATTATATACACCAAAAACATAATTTAAAAAATGTTAACATAATATTAAATAAAGTGTAAAAGGTTATAATTGATGAAAGAATAGATGCGTTAAAAACTTGAAAATATATAATTAAATACTGGAGTTAAAGCAAATAAGAATCTTATGTCTAATGACTCTTATATTAATAATAATACCAAATCAATTAATAATTCTCTTTTCGAACTTTATTGAAAACAAACTGCATTTAAAAGTTATTTCTACACTAAAATTAACTAAACAAACAGCTAACCAAACAATACAAGGTTTTCAGTGTGGAAATGTTTCGGCCTTCAAAATAAATATGCATAAATTTTATGGCTCATTTTATTTGTATGTCAGTCAGTCAACAGCTTAAACAATAATAACGACAACAAATACTAATGGGTTATTTATTTTTTAATGCAACTGAAATAAACTTGTGTATGTATGTGTGTATTATTATTATTGTTGTTGTTTTGAACTCAACTCTGAATACGAGTTTAGGGGCTTATTCTAAAGTGCTGAGCGCATTTTGAATGCAAATACAAAACAATTGTATAATGTCGAGTTTAATGTGTTCACGTAAATTGTTGTCATGAGTTTTTAGACTTTATTCCAACTCATCATCATCAACTCAGATAGAGAGGGAGAGAGAGAGAGAGAGAAATAGAGTTAAACAGATATGAAGCTAATTCAGAGCTTAGAAGCGCTTGTTCCCAGCTAATTAATCAAGAAATCAGATAGTCAACTCGCTCTCACCCATGACTAGTTGTGAATCGAAACTTGACTGATGACTCAGACAAAGCAAAACTTGTCTCCTCTGACATCATTTTTGTGCAGTTTTTTCACACCTGGTGATCGACAACAACACTATCTGCAAGAGATAATGGGTAAGGGTTTTTTTATTGCACTGATTAGAGTTGGACAAAGAACTCAAGTCATAAATTGCTTAAGCAAAATCACCTTTTCCGGTTGAGCGATAAATGATAACAGTTAATAAAATTGCATGTACTTGCTATTTATATAAACATTGCCAGCTCATATATATACATATATATATATATATATATATATTTATACATGTGTAAGAAGTGGAACGAGCTTAAAACATGGGCCAGAATGTACGCCCAAGAATGCCATTTATATATATATATATATATATATATACATATATATGCAAATTGAAAGAGGAGCAAGGCAGGCCAAGTCGCCCCTCAGGGCCTTCTGTTAGCACTGTTCTAACTTGGGGCTTGGCTTTTGGGTCGTCGTTGTCTGCTTCACAGTTCACAGCTGAGCTGATGTGAGCTTCAAGCTAATGTCAAGAATTTTTGGAATTTCTGTTTTGTTGTTGGTGTTACGCTTTTTGATTTCGATCGATGTTGAGGGCACTAAATGTATATATATTACGTGGAAAGCAAGTATGCAAGAAAGGGGACGAAGCATTTGCGAGTAGCGCACAACTGCGCATTGCTCATATTTTATATATACATATTAAATAAAGCTAAGCAGGAAGCAAACGTTTATGTTTATGATAGATAAGTCATCGTTATTATTTAACTTCCATCACTTGACTATATTAACTGCTATTGCATTTAGTGCTAAGGGCATCAACGTTTCGGTCAAAAGAACCGTTTTTAATAGGTAGCTGCTGTTGCATTAAAATCAATGCCCTCACCTTAAAAAGGGGAGGGGTTGGGGGGTTGGCATATCATCAACACCTTCCTAGGCACAGCTGCACAAACACAAAAGCCGTCAACAGTAGTCGAAGGCAGGCAAAAGCAGCGGCATTTTTATGGCTTCATCTTTATTCTTTTTTGTCTTTGAGACAAACAGGTAAGAGAACAAAAAACAAAGAATGAAAGAAAACCAGAAGAAAAAAAAGATAGAAGAAAAATGAGGCATATGTTCCGTACTAGAAAAATAATTACAGAGACTACGAAATTCTAGCAGTGCGCCGTGTAAAGCGGAAATAAAGTGCGCAAAATTTAATTAATTGCCCGAGGCGACTGAGAGTTGAGAGCTGAGCTCCCTAGGCGGCCCAAGCGGCGTATGCTTAATGTGAAAAATCTTTGTCCGGCTTTGCGTCGGCGCACAAATGCGGCAAAAAGTGCTATGCCTCGAAACTCTCACGATGTGCTACGATGGACAACAGCTCAGGGCTGTGGTCTCGATTTTTGTGTTTGTTGACTTTTTGCAACTGATAAGCTAAATATTTTGATTGGACTCGTGGTCGTTGCTGCAACAAATCAACAGCAGCAGCAACAACAACAGAAGCAAAAACAACATCAATAACTGAAGTCATCGCAATTTATTCGCAGACATTATTAAATTCGTTTTTTGCCAGATTGCCAGCAATTTGGCGAAAAAATACAAAATAATAAAGTCAGATTCAAGGCTGAATTTTATTTATTTAATGGGTTTCCTTATGCTTTATGCTACCACGCCTGTGCTGAAAAGATGCCAAGTAAAAACAAAAAATCTAAACTCTTCTGTTTTATTAAACGAGAGATTTTATATACAATGACGATGTTATTATAAAAACAGAAGTTGTTCGAAAGTGAAATTTAGACATGCGCCAAATGAAGTACTGCTTTCAATGGAAAATACCTTTTTGTACAAAAATGTAATGTAGCCGCTGATAGGTAAATAATTCGATAACCACTAATTCATAATGTACCAAATGGTAGATACATATTTCTGTATTCGCAGCAATTTACCCAATTTGGTACCCAGTAATAGGTAAAAACAAGGTACTTTACCATTTTTAAGTACCGCTTTCGAATAACTTCCCCTTCCCTTAAAACAGCCAAATAAAAATTATGAAAGTTTGATATTTGGTTAAAAATACTTTCAATTCTACCTGGAAAAGAAAATTGAATAAGAAAATTTCAAAATCGTTAAGCCTCGCCTCAAACCGTTTAATCACTTGACTTGATTAGCGAGCTTCCATAACATGTCAGAAATAAACAAAAAACAAGACAGCTAAATAATAAATAGGTTTAAGTAAAAAAAAGCAAATAACAAAAAGTTTATCAAAATTATTTATGGTGCGGCTCTAAACTTGAAAGCAAACACAAAAACACAAGTCTAAAAAAAAAACAAATAAAAGTAAAGCCAAAAACCAAAACAAAGTAAACTACGAGAGGGATAGAGATAGACGATAGAGGAGAGTCGAGTCTCTCACTCTTTCCTTTTTTCGTTTTTGGTGAGAAATTTCACTCAGCCAGCGGAAAGCGAGGCAAGTTTCAAGGTTGCCATCCGATTTTTCTATGATAATGGGACAGGTGAGCGGCGAGTTTGAACAGATTTTGTATTTCTTTCTTAGTTTTTTTTTCTCTTTTGATTGTAATTGACTAAGCCACCAAACAGGGAAATAGACCCAAACTGAAAAGGGAAGGAGAATGGGAAATGGATTGACAAAACGAGCGTGGAACATACAAAATAATAAAAATGGGAAGTTGTTCAAAGTGAGCTTGTCCGTAAAAATAATTCATAAGTTGTTTAGGGTATAGAAAATTAAAAAACCTCTATTACAATAAAAATTAACTAAATAAAGAAAATATTATAAACTTTCGCTTTGAGTTAGTTGATTGTTGTTCAAAATAGAGAAAGAATCGGATTTGCTTGAAAAAAAAAACAAAAAAAATATAACTCATGGAGTTTAAAGAGTTGAATCAAAAATTATTATTGGAAATAAAGATCAATTAACTGTTGAAATTACTATCTCTATCTCTCTATCAAGCTATACTTAACTGTAGATTTTTTACTTTATTCAAATATAAATTATTAAGTAAAATCTCAAAATATGAAGAATATATCAAAAAAAATAACTGTAGATGTGAATAACTTGCCAATTTTGTTGAGTGCTTTCAGACTGCCCAAAATCCCACACATAGTCATCAGTTTTGAGTGCCAAGCAAACAATAAGACAAAAACTGACAAAAAACCGACCCTTCACATTTCTACAGAGCTACAGATACAGATGCAGATATATACAGCAAAATCATGTAAAAATAACAAAAACGCAAATATGCAACTGCAATTCCACTGTAAAATCGTGCAAATTGTTTATAAACTCAATGTAAATACATATATACATATATTAATATGTATACATCTGTGTACATATCTGTGAATTGCATTTCCTGTGCACTCTTCAATACAAATCAGCAAAAAAAATGTTTTTTGTGATATGACTTTAGCATATTTTTTGGCTACGTCGACGACGAAGAAAACAACAAAAAAAGAAAGCAAACCACAAGATGGAAAAACCAGTTTCAGTTGAGCCAGTTGTTGTTGTTGCCGCGATTGTTGCTGCTGTTGATGATGTTGTTGTTGCTGTTGCTGCTGCAGTTGTTGTAGCCTTGAATGTGCATTTATTGTTGCTGCTCTTTGACTGACTCGCTGTTTTTGGCGCGCGCGCAAAAAAGAAAAACAGGCTCAAAGCGATGGCAACAGGTAAAGGAAGAAGCAAAGTGAAAACGGCATGACCAGCACATACCCTATAAATAACTAGCTTTTAAATCAATAAAACTATAAGTAAAAAATTGCATTTAACTTTTTTAAATGGGCAATAACTATTTTATAAATAATTATGCTTATTTAGTAACCTACTTTTGTAGTGTCTTCTTAGCCAGTCTGCCTTTCACTTGTGTTTGTAGTCGGAATTTAACATGAGCGAACATCTAAGGAACTGTGTGGAAATGAGGAAATTGAAACAGAGACTTGAGTCTGCAGGCGTTTCCCGAAAAAGAAACATTTGGCCGCAATTTGCCCGTTAGACAAGTGAAATGATTTTTTCTATCTCTATCCCCCAGGCCTCTCTGTTAGATTGTTGTATCAGTTTTGCATTTAAACATGCGGCTGTTTCTAATTAAACCTGACACACTTGGCAACCAGCTTCAGCCAATTGGAACTATCTTTGCACTATACACTAATACAAACATATATTAATGCAAGTGTGTGTGTGTGCTTGTATGTTTATAGAACTCCGGCATGCAAATGCAAACAACATTAACATTTATAACTGTCTGTTCAGTCAACATATATAACTAGAACAGACTGTTAACATTTATAACAGAATGCCCTGTTAACCATTTATAACTGAATAAACTGTTGGGAATGTGTTTTTAAAAATGAAATCTAGCAGTAAACATAAGTCTTGGTTTATCAATCAAATATTAAATATGAACTTTAAAGTGTCATTATTCCAGATCACGTCATTCTTTAATTTTTATATTATTTTTGAATGAAGTGTGAAGCGTTTCTTATCAATTTTGAACCAAACAATTTGTTACAGTCACATGCCAAGTAGGTCTACTAATACTATATTGAATCAGAAGTATATATAGAATAATATATATATAAAATATTTATGAAATGCGATTAAATGTAGCCAATTGCGGACTTTGTTTAATATTGATGATAACTCGCAAACTTGCTCTATGTATCAATATATGAAATTAAAAATCATTAAACTAAATTTGTCATATATGTTTGTGTAACCCTAACACTAGGGTGATACTATAGAAAATATATTTATAACAAGAAATAGACTTGCAGATAACGTTTTTAGTTGCTTTGCATTATGATCAGATGAATAATCTATGACAAAAATTTGCTTGACAACATTTAAGATTTCAGGAAAACTGGGAAATAAAATTTAGTTTGAATTATTTTTAATTTTAAACCACTCAATTGGCGGCGTGTCTCAATTGTTGCGACTAATTCAAAAGGTCTTTTGCCCTTGCACAGGCGGCAATCTTATTCAATTAATTATGCGTATCTAAGTAAAAATGAGTATTTCAACTCTTTCCACACACAACCCCACCAACCGACTACCATCACTTCACTTGAGCAATTATCATTAAAAAAAATATTGTTTATCTTTATCTTTAAATGAGACCTTGTTCAACATTGTTCCTTTTTTTTATGTTTTTGCGCCTACAAGAGAAATAAAATTCTACAAATATTATTGGTTTGATTGATGGAAAGGCCAAATCAAAAGAGCTTGTGATCGATTGATTGGCTGTGCAACTGGAAGTCGAATTGGAAATTGAAATTGAAACTGGAATATTTTAGCGGCTGCTGCTGTTTAGCTTGCATTGTGAATGTAAATCTGGTGTATGGAATTATACAAAATGAAATAAGCGAAAACTGATACAAAATCAAAAAAGTACAGCGCACAAATTGCGCAAAATGCCAAAGAATGTGACGCCAACAACAAAAACAGCAAGGAGTGCAAGAAGTGCAACACTATTAAAAACAACAACAATAACAGAGACAGCAAGCAGCCAGCTGCAGCAGAAAAGAACGAAAACAAAAGAAAACAAAAGCGCAGCAAAAGAATCAAATGGACCAACTTGGTTTGCCAATAGGCAATTTTATTTGTCTTCTTTAGGCACATTGCTCGCTTAACAATTGAAACTAAACGAAATTCAATTAATTGCGTTCATTTAATAAGAAAATTGTAAAAATATGTTAATAAACTATCATTTTAACATATTCCAATCGAAATGTTAATATGTGTTAAAAAAAGAAAGTACATTTACATATTCCAATAAAAAGATAACATTCATATTAATATTTACTGTGTTCATCACTAGTTTGACAAGCACTGCATGATCTACAGTTACGTTGTTATATGCATGCAACTACATATTGGCATTTTCCATTAAGTTTACATTCACATTCTTATTTCCAGTGTTCGTCAGCAGTTTTACAAGCACTGCACGTGATTCAATTGCAATTGCACTCCAGACGCTATCTCTCCATCTCCCTCACCATCGTTGGCCTTTGGCTGCCCCCGTTAAGCGTAATTTAATTTAGCGCAATTGTCTTTATACACATTTGTATGTGTGTGTGCAGAATATGTATGGATGTAAATCTGCCGTTGCTGCAAAGCAGTGCCTCTTAAACTGCTCGCTGTTAACGGTAATGTTTCCAACTTGTATTCAAATGCATGTGTTTGTATGCGTATGTGTGTGTTAGTGTGGCCAACTGGCCCAGGCAAATACAAAATGCCACGCGGAATGCGGTTTAAAAACAAACCAAGCCCAAAGCAAGCAGCAAAAAGCAGGCAGGCAGGCAAAAATCAAGCTTGAGCTTCAGACCAAAACGTGCTCTTGGCTACAGACCCTATTTAGCCTAGTTTACAGCTGCGACGTCGTCTCTGTCGACGTCGATGTCTGAGTCGAAGATAGACTTAATGACCACACAGCTCTCATTTGCTGCTGCTGCGCACCTGTAAACTGCCTCTCTCGCTCTATCTCTCTCTCTTTCATCTAGCTATTGTGCTCATGCTAATAATAAAAGTGTGACAAACGCTGGCAATTTTTATTATGACTGCCAAGCACGCAATCTGCGCCCTTATCAATCAAAAACTGTACAGTTTGAGCAGCTTCCCCTAACTGGAATTGGCGGCGATTATGCAACAAGTTTTTTGTGAATGGGTTTTAATTTTTGTGGCCATAAAAAGCACAGCGGGATTGTGGTTGGCTTTCAGGTGCGTTGACTGCATACAAATGTTATGAGCCAAATGCACTGATCCCTATGGTAAAAGCGGTATATTTAGTTTTATAAACAAAATTAATATGTATATTATTTAATTTAAGTTCTGTTTATTTGTTAAATTGCAAAATTTCAGCTCCATATTTTTGTCAACCAAAAGCACAGATCCATAAACTAAAAAGGTATATTCATTTTGAAATAAAGTATATTTATATTAATACTTATATAAAAATAAATATTAGTTCTTTGCAATTCTTGTTTTTCTTTTTCCCCAATCAAACAGTGTAATTTACAGTTCGCATACTATGATATTTTCAACTTTGGTAGCAAAATATGAATGAGACCCATTGTTGATATTTTTATTAAGCTTAACTCAAAGCTCAAAGCATAGCTTAGTCGTTTTAATGTTATCGTTGTTCATTACCTTTAACAGCCTCGTAGTATCCTAAATCCAGCGTGAATGATTTATGTATAAATCCTGTTGACGCAAAATATGATTTTGATTTGTTTACAGCTTCCACTCCCTTCCTCTAACTCGTTCTCTCTATCTCTTAACAGCAGCGTACACACACACAAGCACACACAGACAAAAGACGGCGTGATCTTTCTAATTCTTATTCGTTGCTCTTCTTTTTCCTTTCATTTGCGTCCTGCAGTTGACTTTGCTATATGAATTAAATTTGATTTATTTTTGTTTTAATTTTCACACAACCATCTTTCTCCAACTCCCTCTCTCTCTTTCTGGCACGAATAAAACGCGTAAGCCACGAAAATCGACAAACACACGTAACGTAGAAATGAGCAGAAGTATATGAGAGATGAAGTAGAGAAAACCGGAAAGTTCTTGTTGTTGCTGTTGTTGTTGCTCTGGCGGCGTTCTTTGGCTGCTGCGTTTTTTTTTGTTGCCAGTTGCTGCTTCTTTTGGTTGTTGTCGTTCTTGTTGGCAGTAAAAAGGTCCAAAACAAAATCGGATTGAAAAAATGCCACCAACTTTTTCTTCTATTTAATAATTAATTATTATTTAATATTTTGAATTTCTATAATTTTGCTGTTGCTTGTAAGTTGGAACTTGTTGCTTCTGACCTTAATAATAAGGTAGTGTTCTTAACAAATTCCAATCCACACAAACACAAAAACTCACACACACTCTTACACTCTCTCTCTCTCACATACACACACACAACGATGCGCAAAATTAAAAACCAGCTTCGCCGCTTTTTTTTTGTTTTTGGGCCAACGTTCTAAAACGCCGGCGCAGCCGTCAATAGCGCAGCAGCTCTTTCTAATTAGCACAAAAACAACAGCGAACATTACAACAACAACGGCAGCAGCAAAGAACAGTTTAACGGCTATAACAAATTGCGCCTTATTCAATGGATGTTATTTAGTAACGAGTTGTTTGCGTACATTTGTATTTTTGTTGTGGCACTTTAGGTACGTTGCTTTTTGCGGTTAAGTTTCGTTAGCGTTGCGCGCTCGCGTTTCACGCACGTCTTGTCAACCCACGATCTCGTTTTACAATGTTGTGCTCACTGTTCAAGCAATGAAATGCAGCACCACAGTATCGATTATTAGTGATTCGATTCTATTCGATTATTACTCGATTCACTTATCGATGCTTTAATGCTTATCGAAAAAGTAAAGATTTCAAATTCATTTACAACGGTCAAAAGCAAAAATTACTTGATTTTTCAAAAACTACAAGTGACGTGTATATTGTCAATAAATTGTAAATGAACCATGTAAAGAAGCAAAATTTGTAGAAACCACAATAAACTATCTAATTTTCTCTAAAATTGCGTGTCAAACTATACAAATTTTATAATAGTTTCAAAACTTAAAACTAGACTAAATACTAAGTAACGTTAACTTATATGGTGGACGTTACGAAAAGCGGCATCTATCCGAACGCACATGACAACATTTTAACTGCAGACCAACAAAATGAGAACAAATGTTAAATACAAATTTGAATTTTAGCAAAAATTTATTAGCAATTTCCAAATTAAATTTTGGAGCTTTCTGCTTCCGAGACGTCAACCTCCTCCAAATCCTCTGCAATTAGAGCAATAAAATAAAATATGCAGCATTAAAAATACTCGTTAAATGTTCACCTACGCTTGCCTCCCGGCAGTCGTCGCAAACGTTCCTGTTCCACGGCAGCAAAATATTCCGCTGCCGCCTGTTCGCACGCGCTGGCAAATGGCGTCATATTTATTTTGCCATTCAGCATGGTCAAATCGGCCTGCTCCTGGCCGTGATTGCCCTTTATCTTCAGTTTACTTTCCCTCGACTTGGCCTCCAGGATTTTCTCGCGACGATTTTCACGCTCAAACATCTGCAAAAATTGGTATATTATTTACTTTACAATAGTTAGTAATTGCTACTTACCGCAGTTAACAGCGGCTTATCATTCTTGGCGGACATAATCATATTTTCGGAGACCTCGATTAGAAATGTGGCTCCAAGTTTGCTGCCACAGCTGACAAATTTGCCATTTTCATTAGTGCGCACACAATACAATGGCTCATCGCAGACTTTGACGGTTAGCACAGGCTCATTTTGCTGCTGCAGCAGATCCCAAGTGTCAAGCACACCATCCATGCGAGTAATGAAGAACTGGGAGACCCTATAGCAGTAAATAATATAAGTAATTAATTATATCATTAAAACTGTTCAGAAAAAAGTAACTTTTACTCAAATAGCTAACGTCCGCAACAGCGACATCTAGCGGCATGTACTAGACAACATTTCAACAGCAGACACCTCATATTTATCGATTACTTGCTGTGTTGCGCAACGTACGAAATATCGTAAAATTTGAATTTAAATGTTTCTGTTTTGATTTGACTTTTCGTTAACTCACTTAGTGTAACTCCAAGCACCGTCTGTCAGCATGGATGAACTACTCTTGGTCCAAATGATGGAGCTCTCGCGGCAATCCTCTGACCAGATGCGTGCACACCAATCGCCCACAGTAAGAAAGTTCTTCACAAATGCCGGATTCCGGGTAATCGCATAAACGGGTCCCAAATGGCACATCATCTAGCAAGGTATTTCGCTGTCATATATCTTTAATTCAACTCTCTCTCTCTCTCGGACTTACCCTGATTTGTATTTTCTCCGTCGGTGTTTTACCCTTGCGATTGCACGAGAAGAGCATTCCCATTTCGGTGCCCGCCATGAATCTGGTTGGTATCGTTGTCTCGTACTCCAGCACCGAGATGCCGTAGGAACGGGACAAATCCTGCTCATCACTCTTCACCGGATCCATGAGCAGTCGATCCAGGGGTTCACTCAGCTTGCGTGTATCCCACCAGAGCACCTGACCGTCGGAGCCACCGGAGAAGAATTCAGTACCGCTCTTCGAGTTGTTCCACAGTACCGAATTGACAGGATCACGATGACAAACCTCCCGCTCACTAATCATCACCGGATGCTTGCCATGACGCGTATCCCAGGCAGCGACTTGGCCATTGTACATGCCACTCACCAGACTCGTTGGATCCTTTTGATTGTACTCGAGGCACACGCAGGGCACTTTGGGTTCCAGCGTAAGAAATGGCTCGTTGGGATTCTCCACCTCCCAAATGTACGAGTTGCAGCGTTGCCCTGTCTTATCGCCCTGAAACTTCATATCACAATGGCTGACGGCCATTTTGATGCCACCATCCGGTGACCAGGACAAATGCTTCACGGGTACCTTAATAGGATTTGGATCCCGATACACATTCACCGTACGCGATTTGCAGGGCTCTGGCAACGGAGCCGGATCCATATTCTCGAAATAATTCTCATAGATATTGACAGCATTATTCTGATGAATATAGTGTTCCATCGGCTTGGTCAGATTCATCACTTGCGTTATGTAATTCTCGTCTTTTTCGATTTTGCGCTTGTAGCGCACCGTCTGCTCGGGATCATGCATATTGATGTCCTTGGGCCAACCACCCTCATTGTGAGTAATCCCTGTACTTTTGTACGTGGCCCGCTCCGTATTTGCCACACTCAGTGAAGTTTGCCCAGCATATTGTGTGCAACGCTCGACAGGATTCTTGAGTATATAATTCTTGACCAATTCGGGATTGGAGTTCTCACTGAACACCACCTCATCCTTGTCCTCGAAGTGGACACGTGATCCAAATGTGCGACGCTCCTTCTTAAAAAGAAACTCCATCGCTGAGAAAGGCAAAACACGTAATAATCCAATAACATTTTTTGAGGAAAAAATTAGATTTGCCAAGGCAACCCGGAAATGTTTTGTCAATAAGTGGGAAACTTATATTTAGCATATGGTGTTCTAAATGCTCTTTCTAAATTGTGCATAAAATAGATATGGCATTTTTTTAATTTTTTTTTATTTATTATTTTTTTATTTTATTGCATGTAAATTTGCAATTCTTATTTATAATATTAACATTATTCTGAATGCTCTTTTTGTATTGTGCATCAAATTAGTTTTATTCTTATTTATTTTAATTTATTTATGTGATTGCAAATATGTGAAAATAATATGTAAAAAATATATATAATTTTATTAAGTGACTTTATAAATTGAATTAAATTTTTAGCAAAGTCAAATATATATTAAAACAATAATAAAAAGCGCATCATAGCTTAGTTTGTGTAAATTACATTTTATTGCAAAAAGTATCACGTATATTCAAAATATACACAAGAAATTTCACTAAATAGTTTTCTAAATTTTTCTGTACAATTTAACCTAAATAAATTTGACTATTTTTGAGGGATTATTTACAAGTTGGATTTTTTAAAGGTAACTATTTTTTTTAATTTATTTTTTTATATTGCTGACATTGCAAGTTGTAGCTGGAGAAGGTGTAAGATCTTCCTTGAACGCCAGGGGCAGTTCCAGTTTGCTGACATCATCCAGTCCACCATCTTGAGTCATCGTCCAGCTCAGATTTCTTCGTCAGATGTTGTTCGCTGGACTGTTTCGCTTGCAATGCAGATCGATTCCAAGTTGAAGCAGCTCTTTATAGGTCTTCAGGTAGTCGTCCAGGGAAAGAGCAAATATTTCAGAATACCCACTCATCCATCCTAATGAGTTTGACCTTGTGGAAATTTTGTGTTAAACGCGATTACAGCGAAATTTCCGCGATAACAAGAAAATGGCAGCAAAACAATCACAATATATACATACATATATATATACAAATATATTTCTGTGTTTGCTTATCGTACACATTTTTCGGGGAAACTCGACAAGTAATTTGTGAGTTTTCTTCAGCTGTTGCTTAAATATTAAAATAACAACATTTCCTTACAAGTCGAGCATGATCAAAATCAATTGTTTTACTAAAGACTAGTTTATGTATATATCTATTTATTTTAAATGTTATACAAATATTGGATGTATTTATTTAGTCAGTCGTCTTGTTGATTGCTCGCAGTTTTCTGATGGTATTAATATTTGCCGTAAATAGCATGACTGTATTCTTTTTCGGTGATTTGGTCAGGTTTCTGGATTTTGTTGTCTGCAAAATATAGTTGCAAATGTGATTAAAATTGACAAAGTAAATTATTTCTAAGATATATAATCAATAGTAGTTAAAATACATGATAAACAATATAGGTATGAGAAGACAAACCATTTTATTATTTAGATTTTCCAAGGCATCCATTTTAATTCGTGAGTTGCAAGCGTTTGCCCGAAGATTTTCAATTTCATCCTTTAGATTCTTACGTTCATCCTGCAGAAGGTATACCTGGCGCTTAAGTCTGCTCCTGTGTAAACCAAAAGCATATGTTATTAAGCTGTAATAATAGTAATAATAATCTGTTGGTTTCTCTGGCATACACTTCGCTTTCCAAGTGTTTCGTATAGTTGTCTCTCTCCGCATCGATGAACTCCACTTGATACTCGGCATCTGATTGAGTGTTGAGCTTTTGCAATGTTTCCAGTTGCATTTGCTCGTCATCGATTACTAAATCATTTGTATACTCTTCCGTTTCGCTTATATAATCTATAATTTTATAGCTTTGATCCTGACTGGTAACGCTTTCAGCTTTTTCCTTCAAATCGTCGACACAATCAAAGTGCTCAAAAAACTCGGATTCCAGCTCCAACAGGCATTCTGTTTCATCAACTTCCTGCTCTTGGTATAAATTCAATTGTGGGGCATCCTTTTTGACTTGGCTCCTTTTGCCTTTACCTTCAGTTTTAGCTGGTTTGTAATTCGGCTCGTTGAGTGAGGGATTCGAGCCAGGCTTTAATTTGGTTGGATTTTTGCGCGTGAAACCTGCAATAAAAGTTGATCATTAAAATCAACCGGTAAATTCAGTTTATATTTAAATATTTACCCAGCTCATATTGCATGTTCCGCTCAAAATCATCGGCTGTGAAATGCTCATTGCAGATGCAGGCTTGGAAATAGTTTATTATTATTTTAATCAATTTTTGTTTAATTTTTAGTTTATACCTGTTGCCGTATTTACGATCGTGCGATCGCAAAACTCAATCCATTTTTGGAGCTGCTCTTTATCTTTGGGAAAGTGAAAATAACGCCATTTATTCTTATCCCGATTTCGATTGTTGTTTCCGCAATTCCTAACAGCACAACGCATTTTAATATTAATTAAATATCAAGGCATAAACAATTTAGTCAGCTGGTTGGCGCAGAGCTGTTAAAGCTTGATATCGATAGGAGTCACAAATCGATATAAGTTTTTTGTTGGCGACTTTAACAATACTTTGTGCAACAGCTGGTTTGTTTTTATGTTTTCCTTTGTCTTGTTCGTCAATTGTTTTGTTTTGCTTGACGTTCACCATGATAAAAAGTAGCAACTTAAATAGGTAAATTACGGAATAACATATAAACTAATTAAATTTACATAATTATACGATAATTAAATAGCGTAATCAATCAACTGGATGCTGATCGTGCTGCCAGCGGTCAGCATACAACAAACAACAACAACAATGCCCAATTATTCGATGCAGATGGAAGCGAATGCAGTTTGGCAGCTCTACAACTTTCGCACGGAATACTGCAAATTACCGAGCCACCTTTGCAACGATCTCGTCTACAGCTCAAGGAATTAATGTGAGCAATTTATCAAGTAAATAATTTCGATTAATCTTAAAGAATGTTAACTATAGCGGGAAGCAAAACAAAATCTACATTGACTTGTCAAAGGAGAAATTTAAGCTCGATTGCAGTGAGGTGGCCAAATTAAATGACATGGTGAGTTTTGCAAGGCGTATACGAGTTATTCATACGAGTGCATTCCGTATAAGAGATTTATTTCTCGAAACAATAAATATTTAATAAATTTGGGAGAATTGCTTAACTGTACATTTCTTATAAGATCTATAAGTATGCGCAGTCTGATCGCATTCCGTATAAGAGCGTAATTCAATAAGCTGCCCTCGCCTAAAACAATTAACATATAATATCTTATCGCTTAACGCAGCGAAATAAATTTACGATTGAGTGCAGATAAATGAAACAATGTAGCAAGAAGTATAATAAAAAATTACAATCCATAATCTACTTTTATAGATGAACGATGTGAAACGCTACAAAGAAAAATTGACGCGTATCAAAAAAGAAATGCAGAATATTTATCAGCGCACTAAAGTTTTGAAGGTGAGTAACAAATAAAATGTAAAACACACCGATGAAAAAACAAAATGTAACTTTATTGCATTCCATAAAACCATAAATGTATAAACGTAATCATAAACTGTTTGTTTATATGCATCATTAAATCAAGTATTTTTATTTCTAATTTGTTAATACAGAAACGAGCCGAAAATGTTGCCAGCTGCAAGCAACGCGATTTTCAGCGCAAACTCGACAAACAGCGACAAGAAGAGTCGCTCATCGGCAGCCAGTCGCATTAGTTGTCTACTATAATTAACTACAAATTAAAATACCTAAAACAAAAGGTGGAAGTCGTCTACAAAAAAAAAATCTGGCAATTAAATAAATATTGTATAACATTTAACACATATTTAATTTTCTACAATCAAGTTTTTTTTTTTATATATTTTGGTATAATTTGGTAAATACTTTTGAGATTTCACAGAATTTATATATATAAAATATTGAAATTAAGCCACATGCAGTTAAAACTAAAAGTATCTTTAGACATCTAAACATTCCAAGTGACAATTACAATGATATCAATACAATTTTTAAGACATGCCAAGTTAAGTTTAACAAATTTACTAAGTTTATGCGTTGACTGAACGTGAATATTTTAATACTTTTCAAGAGATATTTATTAAATGTAAATCCAAAAAGAGATATCACGATTATATTACGCATAAACTTAGCATATGCATGGAATAAGTTTGCGAACATGCACTAACTTAAGTGTGTGTGTGTGTGTGTTGTGCGTGTTTCTGTGTGTAAAGTAAAACTTATAAATACAATTAAGAAGTTATTTAATTTGCCGTTGTTCTTGTGGTTGCTTCTTTTTCGTGTGGTTCTTGGTTGAGAAGTGTTGGATAATCGCTGACAAAGTATATATATGGTATATATATATATATATAGGTAGATCACAGAACAAGAAGAAGAGAAAGATGAATAGGCAGGCAGCTTAGCTAATACTACTTGTATATTCCTGTTCATTCAGCATGTGCATTGCATCTGTCGGTGCAAAATATTTGACAGTGCCTAAAAATATTTGAAATATATTAGCATTAGTTACAGTTACACACATATATATATAAGTATATATATTTATTAAGTATCTAAAAGTTAATCGATAAATACCTTTGCTTAAATGTGTTTAATGATGGATCATTTGCATAACGGAGATGAAAGTGATTTTTATTTTTTGGATGAATACAACAAATAAAATGAATATTTTATTTACATATTATTTATTTTTTTTCTTTAGAGAACTTTACAGTATCTTTTTATTAAACTTATGTATATAATCAAAATAAAATGAATATAACAAAATAAAGAAATTTTCGTATATTTTTTTTTGAAAATGTAACTGAAATGATAAAAGCTGTGATTTCAAAAATTCGACATTTTTACCATTTACATATAGTCAAGGATTAAATATATATGTATAGGAATATTCGTTCTTTAATAATGTTGTGATGTAGCTCTGTCTAAATTCTTCAAGAGTTCTTAGCTTAAAAGTATTTTGTCAGTTGAAATAAATAGAAATTCATTTTTAAGTTTTCACTTGCTAGCTATTAAATTTTTTTATAAGCCAGCCAACAAAATGTTCTACCAGCTTCTATGAAAAGTAAATTATAAACATTTGAATATATCAAATTTAAAAGTGTTCAAGTATTGAATATCAAATCGTATCTAATATCTTTTAGTTATCGTTTTATTGTCTGTATATAGGAAGCCTGCTTGGCATACTGATAATAAACTTATGACAATTTTTTGGACATAAGTTGGTTTGTTGTGAGAAAATAATTTGCGAAATGTTCTTTTGTGGAAATGTTTGTACTATGGAAAAGTGTCTACTCTTTGTGTGTATCAACTCAAATCAACTTCGCTAAAATTATCGTTGGTCTTATAGCTAGACGGGCAATCAATGTCTTTGGCGCTGCTTGGCGTAGTTTCTGAAGTGGATCTAACCTTACCATTTTCAGATGGACCTTTGCGCTGCAGATACATTTGGACGCAGACGTGGATAATGAACACAATAAATGCGCCAATGCCAAAGATCTCAAACGTTGTTCGAGCACTGACGGCAACAAACAGTTGGCCACCAATTTGGCTGCCCATGGAGACGCCAATACCCTCAAAGATGGCACCCACCAGACTCTGCAAGTGGTAACAAAAATATGAGCAACTGAATCTCTCAGTCACAACTGCTGCTGCTGCTCACCTGCATGGTAGCCTCTGTGCCCGGTGGTGCCACAATGCTGGCATACGAGGCCATCGTTGCATAGAAGAGGCCAAATGTGACGCCATTCAGCAGCTCAATTGGCAGAATATACCACGGGTTCTGCAGCATCGAGTACAAAATGAAACGCACACCAAATCCAAAGAGCACCAGACTCATCGCGTTCACGTGCCCAATCCGCTTCAATATCCAGCCGGACATGAAGAAAAATGGCAGTTCCCCGCCAAAGCACTGAATGCTCATGACCAATCCCTCCAGCGTTTTAATGTAATCGTTCCCATTGTCATAGAGCACGGCCAGCTCCTCCAAATATATGAAGAGAAAATTCCAAATCAGAGCCGTGCACAATCCAATGGCCACGCACCAGAGAAAGAAGACAACGCAACGCATCGATAGAAACATTTGACCCACATCCTTCAGTATATTGGCCGACATGTGCGTCTGTGTGTGCTGTAAGAAGAAAAAGAAGATTATAAATAATCCAACTGTACTTTAAACTAGCTAAACACTCACCTTCAGCTTGGTGGAGGCGAGCATATCGAAGCCGAGTATAACGAGCGTCATCCAGAAGACAATCGTATAATTCTTGTCCGCGCTGCCCTCATGGGACATTGTGTCCACGAGGAGCCCAGCGAGTAGGGCAAAGATGCCCCAGCCCAGGGAGCCACACAATCTCTGCCTGCCATACAGATGATGACGATCGCCGAGGATGCCAAAACAAATGGCATCGCCTATGCTGACCACAACAGCCATGCCCACCCAGCTAACGATGAGCATGCCAAAGAAGAACCAGAATTGGGGCATGCCCATTGCGGTGCTCGTGTTGATCTGTTGGTTCTTGAGTGGCATTTCATTCAGATAATTCACCTGACTTGGCTTGAACATCTCCTTGTTCTGCGGACAGTACATGGTCTCATTTTGTGCGTCCAGTGTGCCCAGCTCTTGGGGTATCACATAGTTTAGACATTTGCCACTCTCAATGATTTGTTTCGTTGCCAGGCAGTTCGTTGCGTTCTTTAGCCAATAGGGGCACGCAATGTCCCACATTGTGGGCTCAATTTGGCAGTGCATGTTACAGCTCAGCGTCCGATTGCCGTAGTGCGTCTCCAGCTGTGTCTTTGTGTTCGTTATATTGTTCCATGAGCAGTATTGAATCTTCGTAAAGCCGTCTTGGCAGTTATGTTGTGGATTCTCTACCGCAGGCACAAACATGATCAGAAAAAAAGCAACGGCCGTCAGCAGTTGACCGGACAGGAAGAGGAATCGATGCCGATGATAGCTGCAAATACAATAGAATTAATACATATATAAAGCTTAAATAAATATTAAATTTTTAATTAATATATTTAATAAAAAAATTTGGAGTGTTAATTAATGTTTTTTCAAACATCTGGTATTCTTTATCAACAAAAAATATAACGATTTGGCTTTAAATATAATTATTTCTTGTGCTAAACAAACCCTTAAAAATTAAGGTTTGTAAAATTTAATTATAATATTGGTATATATATGAGTATATTAAGATTAGTTTGATATATAATATGAGTAATTTATGGTTACAAATTTAATTTATCAAATTCTATTTTAATGGTATTTAAGAATCTACATTTTGTAAGCAACGGAAATAAGCATTAAATTTTAAATTCTTAGATAATGAAAAGCCTAAGAAATATTGTACAGAAGTTGTCAAATGTTACCCGTATTAATATATATACATAATAAAATATTAATATATATATAATAAAATATTAATATATATAATAAAATATTAATATATATATAATGAAATATTAATAATAATATATTTAACAGAAAGAATAAGATTTCAATAATCACTTAAATTTAAATTAGGATAATATATATTAAATATTAATTTCATATTTATAACAAAGTTGCAAACACTTACCGATCGGCAATATAGCCAAATATTGGCTTGGCCAGCAAACCAATGATGGGCAGTATCATATACATGGTGCCCACAACTACCGGGGAATAGCCCAGCTGTTGAGCCAGTTGTGGCATAAAGGGTACAACGGGTGCAGTGCCTGCCTCAGTTTCAGTGAACAACAAATGGAACAAATGAAAGTAAATAGACAGAATTTATGTAGATTAGTCGGATGAGTGGGTTGCGTTGATAAGTCAGCCAGATAAGCCGAGATCTAAGTTTGCCAAGAGCTAAACAGCTAATAGAGTGTCCGTTCCAGCAGATACCCTGCTGATAGCAGATACTCTCCATAGCTATGTGAAATATAAGATGCCCATGAATATACCCAAATGTCTTTGTTTATTATTCAGGGTATTCAACGATTAGCGAGAAGTGTATAAATCTCAAATGTAAGTGTTTATGATTGATAAGCAAAACTGCAATTGGCATGGGCATATACACATATATACATACAGATATAGTATATAGTAAATCATCAAGTAGATGCTGCTGTTGCTCCTCAGTATTTGTAAGCTTAAATATTTATTTTATTTTAGTTGTGTTCTTGGATAAAAAACCTTTGTATTTACAACGTTAAGTCCATGACAATGCAAGTTTTTAAGCTGCTATTCATTATCGGAGTACTTTTTCATATAGCTAACATAGAAACAATCGGTCGACATTATAAGTTTATAATTAAATTTAGATGGTGGCAAGTGTATTTAAACTTCGGTATGCTTAATAAATCCATCTCTATTTGTTTTTTAATTAATTTAAGAGTTAGAAATTCGTTTTAATTGCTTATATCAGCATGATGGAGGTCAGACAGGGCAAGGTACCGTTGGGACTTGATATGTCAACTTTTGACGTACGCTTGCCAGTTAGTTCAAGAATATATATGTATTCAAATGTGGTTTAACTTTAACGCTTTAAGTATTACTTTAATATATATGTGAATAGTAGATATATGTGATATGTATATACTTTATTTAAATATAATTTATTGTATATTATTGCAACTAGAGCAAGGCTCATTTTCTTTAAAACATTATTTTAGTTATTTGTGATGGATTGCCTTTGCTGAGTAATAATTAATTGTTTTTATTGATAAAATACAGAAAACCTTTTAACAGAACAAAAATAGCTGACTTGTTTTACAATTATTCACTTATCAACATATTATCACATTAATTAACAAAGTTCAATTGTAGAAAGCATAGTTATGTACGCATACTTTGCGCGCATAGTGTATGCAAATATTTATATATATATATATATATATATATATATTTAAAAAAAAAAGCTTCTAACGAATGAAGGGATTAAGTGAAATGTTTAAATAATCTTTATTTGGCCATTATGCTTATCTTAGAAACAAGCAATCATTTATTACCAGTATATGTAAAAAAAATGTATGTATATATATATATATATACACATATGGATATAATTTCCTTATCGGATCTGTTTGTTTTTCTTATCTATAAAACACTGCACAGCGTGTTGATAATTCAAACAGTCTGAACGAAAGCCAATCAGATAATGTTTTATTAGTTATTGAAAAGTGTGTGTTATTTGTAAGTAGTAATTACTAAGTACTTACGAGCTACTTCCGAATTACTTACCGGCATTAAAGAGGAAGTAATGCGCCTTCATCGGCAGCAATTCCTTATCGATGCTGGCCTTCATTTTGGCTCGTTTGCTTTGGTTGCTCTTATTCGTGGCTATAAGCGATGCATTAAATCCAAATTCGACTTTTGCACTCTGTTAACAATTTCACCCAATACTAACAATTTCTTGCACACTTGATTTCAATAAATGTTGATTAAAACAGCTAATATAAGCAAATATTATCCGATTGCAATTGACTAAATTGAACTCACACACATATATATACACGTATGCACTTGTGTGTGCCTGTTTGAGTATGTATCGCGATCACGTTTCTTGTATTCCCATTGAATTCGCTGGTGTCAACATTATATTAAGCTTGTCCGTAAATATAGCAATAGCTACAAATTCACTTGAAGCACGCGCAATTTGATGCGTATACGGTTAGAGTTCCACCTGCGACTACGTTCAATTGGCACGTTGTGCTGGATACGTGCATATCTAAATTAGTGTTTGCACTTGCCGCTTATCTTTAGGAGACAGACAAATTTACAACAGCAACAGAGAACATGCTTCTTCTAACGCGAATGTGCATGACATAAAAACAAAAATGCCGTGAACAGCTGGTTGACAGGCTCAATAACTACAAAAGAGAGAATCAAATTGGCACTGACAAACAACGTGCGTTGCTCAAATATGCGTTTACATTTGCCAACTTGAACGCAAATTGCGTTAACAGTTCGATCAGCTGTTCATTTTTTTTTTATATAAAGGCGCTTTTGGCGCCATTATGGTTTTTATTGAAATAAGTTTTTTCTTTACATTGTTTAAAAGACAATTTGGCGTGGAAACTTTAAGACTATAATTATTGCCAAGATTAGGAGACGGATTAGTCGTTCTCCTTCCCCTGTGACTCAAATTAACATTGCTAGCCAGCAATTCGTAGTTCAAATATGCGTTAACATTTGGCAACTGAATCTCAAATTGCGCTAACGTTTCTGCTAGTCCACAAGCTAATCAGCTGTTCAGATTTTTGCATCGAAGCAGGAACTCAACTTTTGGCGCCATTAATGGGATTTGTTATTACTTTTTTTTTTTTTTTGTTTGCATATTCGTTTAATGTGCAACCTAAACTAAGAATGAAACTAAACTTAATGCCTAACAATTGAGCGGGAGAATCAGTCGTATATATGGCTATAGTGTTGCTGATAGACATGAATATAGTTCTCCTTCTCCTGCGGAGTCATCTGGGCAATCAGTTTGTCATCCAACTGATCTAAGGGATGCGGTCGCCCAGCCACCAGCACAGTGGGCACATCGTCATCATCCTCCTCCGACTCTGAATTTATGTAATTATCAAAATTGACATTCGCTGTAAATAAAACAAGTAATTAAATTATTTCACCCCAAATTAGAAATAATTAACTCACGAATCTTGGTGTTGTCGATGTCGTTTTCATCGTCGCTGGAATCACTAGAGTTGGCATTCGAGGAGCCTTTGCGCATGCCCTTCAAATGCGCCTCCTTCTGCCCGGGCTGCTTTTCGTGCTGCAGCAGCACAGACATAATATCCTCGTTCTCCTTCCGATTGCGATGCCCACTGCCCGAGGTGCCTCCAGCTGGCCTATCCGCATCAGTTCTGGAGCTACTATCGCCCGCATCTCCATCCGTTATCACAGTGCTCTCCGTCATCCAAATGGGACGAGACTTACGCTCGATTATCGCGTCGGAGCTATCATCATCGCCGCCAATGGTTACATCGACACGTGCCTCCTCGACGGCGAATCCTTGATTCCGCGTCGCCTCGCCCGACCATTGCATGCCATCCGGTCGCAATGCATTCGGTTTGGTTAGGCCACGTATCGTGTCAATGTCCACCGGTTCGGGTTCGAGCACCTCCGGTGCCAGTTTAATGCCCTCCACTTCACGGAGCAGATCGTACAACGGCTGCAGTTGTTCGTTGAAGTGGGCGAGCATGAGGCGTGAGTCCTTCTTTGGCATCGCAGCGCTATCCTCCTCCACAGAGCTGCCGCAATACGTGCAACGGAACTCGCAGGTGGCCATATCGAGCAGTTGATCCGCCTCCAGATCCGTAAACGTTTTGCTGCATACCGAGCACTTAAAACTCGCTCGACTAGTGGCATCCCGCTCCTCCGTCTCCATGCGCTTGCGCATCAGATCCAACTTGTACTTGACCACATTCACAAACGTTTTGTAATTAATAAAATAATAGTTCACCTTTTGCGCTTTCCCATCGGGTCCGGTTTCCATTTTGAGCCTGATCTGGATGAACTTGTCTGTGCGCAATGTTGTGATGCGTGCCCGCAGTTGTTTCTTCTCGAAGCGGAGTAGTTCACCGATGTCGTCCTCCTTCATGCAGGGATTGCGCACCAACATATCAATGATTAATGCATCCTCCTGGCAGTAAAAACCGCGCACCACTAAACGGGCCAATTGCTTTAGGCTGCTGGGCACCTCAGTGACGTAGCGCACCTCGATTTTTGTGGGCGGCGCCGCATTTGATGTTGCAGCCGCCGATGTTGAGGACATTTTTTTTTAAATGTGCTCAATTTTTTCGCAGTATTATGATTTAATAGTATTTATTTTTTGTTAATACCTTCCTCTTGCTGAATGTTTCTTCTTCTTGGTTTGCCGCTTGTTGCTGTTAATGGGTGGAGCAGTTCGTTAACATTACTGTTAACTATCGATAGCATGCGTTAACTCATTGTAAACAGTGCTGAGCAACATGTGAGCCCCAATTGGCGGCAAATTGATTATGACTGCAAGCTTATATATAAGCTATATAAAAATTTATTTAACTATTATTCTAATATCATAAATATTACTTGCTTTAATCAATGACCTCTTATAAATAACTTATTCGGTAATTAGCTTGAAGATAATTGTAATGATCAACAGCAGCCACATATAATAAAAACCATACTCAACGGCGTTTACATCGTGCCGTTATTTGTTTGTCTATGTGTGTCTTATGCCATTATGATGGATTACGGTAGAATGCACAGAAGCACAGAAGTTTGCGTCAGAAAATAAATGAGCGTAGACAGCAGAGCATGAAATATTAAGCACATCGCCTGGGTAAACAAAGAAGGAGCACGAGAAAATACTTGTTGGATTATTTGAGTACCGTTGCAAGACAACAAAGCCGGAATAAACAGCAAGGTATTTCCTACATAAATATATTTTTTCATTTTTTTAATTAAAAATAAATAAATAACCTGGACAAGCTTCATTAAAGAATTGCTTATCATAGGTAAAAATTGCATAGATGTTGCAAATAAATTTAAATATTTAAGAATACCAAAAAAAGAAACAACTGCATTCAAATTTTGGTAAATAAAATAATTTTATTTAAAAAACGTTGATTATTTAAGCTCTTTCTGTCTCTCTCTCTATCTCTTCTACTTTTTATCTCTTTTGTTCCTTTGTGAGGGTTCTTCGGTTGTTTACCTTAACAGCTGCAGTGCGCATTCTCTCGACATGCAGTGGCATGGTTAACAGTAATTTATACAAGTCTGTTGCCGGCCCCTACTTAAGCGGTTCATGCAATATCCATGTAAAAAGCTCTCTCTCTCTCTGAGAACAGGAATAGCAAAGAGCACACTGCGCAAACTCCTTTTAGCTGTTCACTCTTTCTTTCTATCACGCTCTCTGGTGTTTCTGTGGAAAGCTTTCCCTTATTTTTGCAACTTTCGCTGGCGACAGTCGCCTGCAGTTACGAGTCGTGCGTGCTTACGCTCGGTTGCCCAATTTTTGGTTTAATTGTTTTACACGGCTCTCGAAAGTTTTGTTTTTCACAAACACACCAACAAACAATCAAAAGCGTGCTAATTGTTTTGAGATTGTTGTTTTTGCGGTTTCTTCGATAAAATACGTTATGCTCGCAAGCATTTTTGTGTAGTTTCCTCAAACAACAACAAACTGACCAAAGTTTGATTTACACCTCTCGCACTGAAAACACAAAAATACAAAAGAAAAGAAATAGATCCAAAAAACCCATTAAAAACAAAAAAAAAACACTTCGCGACGCGTTTTGTGAAAATTGATTTTTAATGCGCGAGACAAGCAAAGGAAATTTCAAAAAATATCAAATAGTCACAATAGTTAAATATATTTTTTAATACAAGGTGTGTTTGTCATCCCAAAACAAATTGTAAAAAAACCTTGCTTTTTTGAGTCAATTTTGAAGGTTTTTAAGTGGATTTTTCTTTGTAGAATATTTTTTGTTGGGTTTGCTGCACGTGATTTGTTTGCCTTTTGCTCAGCGCTGTCTGCTTTTCCACTCAGACTCCATTATGTACCACATTCATCCATTCACCCACTCACAGCAAATTCACAGGCCTCCATTTTTGAGCAACCCCCGTCGCGTAAGCCGGACGCCAAACTTTCACCCCTTCCCTTGCCGCAGTAGGGTTGAGCTTCTGATGTCATACTAACCACAATAATAGGGGTACTTTGGACATTCCTCGACTCTTGGTTGTTTGCTCAATTATTGCATTTGTAATTGCACCTGGACTTGCATGATTTCCACAGCTATATATATATATATATATATATATATATATACTTTGTAAATATACTTTGAATATAGTGCAAGATATGTACTCGAAACGGGTCAAAGTTGCATAGTTTGACCCAGTTAAATGCGAACTGCCTGCCATGTGTTGAATGAATCAGCAGCCTATTATTGATCAGACAGCTGGGAATCAATTTCAATCAATTTATCAGTGAATCAATGCTTCATTTCTTGCAGCTAGCCATTTATCAATTTAAAATATAAGTACTTTTAACACTTAATGAGGGTTGATTTATTTAAAAACTCTATTAAGAAAAGTTATTTTCAGCAAAAAAATGTATTTTCTTTTATTGTGGATATCCTGTTTCGTTTAACTCCTTAAACCTATAAAGGCTTTTAGTAATTTTATTAAATATTGCAATATTGCAGTTATAGACGGAAAAATCTTAAAGCGCGGATTATGGCTGGCGAGTGAGAGCTCTTAAAGAAAAACAATTTAAATTATATTATAAAGCATACTTTTAAGCACTCTATGCAGCTGAAAGTAGCGAAGAGTGGTTAATTTTTTTTTATATTCTCCCTATACAGAAACAGAATGCAAGTTATTTTTTCGAATTTTCACAAAACAAAGTAGTGTTTGTAACAATAAATTGTTAAATTGTTTTTTAATCCTCCTCTTCATGTATAAAAAGCTGAAAAGAAAACGATAATATTCAAGTTTTCAATAAAAGACTGCTCTATTAAAAAGATATTATAATTGAACAGTGTTAAATATATATGCATATAACAAGATGCCCTCTTTCGCAAAGGATATTAAATCTTTTATGTGGCAATCTTTTAGCGGCTGATTTACTTTGTTGTTTTCATCGCTTAGATCAAAGGGCACATGAGAATGAAAACAAAGGGACGAAAATCGATATAAATGTGTGTGTGTATGTGGAGTTGGCGCAGCACGCATACAAAACGGGGATGTGGGGTGGCGCGAAGAATGTGAGCTATGGAGAGCGGGTCGGGGTTGGGATTTGGATATGGAGCAGCAGGCCCTGACACAGAGCAGCGATTTAAAGCAGCGTGCGGTATTTACCGTTACGCGACGCGAACTAGGAGAGAATGAAGTAAAACCAAATAAGCGAAGCACGAAAGCCAAGCAAAAGCACCAACAACAACTAACTCGACTCAAAACAACTCCAGAAATAGACAAACAGCCCAAGCGACGGAAAATGCTAACAAAGCATAAAAATGAAATAAGTACAGCAGAAAGAGGGAGGGAGAGAAAATACACATACTGGTACGCTATGTGAGTGTGTCTGTGGGATCGTGGTTTGGGAGGTGACATTCACAATCAAACACAGTCATATTCACATTCACATTCACAGCCGAACATCATGCAGCTTTCTCGAATTGCGACAGAATTGCGACGGCTTAATGGGCACATTCACATGCCACACTCACAGCTGCTGCTGACCCAAGCGCATATTACTGTCACATTCCATTCATATCATACAGCTGCTTATTGCAGTTTCATAATATAATGATAATGTTCGATAAACAATGCGAAACACTTTCAGAACTTGTTAGCAAAAGTTTTAATAAATCTCAAAAGAGTATAAGAAATTGTTAACACATAAAGATCCTATAAAATATCCGATTTTAATTGATTAATTAATAAATTGTATCAAAAGATATACTGAATATTATCTTAGGTGACCTTGTCAACATTCGATAGGTCATGAATGGGGCACCAACAGACACAGACAACTTCAGTTGGGCATTAAACAAAAGGACACAGGTTTTGCCATTGAAAAAAGGCAGGAAGTAGTCACAAACAATTGTGTTGCATCAAAGTCTCATTCAGCTTGGCCCCGTCCAAATTCACCTTTTGTCAGCGTGCTCGTTGTGTGCCCCATTGTGTGGCAAGGCAATCACAAAGCTTTATCAGAAAATGTGGCAAAAAAGGGCCCAGATATTTATGGCAATTTAATTGTCTTTTATGCTCCTATTTCTCTTTTGTTTGCCCCTAATGAGCATTTTGCTCAAGTCTTATTTTATTTTTTTTAATAACCCCATTTGTCTGAGATTGGAAGCAGGTTAAGTTCTTAGATTGCCGCCAACGTCCGACTCACACACAAATACATACACACACACATACACGCAAGCACACGCAGAGACACACACTTGACACGGTTTTTGACTTGAGTATAAAATTTTGTCTGCTTCAATGTAAGATTTAAGCTGAATTTCATTTTTCATTTATTAAACAAGTACAAATAATGGTAGTTGTTCAAGTAAATTTGTTAGCAAATAGCAAAACAATCAGAAAATCGTTTGCTGTGCATCCTTTTAATGTCCTTGTGTTTTTTTTGCTTGCATTTGGCAATTTGGTTAATTGAACGGACAGCCTTGGCTTAAATGATAAATGCAAACTTGTTTTTAGCGTGGCTCAGCGGAAATGCCGCATTCAACTGGAAAATGAATGGGAAAAATTTCAATTTTATAAAATTTTTTAGTGATGTTTAATTTGTAGGCATGCTATATAAATACATATCGTTAACTTCTATATGAAATTAAAAGTCAAAAGTCGAGTCTAGTTAGTCTTGTGCGTTTGTCGAAATGAATGAGACTTAAGGTTTAAAATATGTTATATAAGTTCTCCTTTACCAAACACACAATAAGTTAATTTAATGTTATCGATAAATGCATGCGTTTCGCATGTATCGCTACAAATCGATATACGGTAGCAATAAAAGCAAAGTTCTTTCAATAATATAATATAAACGATTTATAATAGATATAGTATAACCAGAAATATTATTGACTAACTGCTGAAACTCAGATTTTTTTCATATTTGATACTCTCTTCACTATCCTCGTAATCGTGCTATCTCCACTAGTTTTCTTTTAATGTCGAATCTGAAGTAAACCTTGAATAGTTCAGAGAACCTTTAACAGTGAACATTTCCTTGGCACAGTTCTAATTTAGTTCAGTTTCAGCTCTTTTGCATACAATTTTAGTTTATCGCCGAAGTTCTTAGCAGCCACAACAAATCGCAAATGCCGAATGGATGTGTGGGTGAATGAGGAGTGATGAATGGGATATGAGGCAGGGCGGATGCCGTGCAATGGAACAACAAAAGGAACAATACCATTGTAGGCACTTCATGTAAATGGAACATAAATTTGCACTGATTTGAGTTTTGCGTTTGCCGTTTGCATTTGAACGACGCTGCAGGGTCGTAAAAAGTGCAATACTAACAAAGCTACACTTACAGAAAAACATTGTTTGATTTATTAGTAAAAGCGTAATATAAATCTTAGTGTAGCATTAGGTTTTCTTATGAATATATACAACTATATTTTGTGAATTTGTGTCTTTTTTTTAAGAACTTGATTTAGAAAGAGAAAATTAATATTTAAATAAATTTTTGTAACCTTTGAAAACCCGAGAAAATTAATATTTAAATAAATTTTTATAACCTTTGAATAGGGTTATTGACGTGTATAATTTAATTAAACAAAGTAAAAGCCTTCAAAATATGTCTATATTTTTTAGCTGAGTGTACTTAATTTGTAATTCCTTAACGATTCCTTTCTGCATGCTTACAGTTTGAGGGCGTGACGGAAGAACGAGCAGGCGGAACAAGGTCAACAACGCGCAACGCAGACATGTTGCAGCTGCACGTTATATAAGAGTGCCACAGAGAAAGAGCAAAGATATTGTCAGAGAGGGAGAGAGAGAGAGAGAGGGATAGATTGAAAGGACGAGAGAGAGGGAGAGAGAGAGAGAGAGAGAGGGCGAGAGCAAAGTGACAAAGTGCATTTGTTTCAGCAAACGATGTCCTCGATCTCGGCGCAGGGCGTGGTCGAGAGAGCATCCGCCGAACTATCGAAACGCATCAACGGATTGGGTTTGCGCTCGAAGCATCATCATGGCAACAATAGCAGTGGCAGTGACAACAACACCTCCTCCTCCAACAACAGCACGAGCAGTGCCACCTCCTCATCCGCCTCCTCCAACTCCTCGTCGGGCAGCGGCAAGACCTCTGTAATGGAGCGTGTGACAAACGCACTCTGCGGCGGCAGCAGCAACAGCAACAGTAACAGCAACTCCAATTCCAATTCCAACGCCAACTCGAACAACAACAGCTCAAATGCCGTCGCGGCGGGCACACAACAAACGCCTGATAAGCCAACGCGGGCGAATCAGAATGCCAGCCAGAGTGTTGCCGGTGCACCCACGCTCATCTCCTTATCCAATGCGCAACAATTGGTACCCGCATCGCAACTTCTAATGCAACAACAGCAGCAGCAACAACAACAACAACAGCAGCAGCAACAACAGCAGCAACAACAGCAGCAGCAACAACAACAACTCCAAGCGATGGCTGGCTCCACGCTCATCAATTCCAATCATCATATGATGCCTGCGCCGCCTGGCAACATGCCACTGGGTGCTCCACCAACGCCGACAGTCAAATCGATTGCCAAGCAAATGAATATTATGATTCCAGCGCCCGGCTCATCGCCCACATTTAGCACAATGGGCATGGTTGCGGCACAAAAGGCGACGGCAGCCTCGGGCGGTGGTACACCGTTGCAGTTGCGCAAACAGTTGCCCAATCCGCATCTGCATCATCACCATCCGTATGGTGGTGGTGGCGCAGCCCAATCCCAGACGCAGCTCAATCAGCTGGCGGCAGCAGCAGCGGCGGCGGCAGCAGCGGCAACGGCATCGTCTGTCAATCAAACTGCACTCATCCTTCACAAGCACCCGCCACATATGCAAAGTATCGATGCCCTGCTCCTGGACGATCGTTTTCTCAATCGCTTTTTCCAATACTTTTCGCCGTACGAGCGCCGTGTGCTCGCCCAGGTGTGCATCAAGTGGCGCGACATCCTCTACCGGAGTCCACGCTATTGGTCCGGCCTGTTGCCGACGCTGCAGTGTCGCGATCTCCGCCAGATGCCCGCCTGTGATCGGGCAAAACTATACAATTCGCTCATTCGACGAGGGTTTCATGCCCTTGGACTGGTCGGCGCGTCCGATGAGGATGCCCTCGATGTAGTCCACTCGTTTCCACTGGCTTCCAAGCATGTGCATTCGCTCAGTCTGCGCTGCTCCTCGATCAGTGATCGCGGCCTGGAAACACTCTTGGATCATTTGCAGGTGAGCGAAAGCGAAACATAATATTTTAACAAACTTTAAATAGAAAATGAAAAAATTATACTTTAATTTTAACTTTTTTTATTAAAATATACTTAGAAAGACTTTCTTTATTTTCTATATTTTTTCATCCCAAGTAACAATTTACTTTAATTTAATTTTTTTATTTTAATTTTTTTGTATTCAATTTTAGAGCTTTAGTCTTACATGGAAATCGCTTTTGGCTTTAATCTCTTGTTTTTGATTGGTCCCTAAGAATTAATTCTTGTTTATTTATAATTTTATATCATTTGCATTTGATTTGATTTTATAACACGTATCATATTAGCCGCAACCTGGCTTGCTGATTTAATCTGTTTATCTTGTGGTAATTTTAAGCCCACTTTTAGTCCACTTTCAAAACATCATGTTTCTTAGTGCAAAGCTGTCTAACCATTAATATAGAGTTGTTGTACGTAGCTCAGATAAACTATATAGATAGATTATTTAGTCATGCTTTTTGTACGCTACGTCAAATGAGATTCTCAAGCAGTTTCCCATGACCATGGGCGGTTTGCTAGATATAGGAGAGGGGAGCATTTCAGAGCGCACTAAAAGCAGTCCAAAATCAGAGCAGAGAGCGTCGTCAAGTTGACGATGGTCAGTCACACGATAAACAGAAATGAATAGTATAAGAAGAGTATATACCCTTGAAGAGCAGAGTCAATCTTCAACTTCGAGATATCATTATAAATTTTAGATAATCTAGCCGATTTTTTCAATGACAGCTTGTTGATAATCAAATCAAAAAAGATAGAAAGATATACCTATCAATCGATTGGACTAGAAATGCATATCAATATTATATACTGTGTGTGTTTGTGCAAACCTCACAAGCAAATTGTACTACGCAATTAAAGGGTAAAAAAAACACTCACTAAAATTCCTGCCGCTCTTTCAAATAAAAGTGAAAAGTATTTTCAAATTTATTTTGAGCTTTACGACAGCGAAATGAAACGTGTTAAACGGCAAAGTGTGTCATACAAAGACTGCCCCGAAAATATATATATATGTATAAATATATTATATATAAAATGAGGTGGCCGTTGAAAATCGTGTGATAATTTCTCTAGTTTGCTGCTGAAATCTCATAACGAATTGATACGATCAATTTCAAGCGCACATCACTTCAAAACAGTGCAATAAATTAATTAATTAATTTACTGAAATTTTATATTGAGCTATTTTGTGCAAAATGATATATATATACATATATATATAGTCATGCATATATGCATATTTACATGCCGCATCTTTTATGAGATGCAACAAATTAAATTCCGAATGTTTGCTGCCAAAAATTTTAAGCAGATTTTGAATATTCATTCAAATTTAATAAGTAAATTGAATAAATATTAGATAAAAAATATACATAAAATATATATAAATGACAAAAATAAATAACATACATAGAAAAATTAAGATTGTTAAATTTTTATTTATATAAAAAACATATATTTATATATTTATTATTAAAGTTGACATTCTTAGCATTTAAATTCAATTTAGTTTTAGTATATTTCTTCTACATTAACTGAAAACGAGTCTCATTTTCTTTTATTATTGGCATTTAAGTTATATTTAAATAATCATTTGTTTTAAGTAAACTAAATTATGCATCGCTTACATACTACTTAATTTGTATGCATATACACTGTAACTATCACAATTCGATTTTATTATCCCCATAGTATATAAAGGAGCAATATTCTTTGCTGTTGATTAACTGGCAGTGACCCTCACAAACTAATTAGTTGACCTTATTGCTGCTGTCAGTTGTTGACAAGACTGCAGAGTTCGTCGTAGTTGCAGGAAACTAATCTATTTGGTGTTATGGGCCAATACAAAGCAATCTGGCAATAAAATCCACAAGCATCAGCGCAGAGTAAGACAGCTTAGAGGGGCATAGAGATATATAAAGAGTGAGAGAGAGATACAAATGAGTAAAGTGAATAATGTTTGTGAACTGCTTGCGGCCAAGTTAAATGGAATAACTCAAATTCTGATTGCTTTGCTCATATACAAGATATATGAACATATATATATATATATCAACCCTTATGTTAGTGGTTGATGTTTTAGCCAGTTGATGGCTGCGTGTCAATCTGCAATGTCGGCATTAATTCAAAGTGAATGCATGTCATGTTCATGAGCCTAGTGAGTGTGTGTGTGTGTGTGTGTGGGAGTTATTTTGGCCTGGCCGACAAATGGTTTGATTGCAAATTGTTGGCACTGGAAATGTCAACAAGAATGGCACGCACAGCGACCCCAAACACTTGTCAGTCACAAGCAGCACAAATGCATGTATAAGCGTATATATATGCATATATATATATAGAAAATTTGACCTTGGGGATTGTGTTGAGCATTATGTGATGCACATGTCTTCTTTCATTTTCATGAACAAGTCCAGTTTTATAAAATTGGCCAAGTACAAATAAAGGGTTTTCTTTGCTTAGTAAACGATTAATAAAGAAATTATTTATTTAAATGCAGAAAAAATAAGTATTTTAACTGTGGAATGGTTTTTTTTTGTAAATAATTTATACTTTTTGGGAATAAATATAAAGAAACATTTTCTAATAAATATTTATTTTTTGCAATTAAGCAAGTCTATTTTTGCTGAGTGTAGCATTGTGATAGAATAGCTTCCGTTTGAAAATGCGGCGGAAATGCGATAGTATTTGCCTTGCATACATGTTTAATAGGTTGCCTTCTTCGGGGTACACGCGGCGTATACATTATTTCCGCATTGCAAACAGTTAATGGATACTTTAGAGCCGTCATTGAACCCTGCTGACCCATTAATTATGCATTCTTAAAGGACAAAGCAAAATGATGTAGCTAAAAATCTGTAGTATTCGCCACTTAAAGTAATTGAAAGTTGTATAAATAAAAAAATAAATGCTACGATCAATTTATGCAATAGAAGAAAAAAGCAAAAACCATAATTACAATAAATATACCTAAACACATCGTTGTGGTAACTTTTTGCTTGTGGTTGGTACTCGTTGCCTTTGTGGCATATTGATTTTGTGACAGACATGTGCAAATAAAGTTGCCCTGGATACGTTTGTTGGCAGCCACATAAAAGTTTGGTACGCTCTCCATAATTGCCAGCTGGCAAAGTGTTGTTAAGGCCCGCAGACTATTTACCATGAACAATGAAGTCATTTCGGGACGGAGGCGTCAATTAGAGGGACTACCTAATTAGGAGCATTTATGTCATATATATTATATATCAGCTATTATGCTATTTGATTTACTGGATAATAACTTATAAGCTATTAATATTAATATTTATGGCTGCAATAAGAGATGGCATTTCGAGGTATTTGCTGATTGACACATTGACCAGACTCTAAAATTACTGATATTAATTATCAATTGTTGTTTATAGCTTTAGTTTGGTTTTATTTGAAAAGTCATAAAGTTAGTCGCAGCTTAAAAGTAAACAATTACAGATGGTTTCTTGTTTATTGTTGCCCAATTGTTGATGTAGTCAGCGATAAATATTTTTATACTTTCTTACTTACTTGTTTATGTCGTCAATTGTGTATTTGCCACTTTTCTCATTTTCCCATTATCCCATTTTATTTTTTGCCAATTCGCATTTCCCTTCGGCTTTTGCTTTTGCGTCATGTTTCCGGATTGTCATTGTGCATTGATTTGACGTGTTTTGTTTCTGGGCTGTGGCGTGGGGCAAAAGTTCTTGAGTGTCGCCAAGAAACTGAACTAAACAGCCTGCCACAACAACAACAACAACAACAGCCATACTCCACAGAATGGGAACTAGTTAGATCGAGTCCCCCGTCGACACATTGTCTGGCACGCAATGTGGGTCGCCTTACCCAGTACTCGACTTATAAATATTTTACTTGCGTTCTTCGTGTTTTGCTCAGATGTTTTTGCGCGCACAAAGGTCAAAGGTTGAGTCATTCTGTGAAATTTGCAAGTCCTTTTAAATACAGCCATGCGAAACTTGTAGTCTTGGGTTACATATGCGATTGGGTGTACAATGATAATACAGAGTCTACTTAATACTTAAATTCAAACATGATGGCATGATCCGTAGTATTCATATTTCAATCTTAAGACCTAATACTTGGAAAAATGATTTGAATTTTGAGTTATATTTAACATTATGCAGTAGGTAGATTTCGCATATTCTAAGTTATTATAAACATTAATCATATTTATCTGAAATTATATTTGAATAATTAAAAGCATCCTCTGAAACCCCTTTTTAATACAAGCTGTAAGCAAACTGCCAACCGATGTATTCAAAAACTTAGATTGTATTTAAAATATGTCAATATCTAAAACAGAAATAATGCCTTTTATAACTTAATTGGAAGCTTAGATAATCAAGTTGATTTCTAATATTAAAAATAAGTGATTAGTGATGAGTGATTAGAAACATTAATTAAACGTATATGATTTTCTTTTTTTTTACTTTATCGAATTCTTCTAAGTTCCCTTTGTACTATTTTTTGTACAATACCTTTTTGTTTGGTTTTAAGAATTGGCTATTTTTTAATTAAAAAAAAAAAATGAAAGAATACCAAAAGACACAATAACTATTGTAAATGTTTTTGTGTGTGTACAATGACAATTGCAGAGCCTGTTTGAACTTGAGCTGGCCGGTTGCAATGAGGTCACCGAGGCGGGCCTCTGGGCTTGCCTGACGCCGCGAATCGTGTCCTTGTCACTGGCCGACTGCATCAACATTGCGGATGAGGCGGTCGGTGCGGTTGCCCAGCTGCTGCCATCCTTATACGAGTTCTCGCTACAGGCAAGTATTGCAGTGTGTGTGTGTGTGTTTGTGCTAAACATGGGTTCATTCTTAATTGAATTCTGTTCTTCTCTGTTCAAACCAACAGGCTTACCATGTCACAGATGCTGCCCTGGGCTACTTTTCACCAAAGCAGAGTCACAGTTTGAGCATATTACGCTTACAGTCATGCTGGGAACTAACAAATCATGGCATTGTTAATATCGGTAAGTCACTTGCTCTATTTATATAAATTGAGAATGCTTTAAATATAAATATGTGCCATAATTTTATCAAGTTTTTAGCTATGATTTGTAATTTCCACACTAAAATCGATAATTTAATGCTTTGATTTGTTTCATTCGTTCAGCTTTATTCAACTGAAACTAATTTGCCATATCCAAGTCGCATTTTTAGTTGAAGGTCTGCCCAAGTGATGTCTGCTCATAAATTCCGGGAATTGTTTATCCCTCAAGCATCCGTATTGTTGTTATTATGTTACATAACTGTGCTGATTGTTCTACGCCAGAACTGTGCCGGACATCCGCCAGCAGTTTGCCAATTGTTGAAGCAGGAGCTATAGAAATGAGCGAATATTGTCGCTATTTATGAAAAGGGCATTATTAATCAGCAAATAAACACAAAATAATATCAATTCGGTGTCTTAATTTAGTTATTTTCAAGTATTGAAATCAGCTAATTAAAGAACTTTGGACGTTTTGAACCTATTCGATGTCACAGACAGACAAAGGCTTTCACCCTTGTCAACCTTGAACGGGGACAGGTTGGAAATTTGAGCACAAATCGAAAGCATATTCTCAGAACTGCAATTGATATAATCTGTCCAATTAGGTAAGGTTTACAGCCTGATATCATGCGTTATCATTGTGCTGATGGAGCTCACTCTTATCAAGGTCACATTTGTAAGCCATAATAAGTTTTTGTTTTCGCAAGGTATTCAAGAGGCGAGACCTCTTCTATGTGTCCCAGGGGACTGCTTTTGGTTTTGTCGTTTTATTGAACCTGGCTCAGCTCAGTTTTACAGGTCGCTTGCTTTACCATACCCTGTAATAAAAGAGGTAAACATTTTCTACTTCTAAAAAGTGATATTTTGTGTTTTGACTTTTATAGGGTATGTGCTAGTCAGTAGTATGCCAGCTTGCAATTTGAATGCTGTCTCGAGGGGGATGTGTTTATTACAAATTACAAAATGGCTGCCATACGCTACAACGCTTTTATCCACACCCCTGCGCTCCCCCTACCCGTTCACCACATGAAATGAAACGATTTTATGCCATCTCTGACACTCCCCCGAGTCTGGAATTCCAACGGAGTTTCATTTTTCTATGTGTATTTTTCCGTTTTTCCGTTTTTTTTTTTTGTTGGACCGTTGAAGTGCAACAGCAAATTAAGCAGCATCGCTTGCTGCAGGCTACCAAGCCAAATGATTTGCCACTTGGGCTGCCAGCTCAGTCACACATACGCCTCGTTGCCTCGTTGCCTCAAATCGCTGTGCAACACTCAACCACAACCATTTTCTCGTTGCAGGCAAATTAATTGTGTGGCACGTTTGCTGCCCGCTGTGACTAACTAACTAGCTTTCTTTTGATTCTGCCAGTTAAGTGAGCTGCCTTTAGTTGGCCTTTGCTAATCAGTTGAAATCACTTGCACATAAACAAATTTATAATTGTTGTATATTATTTCGTATTGTCTACCTGAGTATTCTGGAAGTGAGAACATTTCTTAAACCTATTTGCTAATCCTATAAATCCACCTTTTAAGTTTTCTTATGAAAGTTATATTTATATAGTTGTCCGATACAAATCATTTTTTGTTTATATGTTATGTGAATAATAACACACATAAAAAATAATTTTAGTAAACAAAAGTTTTTATATAACAACTGTTGTGGCCGCATATCGCCTCATCAAGTCACGCTGCTCACGAATATATATATATATATAGCCATAATCGAACATATCTAACTCAAGGGCATTCTTCAAATGTAAACGGAGACTCTTAGTATACATTTTTAATAAGTACAACTAATTTTGTTGGTCACAGTCATTACCGATCCCATTAATGACAACGTTTGCATTATTAATGCGTAATTCACGACCCAAAACAGGTGACAAAAACCGCAATTAGCGGGAATTAGATATAATTCCAGCATTTTTTCCACACGAATTATAAGATATTTAGTAATATTGGAATGTATTTTATATATATTAATTTTATTTTGCTGCAAACACAGACAAATAGAAATCAAATCGTCGTGTGTATTGTATACATTTAAAATCATTTTTCACATGAAATATTTAAATTCTCAAGCGTAAAAAGATAAAATTTTCATTCGAGCTAAACACAAAAAATGTTGCACGATGGCCATAATTCGAATTTTTATATATAAGTGATGAAAGAAAAGCACAAATACCAATGCGAAAATGCCAAATACTCGAACGAATAATAATAAACAAATTGCTCGCACACACCCAGTGTTTGTGTGTGTGTGTCATTTTTTTATTATTGTGAATTTGTCTATTTACATAATTATAGCACGAGCAAATATTAAAGTGACATGAGTATATTTTTAATGAGGACACTTCGTATCGTCCTTCAAATATTTGCCCAACAAAACAAACAACAGCAAAAATTGCACACAAACACAAACACAATTTATAAATAATTTAATCTTCAAAACCATATTTTATTATTTTAATTTAAATGCTTAACGGGTAACCACATTATTGTAAAATGCGAAAATATTTAATTAATGACCTGTTCAGAATTCAGTAATAACAAAATGTGATTTTATGGTGGAGTGAAAAGTTATCCCAAAAATGTGCAAAAAGTGTGGGCCCAAACCGAGAGCCTGAACTTTATTAAAATTAGTCAGACTAAGTGCGCATTTTAATCATGGTTCGATCTATTTGGGAATAGCGATTCCGAAAGAAATTAACAAAGTTATATAACAATCAAAAGACAAGAATAAACCAAAGCAAAGCACCAATCAGAGATATTATTTGCAATCTATTTACTAATATTATTTCCGCTCAGAAAATGTTGCAAACAAATTCATGACTCGAAATAATAATTAAGAAAACAATTTTAGACTTAAGTTCATTTGTCGCATGGCAATGAGAAAGACAACTTTATACAAGAAACTTTTTGCCACAAGATGAAAGTTGTTGTGATTTGTGCTCGACTTAAGGACAATCCTGTCAAGTCAAGGTAAACGCAAAGATCCCGTTCAAAAGTTTTAACCAGTTTTCCGACTGCTGTCAGCTGTCAGCTGCCTGCTGCTCAAAATCGTTAACTGTACAAGCAAAACTTTTGATAAGCTGTTATCAGCAGCAGCAGAGCAGTCACCTGAAGAGGCCATTTAGCTAATTACATTTGGCATCTAATGCAATTGAGTAGAGTCTTTCAACTGGTTCACCTGTGGCCTGTGCCTCAGGTGCCTTCTTAGCTCAGTGGCAGAGCGCTGGTCTTGTAAACCAGCGGTCGTGAGTTCAATTCTCACAGGAGGCAATAGTTGTATGTTTTTTGGTTATTACTTTTACCTCTACTGATTACCCTGGTTGCCGCACCTCTGTGGGCCCGTTGCCAATGGAACTGCAGACTCGTCCTATTTTTTTTTTGCTATGTTTTTTTTTTGGACAGGTGACACTTCATTTGGCACGCAAGCTGTGACAGTTCCGGAAACGGAAGTCCATTTGATATGAGTATGTGTGTGAATCATCGCTGAGGCGCCCCTGGGGCTAACATCTGACGATGCGTTCGTTCCCAGTTCGTTCAACTCTGCCTATGCGTGACTTTTTATTAGCACGCAACCAAAAATAAGATAATTTTGCGAACATTTCAAACAAGTTAATCTCACATTAATTGACAATGTCAACAGCAATGCCAGCTGACATTAAACAAAGCAAGGCAAGCAAATCTGGCAACACATCCTCCTCTTCAGCATCATCATCATCATTATCATCATCATCATCATCATAGGCTTATGCATTCTAATCATGAAGTAGTCGCGGTTCGTTTCGCTGCTAAACAATTGCAATTGTCGCTAATGTCAGCGCCAGAAATGTTGTGTCCATCAATTTAGCCGCACAAGTGCTTGGCAGCATCCCGGGTACGATTCGCAGATCCGTAATTCTGGTCGTGTTTGTTCCGCATCAAAACGCAAACTGCCGCACATCAGTTGAAAGTACAGTGGGCACACACAGTGATGAACAACTTTAAATTTAATGACAGCTTAAATAGCTAGAATTAAATTCGTTTTTAAGCACTTCTTCTTTAGTTTAGTTTAGCTGCAAAAGTTATTAGACAGAATATCAAGTTTGAGTACTTAATGCATTTATTTATTTATTGTATACAACAAATGATGAAGTCTTAGTTTCGTAGTATTAAGAATGGTATAAAACGAAAGACTGATTAAGATTGAGACAGCAAATAAATGTGGACTGAGCGCACTTTAAATGAAGAGTGACTAAAATTAAATTGACTGAATAATTTTGCCCAATAATTTTTACCAATAAGCATTGCAGCTTTTATAATATTATAATATTATTTTGTTTGGCATTATTTATCTTTCTTACATTTCCTTTGGGGTGCCAAACGTTGTAAAAACGTTACACGGGCAAATTTATCTTCATCAATCTTTGCCAAAATCTTAGCCAAAAATTATCTAATGATGTTTGTTTTGGGCTGCAAGTGGGGGTAATGTTGGGAAAGTGGATTGTTTATTGGCTGCTACCAATTCTTAAATATGTGTTTTTGTGGCAGTCCTTTGCAGTGCGGCCTGTAAGCTTACCTCAGATCTGTTTATCCAACATGCTCAGACTCTCTCTCTCTTTGTATGTGTCTCTCTCTCTATCTCTCGCACTGCTTGGTTTTTTTTTTTTAATTACATTTACATTTTCAAGGTAATTGTTGTCGTTGTTGTTGTTGTTGTTATTGCTGTTTGTCGCCAACGTTGCCATCGCTGTGGCTTTTGTATAAATTCATTTACACTCTTGCGAGTGTGTTTTGGTTTTGACTGTCGCAATTTTTAATTAACTTATTTATAAGTATATAAAAAGCTCAACGGGAAATCTCGACGCGTGCTTTTGGCCACGCACCACCTACCTGCCTACCGCCTACCTCCCCGTCCGCCGCCTACGCCCGTCTCCCTAACACGACCACTCGGCCAACATGCCAATCAATTGTCGCTTGCTTTCTATTTTATTTTTTCTTTTCTTTTTTTTGCACACGGCTTTTGGCCATGAACTTAACTAAATACGACTACCCCCTGAATTGTATTGTATGCATTTCAGTTGCTTCTGTTTATATGCTTTAAGAGATTGCTGGTTTTTGTAAAAGATTCTAGTGTTTGTGGCTTAGATTGTAGAGCTTCCATCAGCGCTTGGTTCAATTTATACAGTTTCAAGCAACATCAATTCGCTGGCCAGAAAGGTCAGTAAACCCCAAGACAATGAAAATAGTATTTCATCTACACGACTTCAAGTCACATCCTGCTACGGGATTCTGAACAAGATTCCCATTTTCAAACCCATTTCTATTCTCAATTCACATCGTATCCATCAATGTCAACTTAAACGCCACAAGCAGCTGTCTAATGAACTTGGATAACAATGCAACAATACATTCACCCATCTCAAAGTCGATTAAACTAAGCAGGCTGCCAAAAACAGGAACCAACTGGAGCAACGATTTTTATTCTGAATAGTATTACTTATTTACTTAGTTGAACTTTTTGCATGATTTGACAGATGATTTTGAGAAAATAAAATATACAAACTGAAATTGCAGCTAGATAATTTTTAATAAATATTTATTTATTCAGTTTACTACTTGTTATAAAATAAAAAGGCGCGGAAAAGTAAGCCTACTTAATTAAATATTAAATTATATATAAAAAGAGGTCAACAAACAAAAAATAATTATTTAATAACAATTTATTCGGTTTTTGCATAATGGTAACTGGTGTAATTAATTTATTTGGATAGAGTTTACTTATTATTCATGGCTTTTAAAATATTATAAAAAAAGTTTATTTAAATTTATTTAAAGTGTACAAATTGCCAGTTGTTAATTTCAAATAGTTGACAGTAAATGCAAAAAGTGAATAACCAAATGCTGACTAAGTTTAAATGAATAAAAGTTTTGACTTTCCCAGCAGCTGACAAGCAAAACGAACAAAAAGTCAAATGTTGGCACACACACACACACTCACGCACACCCAGAATGCCTCGAGTGGAGCTTAGTTCAAAGTTGGGCAAGTAAAACTCGTAAACGTAAAATTCTAATTGTCGGTTTATGTAATGGCATTTTGCCGACTGCACCACCAAAAAGATAAAACAGCAGCTGATGCTGGGTAAAATGGTTTAGTTTTGCTCAGCATTTTGTGGCATGCAGCAAGAAAAATCAATAATTAAAAATTGAACTGAGTTCAACAGAGGAACTTCAACTGTAGGCTGCGATTTATAAGTTTTTATCAAAGCGAATTTTATTTTAATGCCACGCGCATTTAAACAGGCAATTACTTACAACACACACACACACACACATATAAAGAAACACACGCAGTGACGTAGGCACACTGCCTCATAAAAGTATGCAACACAAATTGCTGCATTCCGTCCACGAAGGATGCTGCTGACAATGATTGCCATTAAGATTGGCTTTATAAAAAAAGAATAGAAAAATAAAAAGGAAAATGCGAGCAGTAAACAGGGCTGGCAATTACGTCAGTGGGGAACAGGAGGAACTAGGACGATCTAAGTTCTGCCCACGCCGTGTCAAACGACTGTCACGTCCACATCCTCCGGCTGTGACGCAGCTGCGTGCCACTTGTGGCAGCCAGCAATCAGTGAAAGTGACGTCCAACGGACTTGCAGCCAAGACCAACTTGCACCACACTTTCGCATCACTTTAATTGTGCGTTGAACACAAAATGTTTGTGCACTGAGCAAAACAACATCATTAATTCCAATGAATGAATGCCAAAACTATCCAAGTTTGCATGATGGATGAACCAGCAATCACTCGAATGATTGATGACAGATTTACTACCATTAGCAGATAGTAATGCTGATCTTGAATATATACATAATTTATGAAGGCTGCCTCCTTCTGCACTTTAAGGAATTAGATTAGATAACGTCGGAGACAGATCAGTACAGCTTCTGGCACCATAATCTCATTATAAACTTAAACTACAGGCCGATATATGTGTTATATATTTCCGATAATTAATTGGCTTAAATGCAAGTAGGTTCCTGGCCATCTGTTATCAGCTAGTATTACTCTCGTATCTGATTAGTGTTATTTATGCCCTACTGAAAAGTTCTCGCTAATTTCTTCAAGTTTTTTTTATTAAATTAAGTAACTAATACTTGAGTAATAAAGTTTGTAAATTTACTGGAATTTCTAAAGGAATTTTAATTGTTTTCACTGGTTGAAAAATAGTTGAAAAATCCGCTTCGACTATTAATTTAAATATTTGCTTGCAGCATTATTTGTTCAACTTTTACTCATTAAACTTTTAGTTGGTGGCTTCTGCAGCGGTTGTCATGGCACCTTTTATGTGGATCATGCGACACGCGCCACCCATGATTAAAAATGCATGAAACCGCTTAGCTCCACTGTCCCTGAATGGCACCTCCGAGCTGTGCACATGCTCTTCACCCCAACACACATCCCATAAGCCAGGCCTAAGTTCCATTTTTTGCTGAGTTTCCCACACGCAACGCTTTTCAGGTCATAAGTGGGTGTTAGGTGTGTGAGTGCGTGTGTTGGTTGTGTGTTGGTTGTGTGGGTTGCTGCTTATCTCCCTCCGATTGACAGATGCGTATTTATTGCATACTTTAGCTCGCTCCAGCTAAAAATATCCCTTTTAAAAAGCTGCAATGTGTTTATCCAGCATTATTTTTTCCACTCCTCTCTAAGTTGGTCATTCTGAAAAGGAAACACACAAAACAAACAGAAATTCTTTTAAAATGTGCACTTTGTGCAGTGCTTTTTCCAACTATATCAGATAAAGAATGTGCACACAAATGTATACTTCTGGCATGCGCAATATAAGAATATTATAGTAGCGGAATCTTATATCAGAATAATGTTGCAGCGACCTAAAAAATAGAATTGGTATTGTGTTAAGGAATCTACAATTTGTCTAATATTATTATTTTAGACAAGCTGTTAGATATGTGATTTGATAATATGGTATTCTCAATTCTTAAGCCTCCCGATGCTATACTCAAAATTTGTGTATATTGTGTTGTAGATATTTTAAAAAGCTATTATCTATAGATACTATTCTTAACCCTTTAGATAATATAGTCAGAACTCTTAAGTCCCTGCAGAGAATCTTAGAATCTGAACGTAAAGTTTGTAACACATTAAAATAGACTTCCCCAATTCCATTAGGTATGCATATCCAAATCGGTATACAGCTATATCCCCTTATTTATCTGTTACCTATGCGAAATATATGCCCAGCTTCAAGTTGGAATATGTCTTGGCCCTTTAGCTGCAGACATTACATGAGTCAGGGCCAATTGCAATATATATATATATATATATGAACTAAGTTGTGGCATCGAGCTAGATATAGAAATACATTTTATATCTGCCAATAAATACAACCACACAACTGTTAAACATTAAGTTAAAAATATAACGTATACGTACAGATATCCTGCTAATCGCGTAACAGTCTAATGCTAATTACAAAATACCATTAATAATATAAATAAATTTTCATGAATCACTTCAAATATAGACACATATTTGTCTTATTTGGTATACTTGGGCATAACAACTAAATAAATAGGTGTAATAACAATAACAAACATGGCTGACAAATGTATGAAATTAATTTTGATTGAAATGACAAACTGAATTGAGAACTTGTCAGCGTGCCAAAAAGTGTAATTTAAACGATTTGCAATTTTCGTTTGTTTGTCAATTGCTGAACAATTTGCCCAGCCATCCCCTCTCGTTGCCCGCGGCATTCGTTAGCCACGTTTTGCTTGCCAAATTGCCGATTCTCTTGTGCACAATTTGCAGTTAATTAAAGAGTACCTAGAGCAATGAGACCACCAAGATGTGATATTCATCTAAGGAGGCCGCACAACTAATCGCTGCTGCTGCTGTTGGTTTTGCTGTTGCCATTGCTAATTTAATTCTGACAACACTTTTGTGTGCTGGCATCGCTATTACGGGTGCCCAGTTGCGACCAGCCGGGTCGTAACCGCGTCGCTTTTTCCCGGAGTGTTACGTAATCCTTATCACACTCCGGCGACACACTGACAAAGACGTCAGCATAATGAGCCACACTCATTGCTAAAACCAACATTATTTGACTTTGTGTGCTCGTTATGGCCTAATCTCACGCACTCTACCACACTCTCCTACCCCGGACAGGATTTGCTTTGCTCAGCAGCTTTAAAGCTTTTCAATTGAGCCTCAATTTTACCTCAACATTTTCGCTTTGTCAATTTCAAAATTCACTTTTAATATGTCCTGTTTGATTTGGTTCTTTCTGCGCTTGAGTGTCCTTTATCTTATTTAATTTTCATATTCTTTGATGTGTTATTTTGGTGCTGTCAAATATTGAAATATAAGTTAATTAATTTGCTGCAGCTAATTAGAAATTCAGTTAAAATAAATTACTAATTTTATGTCTCTTTAAATTGTAATATATTTTAGATAAATAGTAAGAAACTATTTCAACATTAGTTGAATAAAAGCTTCTTTCTGGGAATTCTGTTATTATTGTGGGCTTCAATGAAGATTATTTAAGTAAAATGACTCAACATTTTTCGTACGAAGGAGCTGGCGAAAATTTCATCCTTTTCCGCCCACAACAAATACATATTTTATACCTATTATATACTTTGTATATATATTTGTATGGGTCACAAATTATATTTGACGGTTAGGCTAAGCAGCTTTCTTCTTTCAAAGCAGAAAAAATAGCAAAAATCAATAGAGATTCAAGCGAGAGTGCGCCAGTTGATGGACTAGAAAATATCCTGCAACAGAGACAAATAATATATTAATATCATATTTAGCTGCGATTCCGTTAGGTTAATAATACATCTGTATATTGTCTATTATCAAGTAATCAACATTTTATAATACCTGTTTTAGTCCACAGTGAGTCGTTGCCTCCTGCTGACTGTCAGCTTATCATGCTCTGTTTGCCGCTTAAAGTAATTGCTGGGTATCAAAACAGTTGTCTGAATGCGTGGCAAGCATTCAACATGATATTTATGAGTGCGGCTTAGATTTCTCATATTTGCAATATTGAGTGAAAATGACAGCGAACAGAAAACAGACACGAGTACAAATTAAATGTAGCTCGACTACTATTTGTGCTGAAGATACCCTGTAATTAGCAAAGTTCAATTGCAATAACTATGCATATAATTTTCAAATAAGATCAAATTGATGATTACTCAGATTATGGTGTACTTTTTTCTTGTGTGTCCTTTTGATTAGGGTTTTTGTTATATTTGCCTGCCATTAAATGTGCACTAAGCATTGATTAAACCCACGCAGGAGCTAAACTTATTCAAAAGTCTTTTCCATATTACACACAGGCATACACACACACACATACACACACACTCACACACACACACACACACACACACACACACACACTATTGTAAGCAGGCACTTACATTTGGGAAGAGTGCTTTTGTATTTTTTTGACAGTTTGACATCTTCGATGCCTAAAAGTAGATAAGAGGCGCAGCTTTAAATAAATGTAGATGGGATATAGAAACTCACATATGGGCTAGATGCACACAAAATCGAATTGGAAATGAAACCCACACACTCACACACATACACACAAACAGCAGAGCCGTTAGCTTTATTGTAAATATATATTGCAGCAACACAAGTTACAAATTGTAAGCTTAACCTTACCAATTTTGGGTAAGAGTGTATGTCCTGTGTGTGGTTATGTGTGTGGTTATATGTGTGGTTATGTGTGTGATAATGTGCGTGATTTTGTGTGTGCTTGTGTTTTTGTGTGTAAATTCACTGTTACAAGCTATTCGTAATGTTTTACCATGCGCAAATTCCCATTTACATATCAAGTAGCTATTTGGACAGACAAGAGTCTCCGATTTCTGACAAAGAACAAATTCGATTTACGCCAAACAATTTAAATTATTCCCAAAAACTTGAAAATTTCTGTAATTACCTTATATTCAACATCAAAGTACATTTCATATTGCTAAATAAAAGTTCAAAATGGCCATTTCTATTCTGTTATAACTTTTTAGCAGACATAAAACTTATTTATAACAAGAATTGTATGCATCAAAAGAGATTTAAAGAGATTTTATTACTGCTTTAATTGGAATCTATTTATGTGATGTAGATTAAGCCTGCTTACTTTTAAAATGGTTATATTGATATAATATTTAAATGAAATACAATCAGGAGTGCTCGATTAACTGATTTTCTAAAGGGTATATCATTGTTTAGTATAATATTTGATTTGTTTAAATCGTAGTCCCTGTGCTTGTGACATTTAAATATGTGTCAGTCACTGATTATAGACAAGTTTAATAATGTTTTCCTTGGAATTATTATGCATATGTTATTATAATAATTATTATACAACAATATTGAAATACTATCTGTCTGTCTATATACTTACTGTATTTCTATTAGGAATTTCACTCTCTCCCTATCTCTCTCTATCTCTCTCTTTCTCTCTAAAATGAAACGCGATTCGAACAATCATAAAAATATCACACAGTTTACACATTTGCCACATCACTGCATATGGAATCTAGTTCGTAACGAACCCACATTAACCTCGCCCTCTTGCCCTCCCCCACCATTTTCCCTCCCATTCCATTCGTATCAATTTTCAGTTTTAGATTTTAGTTATTCTTTTTTTTACGTTTTTTGTTGCTTTTCGTTGCAATTTCAGAATTTGTGATCGCAAAAACGAGTAAACCATCAGAATGCGAGGATGCCCCCTAACTACCCGTTAGTGTCGGTCACAAACCGAAACTGCAACACAAACAGGACTCGTATAAGTTGCACTACATCACTTTTACACTATATACACACACTCGCACACACACACACATTTGTTTATACATTTCTTTGATTTAGTCGCCCCGATCGCTGCTGCTCGATGTGCAGCTGATAATGAAATGAATTTCAGCTGCGATTACAGCCGCGATAAATACTCTGAGAAATCTAAACCGATCTCATTAATCAATGCCCCCCTCCCCCCTTCAATTGCTGTGCGCTTTGAGGCTTCTAATGCGAATGCAAATGCAAATGCTTTTTAGTTTGGCCCTACAAATGTAATTCAATCGATGCCACTTAAAACTCTCCTCAATCCTCTCTCCCTCTCTCACACTCACTCTCCTGTGCTCTCTCTCTCTCCCTCGGTTATCGCTGTGGTCTGCTGCATTTGAGCCTAGTCATACATCTCAACTCAATTTAATGCATTTGCAACTGCAGTTCATCTATCGCCATCTCTATCTGTCAATGTCTGCCATCTCTTTCGATTATGGCATGAAACGCTCAGTATTCATTTTAGTACAGATCCACACAACATCTCACGTTGTGTTTGGCAGCCTTTGTTATTGGCTATTGACTGCCATCTACTCGATTTTCTCTGCGGTTTTTAGCTTTGAAGTGTCCCCCTATTTTGTGGACGACTGAACCCACAATTGCTGTTGCCACTGTTTGATACCATTGGGTACAATTACAGTTAGCTGCCTCAACCTCCTTTTACCAGGCCATCCTAACTGTTGTTCTGTATTTTTTTTTAGCAAATATCCCGCTTTATAATTTTAAAATCCAATGAAAATTACTCTCGATGGATATTCTAAAGTTTTGAAAAATAAATCTTTTATGAAGCATTTATTTTAGTGAATTCTGTTTTTCTTAAACATTTTTTAATTCGTTTTTACAAAATGCCAGCAACATCAAAAGTTTCCTGACTTTTATTTTTCTTGTTTTCATTTATCAGTTGGGAATACAAACAATAATAATATATTTATATTAATAATAATATTTGAATGGGCCTCGTTTTTGAATACAAGCTTTTATTTAAAAATGAAAGATAGCCGCATTTCATAATACAGTATTCAAATTGTAATTCAAATCGTTTCTGTGCACGACGAGAGCACCTTGTGGTTATTTTGGTCAGAAGCCAAACAAGGCACGACTATACTCGAATCCGTATCTGGTGGCCGGCAAAGTGGGGCACAGTTGATCACATATGCATGCTTCTACTACTAAATATCTATGTATGTATATAAATATGTATATAGCTATATATATATATATATATATATATATGTATTTATATAGTTGCAGTTATTTAGAAGTTGAGTGAAAAGCCGCTTAGTTACTTACTTTGGCCCTGCATTTTTGCATTTTTTTGACTTCATCTTCAGCGTCGCGTCAGCGGCTCCTCTGCCGCTATGCTAGGCGAGCTACACTCACAAAAAGAAAATTTTACTTATTTTTAAAAAAAATTTACCTTAAATCATCAATTTGAAAAAAAAAAATTATGTGCTTTTCTATTTTTCGATATATTATCTAATAAAAAAATGCTAACATCATTTTTAAATTAATAAATATGTAAAATTATTGTATATGTCAAATCTTAAAATACTTATGGAAATAAACCATTTTAGAAAAATACAGATTGAAATTAAAAACTGAAAACTTTTGTTTTTAGAAAGCCACAAAAATATTAAGAGGAACGCTAGGCCTCAAAAAAGCTATGTGATTTTCTAAAGTGAAAGCGATTTGTTTTTCTGAGTGTAGCTTCTGTTGCTCTTTCGCTCCTTTTGCTTCAAAGTACGTTATGCTTTGTGGCCCCTTATGTTTTTCATGCTTATCTTTGTTTAAGCAGCCCAGCATGCAAACTGAAGGCACGTGGCCAAATCAACGGCTGGGAGACTTAGTCAAGCGAACGCTTCGTCCCCCATTGCCAGAGAGTCACCTTTGTGCGGCTCGCCTGCTCGCTTAAGCCGCTTATCAAGCGTAATTGTAGCCGTCTGCCACTGCTTTCACCCGTCTCCCGTACATCCTCTAATTAGCTGCCAGACAAGCCTTTGGCTTGGAAATGTTGCAGGCTTCAACTTCAACTTGGAGTTCAAAATGTCGACGTTGTCAAAATTACTTTTAAGCTGCCAACTCAAAAAGTTTAAATTTTCTCAAATAATGTTTAAAAAAAATTAAATAAATAAAAAGTGTTAAGTAGCTGGATTGTCCAAATTTATATGTCGCGATTACGAATTTTAAATGGCTTTTTGCCAGCCTAGTTTTCTGACTTAACACATTTGTTAGAATGAAATCCATTCACTGACAAATCCAAATCCGAGCTAAAACAAAGAACATTGTATTAGTAACGAGCAAGCAAGCTGCAAAAAGAATGTTGTCAACTATGTTGCACAAATGTGTGGCACATGAAACTGTAGATGACGCAACTAGAACATAGTTTTCGTTTTTGTCGGCCAAAAGAAAAAGAGAAAAAGAAAAACAAATGGACGAGGCTACTAAATCATTTTTACTCTTAAGCTGTGAGTTTTAGGTTTACGAACTCGGCGATACTTAAAGAGCAGCTGTGAACAGCAGACATGTGAGCAAATTGAATCTATGCAAAGGCTTTTAGCCAACACTCTGAATAGCCGCAAAACTCATTTATCGTCCAGAATTGAATTAGTTTTTGCCACAACACATAGGCACTTTAGATGCATGGAGTTCGTTTATTAAATAAACTTGAAATATATGTTTCGGTTCTGTTTAGTATCAATAAACTATATAAAGTGCTGCCTCAAGTTAAATGTTCTTATTTTAACTAAAGTGTTGGCGAATTCATTTTGCTGAAACTTTGTTAAATCTAAGCTGAGTAACGCATTAATTCATATCGATTATTAAGCCCCAAAGCATTGCAATAATATGCAACATCCTTAAGCTGGAAATACTATAGTTAATTTCCCTTTTGAATCACACGCTTCATAAACTATGCAAGAGTCCTCTGGGGCATGAGATGTATGCGGCATGCGGCAATCCACTTTCCATCCGGTTGTAAGCCAACAGCAGTCAACTCGCAACCAGCTGGCTCTCATGTGCTGCAGTTGCCTCTGTTGTTACTTCTGCATCAACTTTACTTCATAGTTCCACTTAAAGTTAATGTAAACTTTTCTTGACTTTCTTTTACCGTTTTGGTTGTTTTTACTTGCAGTGCACTCGTTGCCGCATCTTACGGTGCTCAGCCTGTCCGGCTGCAGCAAACTCACCGATGATGGCGTCGAGCTGATTGCCGAGAATCTGCAGAAACTGCGCGCCTTGGACCTGTCCTGGTGTCCCCGCATTACGGACGCCTCGCTCGAGTATATCGCCTGTGATCTGAACCAGCTGGAGGAATTGACTTTGGATAGGTGAGTCCAAAGCCCATCACATTTCATTTTATTGCTCTTAGCTCGTAATTATTCATGAGTTAAATTCAATTTCCGACTTTGCACCGCTCAAAACTCCCAACGCGCTGCACTTTGCTGCAAGTGGCAACAGCTGTTTCCAATGTCGACATCATCACTTCCGCAAGACTTGAAGAGTTTAAGTTAACGAAACTTGCTGAAAATATATAAATATATATATATATATATATATATATAGAATAAAGTAAATTATACATTTTTATTGAATTTCGTAATGGGTTTAACAATGTTACTTACTTTGAATTAAATTCTAAGTTGCTTTATAAGTTTTATTACAAAAAGTTTACTAAAAACTTTACTAAAAAAAGAATCTAAATTTAATTAAAAAAAGATATAATACAACGCGGACACTAAGAGGCAAAAGTCGTTTTCTTAAAATTCTCCCAAACAAAACTCTTTAATACTCTCCTACTTTATCACCTTTGTAAAAATGTAATATTAATTCAAATAAAAATTAGACGAAGCACACATCCTTAAAAAGAGTTAACGACTTTGTTGACTTTTTTAATTTAAGAAAGAAAAATCGTTTTCTTAGACTTATTCATATCAATCTCTTAAATATGATCTTAATACTTTTAAAAGTCAAACAATATAAGCCACCTCAAATAATAAATAGCATTCTTGAATATGTTCTTTATCATTTTTCTTGTAGATGCGTGCACATAACAGATATCGGAGTTGGTTATATATCCACGATGCTATCGCTGACCGCACTCTTTTTGCGCTGGTGTTCACAGGTGCGAGATTTTGGACTGCAGCATTTGTGCTCCATGCGCAATCTGCAGGTGCTTTCGCTCGCTGGTTGTCCGCTGCTGACGTCATCGGGCCTGTCCAGTCTCATCCAGTTGCGCCATCTGCAGGAGCTGGAGCTGACCAATTGTCCGGGCGCCTCGCACGAACTCTTTGAATATTTGAAGGAGCACCTGCCTCGATGCTTGATTATCGAATAATTGATCGATTACTTTATTTGAATATGAACAAGAACCAGAATGTAACTGATTTTGTTTAAATTCAGTTTGATTATAACTAAATGACTTCTATGTGTATGCTAGTTTTTTTTTATTGTTATGTTTAGTCGGGAAGTTCCTCATGTGCTATACAAAAATTCCCGTACCAACTGTAAATCCTTAGTTTTTACAATTTTCTATGATTTCTACTGTGATTTTAACTGGAACTACTATATATGTATAATTATTAAGTTGAGAGAGCTGTTTAAGAGGTAATACCAAGAAAATACCCCAAAATGATATTTATTTACAAATCAGTACAATACCGAGATGACGTCTAATATATATATACATATAAATAATAATTTATATTTATTATTGTAGTTTTTAAAGCAAATTTTAATTAATCTCACTGTAATTAACCATTGATGATTGTGCAAACAAAAACCAGAAACAGCAGCAACAATTTATATAGATATTTATGTAAATTAACTTTAAGCATTGCGCCTAAAAGACAAAACAGATATTATAACAAAACAATATGAAACAAAGAAATGTTTAAGCGAATGCAACCGGCAAATAAAATCAAAAACTATGCAATTTATTGTTCAAAGCAACAACTTAGAGGCAAAATTTGCTAACCAGCTTTATAACTTAGCTCACTTTTGTAGCCTAACCCGACCACGAATAGCTTTCCATCAACTGTACCATACTATGGCTAACAATATTCTAACAATATTCCTCCCCTTAATCCTAATCCACAATCAAAATAAAAATGAACAAAAACATTAATCAAATAATGGATACAAGTTTTAGAATTAGCCGATTTAGACAAATGTGCACGCTAAGCAAAAATAATAAAAAAAAAAACACTAATCAAACCGAACTCAATTGAAAATACAAATTTTTCATAGAGCTATATTTGAATGATAAACTGAAAGATAAAAAAGAGATTAAAAGATATATATACATTTGTATATATATATATATTCTGAAGTCCCTGTGCCGCCCTTCCTAGAACTAAGTCGCAAACGACAAAGAGTTAAATATAAAATATAATAAAATATTAAATATATGGATAAACTATCTTATGTAATAGAGCTGCGCTACCAAAGTGTTTAAATGGAATATGTGAGAATTACTGTTTGAAATTATTCAAATCAAATATGAACATTTAACAAATGCAAATCTAAGAATAACAAAAATCAAGAAACAAAATATACTAAAGCAGAATTGAAATTGTTGTGTTTTATTTGTGAAAATCTCAAACATTATGTGCATTAATTCGATAATTTTTTAATAGATCAATTCTTAATAGTATTCCTTAATTGGTAAAACTATCTTTTCCATGTACGCCACTCGATGGTGCACAAATCGTTTTGGACTTGTGTATTTACAAATGTTGCGACAATCGTGGAAAAAATGAGTCGTGTTTATTCCTCGCAGGCGCCTTCGCCATCATCATCATTATCGTATTCCGTATTATCCTCCTCGCCCTCCTGTTCGTCATCCTTGGCCTGCTGATCCCACCAGGAAAGCACACCCAATCCCGACTCGTTGATAGCCCCCTGAAAATTATCAATAGGTTCAGGAGACAGTCTTAAAAATTGGAAATCACTGTGGCTTACGATAATTTTGTAAGGTGCCTTAACTTCTTGCGATGCAGCAACTGTTGCAGCAGCTGTTGCCGAAGTGCTGGCGTTCTGAGACGCTTGGCCCTCCGCTTTGGGCGGCCCAATGGGTGACGTTTCTTCGAATATTTCGCGGGAAACGCGAAACTTAATTGGCTCGCCAACATCCATGAAAAGATCATGTTTATTGCCATCCTCCAATGGATATTCCCAGACCCATGCCTGTTCCGCTTCATCGAAACGTGACGGATGCTGCAGTGCCGCATGTGGAATGAGTATATCATCGAAAAATCCTAACGTCACATGGACACCCTCACGGCTGCAGTTGCGTATTTTACCGGTAACAACGGTGCCCACCTTTGGCCGGAAGACCACATATCGGAACAGCACCTCTGTGTGCGAGGCACCATCGCCAGGCAGAATTATTGAGTCCTTCAGTGAGACAATCTCTTTGAGTGCTATGCACAGTCCAACATTCAGCAGCACCTGTGAAGCAATCAAAACACTTTAATGTTTCATTTATAAATCTTTTTAATTTACCTTGTTGGCCAGCTTCCGATCAATTTCGTCACGCACGGCGTCCACCAGCTTTAAGTTAAACTGGTCTGGTGCAATGCGTACATTATCTTTTAGTTCTGCCAACACAAACATTTTCACATAATCATCTATTTATTTGAATATTTTAATCTTAAAGTATTTTTGTCATTGAGTTAATAAATATTATTAAGTGGCGCCACAAGGCACTCAATCTGCTTCTTAGCCTCAACAGAGAACAGCTGTTGCGGCTTATGTTGAAACGATATATCTTAAATAGATACGCTTAAGTTATCGATAGCAAAAAATACCAAAACAATGTCGACGTACGGCGTTGAATGACAAAAGTTCAGCTGTCGGCGAATTACACGTGCATGCTTTGTAAATTTCACAATAAATTTAAAGTAAAGCGTGAACTTTTGAAAGTTGCACGCACATATAAACAAAAGGCAGTTACGAAAAAAGCTATTATTATTATTAGAGTTTCATAAACTGAGCATTTACTTGTTGGCATTTCACAAGATGACCGATGAGCACAAATATAGCGATCCCGAGGAGGATGAAGAGGATTTAAAGAAGGTGACATTTCGCATAAAAACCAAGTAAATAAATGTTATTAAAATGCAATTGCTTGTAGTCTGAGTGGATACAGGACTTTAAGTCGCTGACAGTGAAACACGACATGTTTAAGGACATCAAGCTAAGCGACAAGGATGCAAGTGATAATCTCTGCCAACAAACTACTGATCCTGGCGAAGAATCGGATTATGCAGATGATGATGAGGAAGAGGACGACTACGATCTGGGCGATAGCTACGATGCGTATGAGGAAGCCTACAGCGGCTTTAACAAGCATAATGCCCAACCACATCTGACAACAGCAACTGGTGGCAACAGCACGAGTGGAAGTGTAAATGCATCTGGCTCCGCGCAGCGTGTGAGCAACTACCAGCCAAATGAGAAAGTGCTGCGTCGCTACTCCGCACGCATTAATGTGGAGAAATACGACCCGAATGCGAATATGAGCGCACAGGCTGCAAACCGGCTGGTGAGCTTTGATCGGCGCCAGGAGACTGAACGGGTGCGAGTGCGGGATAAGCATGATCGCGCCACCGCGGAGCAGGTGATGGATCCGCGGACGCGCATGATACTCTTCAAACTGTTAAATCGTGGACTCATTCAGGAGATCAACGGCTGCATATCCACCGGTAAGGAGGCAAATGTTTACCATGCCGCTTCAAAGAATGGTGAGGACGAGTTTGCCATAAAAATCTACAAGACATCGATACTGGTGTTCAAGGATCGGGACAAGTATGTATCGGGCGAATTTCGTTTCCGTCACGGTTATTGCAAGCACAATCCCCGCAAAATGGTGCGCACCTGGGCCGAAAAGGAGATGCGCAACTATCTGCGTATGCACAACGCGGGCGTCCCAGTTCCCGAGCCCATTCTATTGCGTTCCCATGTGCTGGTCATGCGCTTCTGTGGTCGGGACGGCTGGCCGTCTCCAAAGCTCAAGGATGTGGAGCTGAGTACGTCAAAATCGCGCGAATTGTATCGGGATTGTGTGGTAATCATGTGGCGCATTTACAACGAGTGCCGACTTGTCCACGCTGATTTATCCGAGTTCAACATACTGTACCAAGATGGCCAATTGGTCATCATCGATGTGAGTCAGTCTGTGGAGCACGATCATCCGCATGCATTCGATTTTCTGCGCAAGGACTGCACCAACATATCCGAGTTCTTTCGCAAAAAATCTGTGGCCACGATGACCGTCAAAGAGCTGTTTGACTTCATAACAGATAAGACCATAACTGCTGAAAATATGGAGGAGTGTTTGGAGCGTATATCGGAGCGTATCAAGGATCGGGATTTCGATGCCATTACCGCGCAGGAGAGAATTGACGAGGCCGTCTGGCAAAACACCTACATTCCCAAACGTTTAGATGAGGTAAGTGCTACCCATAGACCTGACCTTCCGCAGCTCATTCATTCTTTCACTAGGTGCCTCACTTCGAGCGAGATGTGACCAAGGCCAAGCAGGGTGTGCAACAAAATCTGATTTACGCTAAAATTACGGGTTTGACACCAGCTTTGGACGTCCAGCAGCAGCCTGATATTTTGGATGCAGAAAGTGAGCAACAGTCAGATGGAGATGAGAGCGACGAATCCCACGATGACAACAACGATGATTCAAAATTCAGAAACTCGGCACGGCCCCGTGATGAGTCGCCAGAGAGTAAAAAGGCAAGGAAAAAGGCGGTTAAAGACGCAAAGGCCGAGCAGAGAAAGGTCAAAGTGAAGAAACATGTGAAAAAACGAAAGGAAAAAATCGGCACCGTGAAAAAGTAGTTGAATATGTTTATAAATATGAATATGTAATATAATTATTAAGATCTTGTAAACATCATTTCTCGATAACTATATTTTGAGTGTAAAAACAAGTTTCTTTAGTTCTCAAAGCGAACACCAAATTTATTTTAAAGCATTGAATATTTTTAGGCTAAAAAAAACAAAGGAGTTCAAAGCATACTTTTAGAATGCTGTAAGTAATTGTACAAAACTTGCTACAAATCGCAAAAATCAGTGCAGATTTTCAAATCTCGAATTGCATTCAAGAATTATGGGATTACTTAAGAATCCAAATATATGACAGAATTACAACAGACAGCAAACCAATACTGGGAACTGACGATTAAGATGTCCATTGAAATGAAGAAGAATTACCACATTTTTGCATTTTTTCGCTATTTACTCATGTGTAATTTTTTTTTATCAAAAGATTGTTTGATTAAACTTAAATTTTATTATAACCTCAAATATATACGTACCTTCGATTTCCTTAGGTATATGACCGAGTAAAGGTTGGAAAGCAAAATTTGCTGTTTAAACCAATAGCTTAGTCTTGAAAATAAGAAGTATGTCAAAAATACAGGCAATATTTTCAAACTTTTGGTATATGAAGAAAGTCGAAAGAAAGAAATATGGCGACAACCTCAAAGCAACCCTGATGTAATTTTTTTTTTGACGTTTGAGGTCATGGAAATGGAAAATTGCTGATTTATATTGTTACAGTGAAGCGAGCACTGAGACTGAAGAGACAAATAAAATAAAATAACAATAATAATACAAGTTGAAAATAACGAAAAATGTCAAATAATCGCACATGCATCAAACGAACCCCATTAGGTAGTGAGCTGGATAAAACGCCGCCATTCCTATCAAGTCTGAAATTGACACGAGTCATCAAACCACAAGGCCGTATGCTCCGATCGCAGTCACTTGCAACCAACGAACTCTTTGTCGACCTGCCCAAGTTTACCAAGCGGATGCGAGGGCCGAAGTGCACAGTGGAGGTCAAAGAGCCGGAAAATATTGTCAAGGATCCCAAACAGACTCTACATAGTTTTGTGAAGCAATCTAAATGCCAATGCTGGATCTGGTACGAGTTCAACGAGTCCACCATCGATAACGCTATTCTGGCAAGTACCTTTGACTGTGACGACTATTTGACCATATATTTGAAGGATCTGCAGACGCGTCAAATGCCGCGTCATTGCTGGCAGCTGATTCGCCGCTCCATGGGCAAGGCGCGTCGCTTCTCGCCGGCATTCATTAAGCTCGAGCGAAATATGCTGGAAACCAATCGTTATGTTGTGCGCCAGCTGCAGCAGCACCGGCTTGACGTCCTCCAGAATAAGAAATTGTCATTGGAACAGTTGCCCAAGAACATACCATTGCCACTAACCGAGGACACCAAGGTCATCAGTCTGCTGAATGAACCACTCTCCAGACTGTGCAAGGGACGCATTGTTAGCTATGATCCGAAACAAAGTTACTATCTAGTTAAGTTCAACATCGGGAGCAAGCAAAAGGTAATCAGCATTCCCGATTGCATGCTTAATGCGCTGCTGGACTGCGAAAGTGTGCCTTCATCAACCTTCGTACAGGAGTTTGAGGATAAGCAACTGCTCGATGGTCCCGAAGATCAGGCCAGGACTCAGATAATAACTGCAGTTTTGAAGCTGCAAAAGATGATCGATTTGAAACGCAAGACCGTCTTGGATATTGCCAACATGAACGAGGAGGTGGCACTAAATGGAATACCGCCGATTGTCCGCCGTGATTCCAAGCGGTTGACCAATCGCGACAAGCTCCAACATCGCCATGCCTCCAACATTTTCGCGCTGCATAGTATAAACGAAGAGATTCTGAAGCCGCTGCGCCTGGCCCAAAACTACCTGAATGAGAACGAGAAGAGTTTGTTGCACAACAAGAGCCTGCCGCGCCACAAGCTGTACGAGAAGTGCCGCACTCTAGCCGAAATGGACCTGAATGCCGCGGAGGACAAGCACAACGTTAAAGTGGGTGGCACACGCCTGCTTATATTGCGCCTGCAAACTCTGCTCCATGTGTGTGGCGAACTGGGCAATATCAACAACAGCATTGAAGTCGATGCCGTGATGGAGGATGTGGTCAGGAGTACACTTGTCGATCTGCCGATGGAGCTGAGCAAGGAATGCAACCAGATCGCTGGTTTACTAAAGTCAATTAGTGAACAAATTCGCGCCAAAACCGAGGCAGAGCCGGCCGAGTCCACGATTGGAGACATTAATGACCCCGACTCTGAACTGGACATGTAAACTCCAATTGAGTGTCTAATTAACTTGACTATTTAAGTAATTATTTTGAAGAGGGATTAGAGGATTTGTTTTGAAAGATGTGGCCAGATCACGCCTAATCGCATTATTGAGAACTAACAAACAAATAAAAAAAATTCAAATGAACACAAAAATTATTGATTTACTGTAAAAAAGGCATATTTATACCTACATATAAAAACATCGTATTTCTTCAGTTTTTTTTTTTTGCAATATGTAAAAATATAATTTGTCTTATGTACATAATATATTTGTCACTTTAACCAGAAATCTTAACTAAAATATGCTTACAAATAGGGAGTACCAAAAATGTATCTGAATGTTAACTTGTCGGCAATCAACTGTGCACATAATACATTAAGTATATAACTTATAAATATAACTAGCTAGGCACCTGCATATATATATATATATATATATATATATATATATATATATATATATATATATATATATACTTATTTACATAATGGGGTTATAAAACCAAATCACAGCATAGACTTTAGCTATAACTAGAGCATTGCGGCTGGCTCAGGTATAGCAGCGTTTGCGCAGACTGATGTACATGATGACGCGGAAGAAGATCATCAGCATGGCAAGTACGCCGAACTGATGCAGCATTGACACCTTCTCAAGATCCAAGAAACGGAGCAGCACCCGCGGATCACTGAAGTGACAATAGATTGCATCGCAGTCCAGCTCCTCACGCTGGAAGCCAAAGACGGATATAATTAGGGCGACAACTCCAACGCGAATATAGCTAAACTTCATTAGCAAATTCATGCCGCCAGAGATTTGGGATGCAAAATCGAATCCATAAATGGCAAGGCCCATAAATGGTGCTATTAACATTGGACCCACAACGCTGCCATTCTGCGAATGAACAAATGCAACAATATAAGCATCAAATTGGAAGAGAACTATAAATTACTTACGGTTATGCTGAAGGTGGCGCCAATGGCCAGACCCATGCCCTCGGCCACCAGCGAGATCATTAGTCCAACAGCAGCGAAAATGCAGAAGCGCCACAGTTGTTGAGGCAATCCGGACATCCAATAAGTAATGACCATAAATGTGAGATTCAGGAGCACTTGGAGTGGTAGACGCGATATGGTGAGCGCCAAATAGTAGGGCATCAGTGTGTACCAGCGATTGAAGGTCTCCTTCTTGACCACCTTGACATCAGCCGGATCTGAAAGCGTGATTAATTAGTGACCTGAACAAGATCTTGTATTCTAGCTAACACTTACAGCTGAGTATGGGCACCATCACCTGCGTGTAGACGATCACTAGCACGGCGCCGATGCAGAACTTGAGATGATCAAACATGCGTGAACCCTGGTTGCCCAGCTGAAGGAAGATCAATCCAAAGAACAGGCCGCACAGCGTATGATGGAACAGTTGGATGGCCAGCGCCAGACGTGCTCGCATCGTGCGCAACAGCATCACGCGCATCAGTACCAGGAACTGCTGCAGCCCGGAAATCTCACGTTGCTCCCGATGATGCAGTTGCTTTGTAAAGAATTTCATCTGCTCGAGCAACGCACCCGCTGCACCCATCAATGTGCCATCCGTGGAGGCAGCGGTGCCGGCAAAGAAAGCGGAGAAACACTGACGCTTTGGCTGCTCCATAAATAGCGTCGTTATTGCCTGCTGTGGCACCAGCTCAGTCTCCTCCAATGCCGGCTGCTTGGCTCGATAAGTCAGTTTGCCATTGTCCGTCAGTTCACTAAGCAGCGGCACCAAATGTCCTTCCTCCGCATCAATTACCTCAATGACTATAAAGGAAACAAATCCAAGATTAGTTTTACAGTTTCTTTTTTTAACCCAATTGAATTGATTTAATTGAGCACTCACTGTAATCCGACGGACTGTAGTGGCGTGGACAATCGAGTTGGGCAAAGCGCAGAAAGGGTATTGTCGCCAGTGGGTTACCCTGGTAGACGCACAGTCCTTTGGCAAGCACATAGATGCTGTCGAAGTAGTTGTAGATCGTCGCCGAGGGCTGATGTATGGTGCAGACAATGGTGCGACCCTCGTGAGCCATTTCCCTTAGTAGGCGAATGCACTGGGCTGCCGTCACTTCATCCAGACCGCTTGTAGGCTCGTCGAGGAAGAAGATATTCGGGTTATCCACGAGTTCGAGAGCAATGGAGAGACGCTTCCTTTCACCGCCGCTGAGTTTCTCAGCGGTTACATTGCGGCGATGATCGAGATTCAGATTCTTGAGTATTTTCGTAATTTGCTCCTGCTTTTTGTGGCGCTGCTTTATTTTCAGGTCATACGAGAGATTCATTAGCTCCTCGACGGTTAGCAGCGTCTGGTGACGATCATCTTGCGTTATATAGCAGGCATTATCCCGCTGCACTTTAAAACTGCCCTTGACCCCAGTTGTTCTGCAAATAGAAAAGGGTAAATTGCAAATATAAATTGAAACCCGGAAATAAAACTAGAATTTTTTTTTGCGAGAAACCCAAAACCAAAAGCTGAACTCTAAAATTATATGATTTCTTATGTCTGATTTTTATTCTCATTATCGCTCAATTTTTTTTGGCACTGGACTTTGCCCGTTGATAAGATCAGTCAAAAATAAAATGTTTTGTTATTTACGTGACAAGAATTTGTGTTGGAAACTTTTTATTTTTATAAATAATTATTTAATTATTTGTTCACATTCCAATTAATTCAGTATTAATTAAGTATATATAACAACCGGTTTAAATATATACACATCGTTTCATGATCCCGAATTATTTTTTGCGACTTTGAGTCTCGTTTTCGATCAGCTTGCATTAGCTTACCTGAAACCCGAAATTGAATTCAGTAAACTGCTTTTTCCTGCCCCCGAGGGGCCCATTATGGCCGATAGCTGTCCATTGCGGAAACTGCCACTAACGCCTTTCAAGATCTGACGCTGGCCCGTAACGCGAACTGCAAAAAAAATTAAGAAAATAATAATTAGAAGGTGGCGCATCTTCAGATTTATAAATATAAATATATAAGACTTTAAAATATGACTTGCTTATTTAAGTCCGCTCAACTTGAGAATTCGTTATCGGTAAATTGGAAATGAAAAAGCCAAATTTCACTCACAGGCTGACAACAACTTCAACTAGCACTTCTGTTGCCATCCGAGAACTGGTGTTAATTTATGACTTGCACAAATTATATAGTGATTTTAAGCAGAGTCACGTTTTTGGGTTTTTAATAGACATTTAAGCGGAGTGTGCAGCTACTTAGCCCTACTTAATTGTCATCGTTACAAGTAATGTATAAATATATAAATAAAATGGCGATAAACTGTCAGAGGAATTTTAATGAGATAATTAGCTAATGAATAATACAACAGTTGGTTATTATTTATTATAGGTGAACTCTTTAATCATCACACATGCTTCTTTGTGTGTGTGTGTGTTAAAATGTGTCAATGCTAAATGAGGTCTTATCAATGGCCCAGAATATCAGCTGAAAAATAAGCTTGTAGGTTAAATTCGATCCAGGCGTTACTCTTAATGATAGCCAGCCAACGTATCACGTAATTTAAATGGTTTATTGTTAAAGGTATTATATTATTCAATTAAAATTGCCAATGAACAGGAACAAATATACACAATTATTTGTAATTTAATTGCTGATTTCAAAAAAATACCGCATTTTAATATTGTGTAATTAAAGATTAGAATAGACGACTCCATCAAGGGGTAGATAATTATATATGTGGCAAAATTGACAATCATTGATTAATTTAAGTGGGATTCGAATCGACAACGATTCACCTAAGAAATTAACCTTTTAATTGCCCAGCCAGGTACTGATATTCCATATTATTATATGCTCAAATTGAACAGATTAAGAATTAATAAATATTTATATTGAAACTATTTTTCTTTTTGATAAAAGTCGAAACTGCGACATTTTATGTCCCAAGAGTCGTGTGTCTTGTTTATGAGCCACTCTGGTTTTGGCCGTGTTATTAAATTTTTTTGCGCACTTTTGCCCATTTGCATGGACCTCCCACAGAGGTCCACTTTGGATCCAATTGATATTCGCTGCACAATATCTTCAAAACGCGTAGCTCGTACAAATCAAAGAAAGTCGGAGACAAGGTGCAAACCGTATAACAAATCAGCAAAATTCGGAAGAAGTATTTATTGTTTATAGACCAGGGGCCAAGTTTACATAACAATTAGCACGGACAACTTTAGTGTCGCTTGCTGCCTGTTGTTATTTGAACATGTGTCCAGCATTTGTTTGAGCTTGTTCAACATTTGCCAGCGAATTCTAAAATTGCGAACTTGCCGGTATTTTGTGATCTTTGGATTGAGGCGCCAGGCTTTTTAGTCGGTTCACCTATAAAACGAAATGTAAGTGCGAGTTGGATAACGAGTACTCGAACACGAACCGAGTGAGTCACTCATTCACAATGCAACGTGACCAATTTTGAATTCACAATCAATTTGCACTCTAAAATGTTTACTAATTAACACAACTGTCTTAATAGTCAACATAAATTTATTACATTTAAAATGCGACTTGAATAACAATTTAGGTATACGCAGTAGCCAAAAAACAAAATATTTATATTTATATTGATTTCGCTATGAATAATAATAAGCCCAACTTCATTCTATGCAAGTAGAATTTTACAGCATATTTAAAGATTTTGAAATGCGACTTGAATATTAATTTAAGAACACAATAGCAAAAACAATATTTATTGTCCATTTGATTTTGACATGAATTGCAAAGCAAGATCAACTTAAAGATAAATATTAAAATACAGCTTCAGTTCATTCAAGTCAACAAACTAATTTATTCATGTAAGTTTGTATTAATTCGCAAGTGAGAACAGATTATGCGAATAAAATAGTTTTTAAATGAAAATTGCCATTAGCAATATTTAATGCAGTCTCTGTAATAAATAAAATTGCATTCGGAAATACAATGCAATTGACATTTTCACACTCAATAAATTTTTCACTTATTCCCGCTTCAGACAAATGTGTATTGTAATTTTATGACGTGTTGCAAGTAATAATACTATTGTGTTTTTACGGCTTTAATCACGAATTCAATGCAAGTTTTGGCTTAACTTAAATCACGTTTATTGCCGCTTTATAGATTTTTCTTAGTATTTTCTCAGTTAAGTGTTATTCCCTACTCGGAGAACTTTTTTAATTTTATAGTGAAATGTGATCGGCATAAAGCTAAGGTCGTTGCAATAGTAACTTCTTCTATGAATAATCGATTATTGATTTGAGCAATAAAACTACATATTGGATTAATCGATCATCGACTTAATAATAGACAAGACTTAATAATTAAAAATATTTTCATTAATATCATATAAAACTATCATTCAGCTGACATATCATCAATGCTATCGGGTACTTTTGAAATTGAAGTACCTTGAAATTGATTTGTTAAGTTGGATATAAGTTTTTTTTACTCTTTTTGAGTAAACTTAGCTCAAGCTGTTTGCATTGGACGAGATGCAATTATAATGTGTAAATGTGAGTTTAGCTAGTGTGTGTTAAATAAGTGTGTGCCTCACAGAGCACATCGAATCAATTTAAGGCTAAGCCACAAACAAGCACTTGAAAGGGGGAAAGTGTTGATTGGTAGATTTTTTAATCAAAGCAGCGTATCAGATAAATTAATCAAATAATGACATTTTTATTGAAGTATATTTATATATTTTTATGCTTTGCTTTCGGCGACCAACCACAAAGTTATATTGTAAGGGGAGAGTGCCTCTTCTCCCTCCCCCCACATCCGAAAGTCACACAAAGTTATTGGAGGAAAAGTGGAAAAGTGTTGAGCAAAATGTGAAATCACACAGCAAAAGCTACGCTTTAAGGGGGAGCTGAATATTATTCAATCAAAGCTGTTCAAATTTGGCGTTGTTGTTGTTGCATTTATTGTTGAAGCAGCATAATCGGGTTGTTGCTATGGTTGCCTTTGTACATGCTCATAATGATCGCGATAATGATGATGCTGCCACGCAGTAATGATGTTTGCATCGTATAAAACTATGTAGTTAGTTAGCAACAATGATTTTCAGCCAGCCACCAGCCACCAGCCACCAGCTGCCAGTTTGAGGAAGTAGCTTGTAACTGTGCACAATTTGTAGATACTTTCATATATGTATATGACCACAAATATACATACTAGTATTATTATGTATCTATGTGTATTTGTTTTTAGATACTTATTGCCTCTGCTGATATGCCACAAGTGCATGCCCCCGACATTTGGATGCGAGCAGTGTACGTTGCACATGGCGTATACGCGATGCTGATTAGCACTCGACTCTTGATTATTGCCATTGCCAAACAAGCTAAGGAAGCAATCTCTTTTGAAGTGATTCACGACTAAATGCTCGACAGACATATAAATCACACGACTGAGTAATGAGTCAATCTGAGTCAGAATCAACTCAGAATACAGAGATCAACCTGTATTAAGTGCAATGCTTTTGCCGATTAAAACTGAATTCAATTATTTGTAATGCTTACTTATATTTAATTCGTAATTATACTGACTCATATTATCATAGTCATGTAGAAATTATGTAAAAAACATTTTATTATTTAACTGTGTGCGCCACAGCGAATTAGAATCTCAGTCACACAAGGACTGATAATAAAATGACAGTCAACTGGTATAAATATTTATGTCCAACAATGTGAACTGCACTTAATTTCCTAAATTTGATTTTTAAGTAGGTTCAAAATAAAGGAAGATCTGATGTGAAGCCATCAACGTCAGCGATGACTCATCGAGCACTGATCAATTGATTTATGCAGCTATAAATGCCGTCTCAAAAGCGATTCAACATACTTCAAATAGCAAATCGTATAGCAAGTCTACTTTGAACTTGACCAGCTGCAAAATGCTTTACTTAAACTTAAAATTATTTAAAAGTTTCAGAGAATCAATGGTTAAACAAGTCGAGACGGAAACTCGTTTCTAAATAATACGAAACGAGACCAGCTCTTAAACCAGGAAGACACAAACACTTTCCAAAATTAGCACATCATCAGCATCAGTTGTCAGCTGACTAATCGATTGACCAAATTGCAGTGTATTTATTGCATTTGACAAGCACCAGAAAAAGGTCAATAGCAAATGGCTTGTAAAAATGCTAAAGTTGAATGTGCATAAGGCATAATTTACCTTAAGGAATTTTTATATGGCGAAAGGCTATAAAAATTCGTATAAAACTTTATAGTCAACCTTTTAGAGTCGTGTGGAGTTTGAACAAGAAACAAGAACAAAGTTAATGTATTGCTAGGAAATGCTTAGGTCATAATCAAATTTGCTGCCTGTGACTCAAGTAAACGGAATCATTTTGTAATTTCACTAGCTATATTCACTGTATTTTGTAATTGATGTACTAAAGTATGCTTTTTTGGATTTTATTTTGCTTGCCAGCGTGCATAATTATGGAACACTTACCGCTTGAGCAGACAAGACAAAAAGTGAGGAAATCGTAGCTCAGAAAAGCGAAACCAAGGCAAACATTTAAATTACAATTTGCGCGACTCGCGCCTGGATTTCAAATACAATTTTGCGCAAGTCGCATGATGAACATTTAAATAAAATATGTACACAATTAAAGAAATAATATAACTATTATAACTATTAAAAAAGGTACTTGTAACAAACAGAAACTGAAAACTGATTGCTTACTATAAATTAATAAAAAAAGCCTTCAAACTGGGCCATAACAAGCATATTCACTTAGTACCAACTTACTAAGGGATTTCATGGCAAACGCCAATTTCATAAATAAGATATTGCTGACAAAAGACTAAAATAAAAAATAGCATTATAAATTGTGTTAATTATCTAGTTAAATTCAAGTGTTGTAATTTCTAGTTAACCAGTTGAAAGACTAACAACTTAATAAAATATTTAGTTATGCAAATGTGTTATATATTTGCCAAAGGAAAAGCAGAAGTTATGCATGAACAAATTTCACAATTGCATATAATACCTTAGATTCAGATATAATAATTTGAACTTGTTTCACAACTGAACTAATTTAAATAAAATAAAGAACAGCTTATATTCAGCTATTATGATATTTAATATAAATATGTCTCTTGCTGGCCCCAGGTCAAGTATATTTTATACTTAAATAGATTACGAAAACCGGCGAAATCTTCATTCAAGAATTCAAAACGTTTTAATTTCAAGCATAAAAAATGAAAACAGTACACCCAATTAAAATATATATTATATATGGGCATATTTTGGCATACTCACAGAAATTAGCTCGCTGATCGACTGTGTAGAAAACATCCTGAAATTCGACATTTTTGGACTGTTTGCTTAGAAGGGTGCGCGTTTGATCCATTGCAAAATTGGTTGTTTTTTCTTTTGTTTTTAAGTTGAATTGTTGGTTCTTAATGCAGCAACGCCGTATGATCTATGTATATGGTTTGAACACGAATTTTATATTATATATATATATATTTTTTTTTCAGATGGAAGGCTGGTATCACTGCGGTACGTGTCTCGTTTTCGAATTGTTTCATTAGGGTTGATATATGGTTTTTGTTTTGATTTCGATTTGGGTTTGGATTTCGACTTTGCTGTACTATATTTGGTTGCTCTTTAGTTTTTTGTTATCGTCACTGTTCATTGGCACGCATCGTTGACTCAAGTAATTGTTTTGGTTCTGCTTTCAGTATTTGTGGGTTGTACGACAAACGCTTCGCAAGCTGTAAATACAAAATTAATCATTTTAAATGTCGTTTGTTGTTTACTTTTTTAAATTATTATCAACGTATTTGTTTTGGGCTTTTTTCCTTGTGTTTTTGCTCTTGCGTTTGTGACCTTGACAAGCCGTAATAATCAGTGTTATTGTTTGTCAATTTGATTATTTGTTGGTTGTTGCTATCTGTTGCATAAATTCGCAGTTGGCATTCCAAGAAATCCGCCGCTGATTTACTATTGGGCCTCCACTGAACATATTATAGCAGGGGATGCCAACTATGCATTTTTATTACCTACTTAGCGATATTCAATTAATATGTAGACTCAAATACACTGTATATATACATATATATATATATATATATATATATAAACGATATTGATAGCTATGAAATAGAATGTGCTGAACGCTTGAAGACAGTCAGTCACCCAATCTTAATTTCAAATATATTTATCCATATATTCTGTCCACTCAATTGCAATGCAATAAATAAATTCAATTAATAAAAACATATTTTTAATAAATATGAAGCACTTTATAAAAGTGCTTCAGAACTTTTGGCAAATACAATGCAATTAATCAAAATCCCAAACGCGGGTTAATGAACTCACTTACCCCAAACATTAATAAAAAAAAATTAATATAATCTGGAATAATATGGGGGACTGTATGTGTGTGCTAATTGCACGTAGTATAAAACCGAAACGAATTACAGTTCCATTTATATTATGAAAAGTATAAAAATCTCCATAGAATTTCCAGTTTCTTTGGTACATTGATTTTTACGGATTAGTTTTTTCTGCTCTGATACGTAATGGAACCAAAAAGAAAAAATTTGACCAAAAGTGTGTAAATGGCAGAAGGAAGCCCCCATAATATAAATATATTCGCTATAAGCATACTTATTATATATTGGGTTATTTTAATATCGGTTCCGATGTTATAAAACAAACTTAAAATTTTTTTTCTGATTTGGAATTTTAATTTGAATCCGAATTCGTAATAATTTTAAACCCTGAATCTAACAAAAATAAAACAACTTAATTCCTTGTGGTAATGTAATTCATACTTAAAATGACGTTCGGAATATCTGTAATGAGTTAATTGCTGTGAGACTCATCGCTGAAAACACAAAAATGATCATAAGAAACCTGATGAAATTGATAATTGATATATTAATTTAAATTAAAAATAAAATATTCAAAGGGGGACTGCGTTTTATCAGACAGATCCCAATGACAAGCATGTATACCCAATAGAGGGGTAATTTCAGATGACAGACACCTGGAGATCTGTTCAGAGGCTAGTTTTCCAATTAGCACTCGCATTGCTATCAACAGTCTATCAAGTCTTCACTGCCATTCTACAACTAGATAATTATTAATGCATATTTAACCGAAGTAGTTATTGAAGAAATTATTATACTCGCTTAAATTTAATGAGAATTTTTGCTTAGATAACAATATGTTTAATAATATTTCGATGGAAATATTTAGATAAACTTCACCAAATCGATGCCTTAATCCTTCATTTATGCCAAACTTCAAAAGGAAATAAAGCCGTAAGCCAAAAAAAAAAATATAAACAAACAATCTTTCAATTCAATTTTTGGAACACCCTGTATACAAACTGAAGACAGAACAGAACAAAAAACTTTGAATTCTCAGAACCCACTGGTTTGCGTTCATTTATATGCCTTTTTATTATATTTGGCGTCGTCCGATTCCTTCGCTGAGGCGTTTGCTACTCATGCGAAGCGTCTGAAACTCGTTTTTTGCATTCAGGCACTTATATAAATACCCAGAGGAAGAAGTTGTTTTTTTATTGAGGCTATTCAGAAGCCATAAACCTTTGCATAATCCCAAAATGGAACTTGGCTTTAGAAGAAGGAATAGAGATAATAAGGTGAGAAGAAAATATAAGAGAGGAGAAAAGCTGACACTTTTTCTTTCACTAGGAAATAAGCGATAATTGAAGATTTGCATATTTGCTTAATTAATGCAAATTTCTTAAGTCTGATTTTCGATTTGTTTTTAAGTACGATTCTATTCTATTTGACACTATCGAGTGTGCTTCGATCAAGGCCAAACTTTTGACACATGCTTTGTATTAAATAATAGTAAATATACCTGTTTATTGTATAGAAAGTTTAATACATAATTTAATCTTCTGATTGAAGCGTTCTTCGAATAAATAAACGTGACAAGAGAAAGCGTCAAATAAAGCAACCTTATAAGGTCTACTGAACATTGAATATATGGTAACATAACATTCCTTTTTTCAAATAAATTCTATAAATAGGTTGTTTTGCATTACTCGCTGTATAATTATAGATTTTGTAATTTTTTTCGCATATATTTTTCATTTTTGTAAAGGAATTACTCATAAATACAACATTCCAAAGTGAATTCTAACGAGAATGGTTCTAATTACATTTTAATTGCCAACGGACAATAAATTTTGCATTACTTTCAAAATCACTTTCTAATCAGGCCATTTAACTGATATTTAAAGTAATTCCTCTACAATTTAATTGATGCTGGTATTTCTCAACGCAAAGGACTGAAACAATAATTTTGACAAGAAGTTGACAGAGTCTAGAGAGTCGAAGCCAAATTACAAGCAAAATCAATGATTAATCTTTTCTGGAGATATGTAATTACTAATCAGTCTGAGCAAAACAGAAACACCAACAATTTTTTTTTTTTCTCGCTAATTACTTAAAAATTCATTTATAATTATTATTTAAAAGTTTGCGTGTGATTTCCGTGAATCCAAATAATTTTTCAATGCGCAATCTGATTCCTTTTTTTTACCATTTTTATGCTGATTAGCTGGGAGTAATGAGCTAAACTTCATTCTTAAAACTTAACTGTCTCAAAAGTGACAGCAGAAACGATGCAATTTAATCGCACAGATAAATTAAGTTGAAAGTGCAATTATTACTCATGCATTAAATATCATTTGCCTCCATCGTAAATAACACTTTAAAGCGCAAATAAAAAATGCAATAACATTTTTTATTTCTTATGCTTTCTTTCGCTTTAGCCTCAATTTATTTGAAAGGTTCGCTTATCTTGTCAAAATTCACTCATATTGCTTGCATTCTGATTATGCATTTCTTGAATCGATTCCACCATTCTGTCGTCCACTACCAAAGTGAGGTGAGTAGCATGGAAAGCAGTGCGGCGAAGACAGCAAGCGCGCAACAGGGTAACGGACAACATTCCCACATTCACACTCCCTCTTCAACTTCAACACGCATACCCATCTCGTGGAGTGTAAACAGTACACAAAAGAGATTGCAACAAAAACGTTGCACGCACTTCTTGAGTTTATTTAGTATGTTTTATCTGCACTTACATATGTATTTTGTATTTGCCTTACACTTTGCAGCTGGAATGCGGGAATATAAGCAACAATAACAAAAAACACTTTTAGCATTTCACAAAGCTTCCTTTGTGACCAATCTAAAAAACAGCAACAAAGATTTGACAAAAAAAAATGCAAGCAGAACTTTTCCCAACAGTAAAGTGTTTTTATTTTTATTTATCCTATTGCATTGAAGATTATTTACCTATTTGCAGTTTTGGTCAAATTGATTTTGGGTATCTGCACAACACTCACAATTTGCCATACATTTTGTTTTGTTTTTACACCAAACTCACGTTTCTCGTATTGTTTATTATCAAAAGTAAATTGGACGGCTCGAATTTTCAAGCGCGGAGCGAACGTGTCCAAACTTAGCGGCGACACGGAAACAACTGAGCGAAGCGCAGCGAAGTCGTCAATGCTCACGTTCGTCAACATTATTCAACCATGTGTGTGTGTGTTTGCGTGTTGGTGTGTATGTGTTTGTGTGTGTTTAAAGGTGGCTTAGCCCGTGCTGTTTGTTTACTTTGCTCAAATTTATTTAATTTGCCGGCTTCGGCTGCGATTCATCAAATTAACTCTTATCAACAATTGTCCCTCCTCAATTAGCAATAGTTGAAATATATGTCGTCCAACTTGCTGCATAACGATATGCTTTGACACTTGCATATATATATTTAAATTGTCGCGCTCACATTTCGCATGACGAAGCGGCTTGAATGTGTATTCTTGCTATTGATTTTTGGCGATTAAATATATATTTAAATATTGGAGCTCACATTCCATTAACAGTTGGCAGTGCATGACGAAGCAGGTTGAATGTGTACAAGGCATTGCCAATGATCGCTTTTTTGGCTAAGCGAATCTGATTTGATAACTTAAATATACATTCAAACTTTCGCGCTCACATTTTAATAACAGTTGGCTTCATGCATGACGAAGCAGCTTGAACGTGTATTCTCGCCTTTTATTTTTATCTATTGTGACTTCAGAATTTTAACGCCGTTTTAAAAGGAACGTAGAAAAAGATACGCAAAGTTGCCCAGACTGAATTCTCAGGAACAACATAACCCATCACTTTTTCCAGTTTTGATAGCTCAGAGTGGTGTCTCATTACTTTATTTAGTTTTGTATTTAGTTTAGTTTAGTTCGCTTTCGCGAATCGGCTGCCCGTCGGAGCACCAGCAAGTGGAGACAGACAGACAAATCCATCCATTCAATTGCTAACAATATACCTAAAGTCTACATATATATGTACAAAATAATATCTAAAATACAATTCTCTTCTTAGTTATTTTTCTTTTTGTTTCAGACGTCTGCAGCGCGCCGAGTTTCTTGACTAGGGAGGGGGTGAAGAGGAGCTTTGATTTTGTGTGTGTGGAAGGAACTGCAACTATACTTTTCATAGTCTATATAGCCTATATAGCTACTATGATATCTGGCAGCATTGCGCCCTTCTAGCAGCCATGTTCTGGCTCTCCCAATGCGTCTGCAAATATATAGATGAGAGATGGAAAATGAGAGCCTCTATAGTTAATTACATAGATATAGTGGATTTTATAGATGTGTTTTGTATACAGAATGTGATTTTAATTTATTTATTATTTGTTTGACTTTGACTAATAATAATAATAATTGCAAGCAAAGAAAAGCAAAAATCATAGAAACAGATGATTTATTTGAATTTAACCACATAGATATTAAGCTAAACATGAAAATATAACTAAATTCAGCAGCAAATCTACAGATGATGTGACTGTGATTCTTGCTATATTGAAAATAAACAAAATAAAAAGAAAATAGAAAAAATAAACAAAATTATTGAATTTAGCATTTTTTTAAATTTAAAAAAAACTTAAGAATATGATTCTGAAACGGCGTGATTCCAAGTGACGAATTTCTGAAAAATCAACGTAGATGTTCTAAGAAAACTGTCAATCTGTTGAAACTAATTTTCGATTATCAATTATCAATTAATTCATATTTAAAATATTTTAAGTTTGCTTTTCGGTTTTTTGTTTTGTTTGTATTTTTTTAAGGATTAATAGCTTTATTAGTAATAAATTTTCAATCAAATATATATGATTTTCTTGTTTTTAATTAAAACAGAAAATAAGGAAACATAATTTGTGTGTGCATCAATTAAAGGAGTGTATTGAAATGCTCCTCTCTTCAAGATACTCAACCATTGGCATCATCATATATATGGTTAGGTTTTATATAAATATATATAGTATTGCTTATCTAACGATACCCAATGCACCTTTTTACTACCATTTCAATTTGGCTAAAACAACAAAGACAGCTATAATCTGTGTATGTAGTGTTTGACTTTTGCTTACTGCGATCCATTTTGTAATCATTTTAGTGTTATTTTCAAAAATAAGTTGTTATTGCTGTATTTGGTTTTGTATTCATTTTTCATTCTTGTTTTTTGGAATGCACACGGGAGGAGACGGAGACGGAGTCGGGTCGCTAAAAGGGTCTAAAAGTGCGTAAATGGAAATTAGTTTACCCATTTACTGATTATGTCCTGCAAAAGATAAGAGCAGAGGGATAGTGATGAAATTCTTTAACGGAATAACGCTCCGAACTCACCTTCACATCGCTCATCTCCTCATCCGATGAGGAGTGCGAAAGTCCGCTGTACGTTTTAAACGTGACATTCTTCATGAACGATTTGAGCAGACTGGCGCTCAATTGGCCAAACTTGTAAGGCACCACGGGATCGTAATCTCCGTGCGCTTGGAATATTGGCACCTCATCGCTGCTGGTCTTTGCGCCGGGGAACTGCTTGTGCAGTGGCAGCCAACATGAAAGTGCCACAACCCCGGCCAGCGGTTGAGGAAAGGTCAGCGCCGAGTAGAGAGCCAAGGCCCCGCCCTGTGAGAAACCACCGATCACAATCCGATTGGCTGGTATGCCAGCGTTCACCTCCTTCTGTATGATTGTGTGCACATCGTCACGGGCCGCACGTATGCCCGGTTCATCCTCCGGCCCCCCAATATCCAGAGTCTTCAAGTCGAACCACGACGGCATGCGAAAGCCGGCATTCAGCGAGACTGGTTGTGTTGGCGCCGTCGGACAAATTACCTTCATGAACGGCGGGCGTATGGCAGCCAAAGCACTGCTCCAGCCATGCCTGAAAAGCAAAAAAAAAAACAATTAAATTATAACTAAGTCGATTAAATGCATACTGCAATCCCGTTGATTCTGCTGGTTATATTTACCCAGTGTCGCCCAAGCCGTGCATGAAGATGAGCTGCAAGTGGATGCAATAGATTAGAGTTGGACTCAGTGCTGCCAGTGTTTACATACCGTTGCTGTTTGCTTGACCGTTGCCTCGACAATGACCGGTGCTGCCATATCGATAGTTTAGCCTCTTTTGCCGCAAAATAACAAAAATAAATTCCAAAAAGGTGCCAGGTACACTGTGCGGATGCTGGAAAACAATAGCGACTGCTTGTAAATTATATTTCATATAGACGACAATTAGAAAAGCATACTATTAGTTATGTCATGTTTGAAAACAAGTAAGAAAAATAGTCTCTTAGCCACACAGAAGTTTTTACACCCTTGCCGAAAATTATAATAGTTTATTTAGAAGACCAGCTAAACATATATATATATATAAATAAAGGATATATATCTATATATATATACATATATATATATATATATATATATATTTATGTATATACGAAGAAGTATTCATTTAACGCGTTACTAATTGCACAACAAAATTGTAAGCTTCTAGGTAAGTGTATAAAAACCAAAGCAAAATTAGTAATATTGATTTTACGATAACAGAACAAAATACACTTAACAGCTTGAAATTGAAAAATTTACGAGCATATTTTTGATGATTTGAAATTATTTAAAATTCGATTTACTTAGAGAATTTTGACTATTTTTTTTGTTTAATTTATTTAAAGTATAATAGCAAACACAATGCAATTTAACAAGTGAATTGGTGAAGAGAACCGAAAATTACTTCACACTTTATGATTGATAGACGGTTAAGTATAGAGCTTAACTAAATGTATTTACCAATATATTAAGTTGCTTTTAATTTAATTTCGGTTATTTATTAGACGACACCAAACAGTTTGCTGAGCTAGCTGAGAGCCAGCGGATTATTAACACAGGCTGGCGGATGCGCTTGTGTGGCTGTGACTGTGCATGCGGCCTGGCAATTGACAAATGTAAATATCGATAGTGCGATAGTTTTTTCGTGTTTATTGTGTTCGTGTAGCCCTGCATGGTTACGATAAGCGAATAAATTGAAAGCTGTTTTTGGCGTGAACGAAATAAATTTAAAATTTATGCTTTTCCTTTTTACTTATTTATTTTAATATCAGTATAATAGATAAAAGCCATGTTAAGCATTTAGTTTTTTTTATTAAATAAGTCTTTTTTCGCTAGGTAGAAATTAATGGCGGGAAAGGATTTTGTTTGGACACAACCAATTTGTTGTGTGCATGAGAAATGTAGCCCTTGATTTTGCCATCGTAAATGAGATTTGCGATGATGCAGTGCGCTTCATCCAATGAGACATCCGTCACGCCCACAAACTGCAGCGCCGTCAAGAAATCGGTCATGTCCAGCTGATGGGTCTGCCTGATGGCGAAGACCTTCTTGAAAAGATTTCGGTACACAATAAACTTCAGTTTCTCGACAAGCAAATAAATGCCACTGCGTATCAGAACCAATTCCTGGTCCCGCACAATCTCATCGAACTTGTTCACATTGCCGGCCTTGAGAGCTAGGCCAAGCTCATGGAAAAGCAGTAGATCGAAGCGTTCCAGCAAAGATTTGCATGGCAAATATCCGAGCAACATTTTCACTGGCACCAAATAGATAAGAATCAGGCGTTTGTTGCTCTTAAATCGATTAGGGCAGTGGGTAAAAGCATATGAGAGATCCTCCACAGCCATTTGATAGTTGGAATCGAACATGGCTCGACGTCCGACAAAGTACTTGTAGGTGATCTGCTCCGGCAGCGGAAAACTGTCCTTAAACGCACAATTGTTGATGGCGCGAATGAGGGGCTTACACAAGTGGAGTTTATTGATGCGAAAATAGACCTTGAACAGTTGATTCACCAGATTCATCATGCCGAGGCGTTTGGTCTCCTCCTCAGAGGCACGTCCATCGGCGGCACAAACCCGAAAACTGGCCATGATACAATCCGCAGCCTTCTCTAGAACGTTGCCAGGCGTGAAGCCGCGACAGTGTTTCTCGCAGGCTTGAGCCAGATAGCGCAGATCAAGGCACACCCGATACATGAGGGGTAGACACCAGTTCTCGTCCTTGAGCTGCTGCAGCAACTTAACCACCGCAGAGCAACTCGCCGACTGGTGGTTGTACGCCTCCATATAACTGGGTGGCTCCTGCGCCAAATAGTAGAGCACTTTTAGATGTGCACCGACAACCTCATCCAATGGTGTCTTCAGCATGCGTTCAACTAGCTTCTCCGGTTGTGCGATGTACAAATTGTGATTCTGGACGTGAACATCGCGCAGCGACAGAAATGTGGCCAAATTGTCGCCATCGCAATTCTCGGCGGATCGCAACACGCCCGCCAAATAATTGTTGACGGTGCCAAACATCTTTTTCACAGTTTGGCTGTATGAATGAATAGATTTACTATTAAATACAGCACGACCACCTTATTATTCAATTAATAATTTGTGTAAATTTAAATGTTTCGAGTTGCTTCTTCTTCATTATCACATTTAACATTTAGCATTTACTCAAATGTTAATAACAGCCCTATCGATAATTATAGCAGTGTGTACACATTTTAATGCATTAACTTTTACTTAAAATTAACAGCCTTTTTCAAATATATATAATATACAACAAATCTCTGTTTTTTTTTTGGTGACATGTTAGGCACATATTTTGTGAAGGTCTAATTTCTAAATTTAAGTAATGTATGCATATACTTCGTTGTATGTGTGTGTTGTATATGAAATTAGATGTAGATGCAAATAGTAAGTTGATAGACTAAGAAGGCTTTTTCCCTTTCGTTTGCTTTTCGGTGAATGCGAAAAACGCTCCATATTTTAAATATATAATAAATAAAATAAGTGCCGCACGCTGAGATGTCCACCCCAAATTTTCTTTTGAGCAATGGGAAAAATATGCCCATGGTCGGACTAGGTACATGGCGCGTAAGTCTTATTGAATAATCACAAAACAGCGGCAATAAAAACAAAGTATAGTTTTTACATATATTATAATTTTCACTGCCAATGCCAAATAGAGCTTTTTGAGCTTGCGAGGCTTATTGCACTTGCAACAAAGCTTTTTAACGGTATTAATTTTATTTTCCAGAGCCCACCAGACGTCATTACACAGGCTGTGAAGGATGCGATAGATATAGGATATCGTCACTTTGATTGCGCCCATATTTACGGGAATGAGGCTCAAGTTGGCGCTGCAATTGCCGATAAGCTCGCAGAAGGTGCTGTATCACGGTAAATACAGCTTAAAATATGAAAATTAATTATATATTATTATTTCGCAAACTTCTTTGGAAGCGCAGTGATGAACTGTTCATTACAAGCAAGCTATGGAATACCCATCATAGAACGGATCTGGTGCGTCCCGCCTGCGAAAAGAGCATGCGAAATTTAGGTGTTGACTATCTGGATTTATATCTAATGCATTGGCCGATGGCATATAAATCGGGCGATAATCTATATCCAACATGCCCCGATACTGGCAGAGCGGTCTTCGAGAATATCGATTTCGTAGACACGTGGCGAGAAATGGAAGATTTGGTGGATAGTGGCCTGTGTCACGCCATCGGCGTGTCAAATTTCAATGAGCAGCAAATCAATCGACTGCTGAGCGTTGCCAAACTGAAACCGGTTGTCCTCCAAATTGAATGCCATCCATATTTGCGTCAGAAAAGGCTTATCACGCTGTGCTATGACAATGCGATTGCGGTGACGGCATATAGCTCGCTGGGGTCGGCACACACACCGTACGAGAAACCTGGAGCTTATCCGCTGCTGAAACATCCGGTCCTTCTGGACATCGCAGCCAAATATGAGAGGTCGCCGGCACAGGTCCTTTTGCGCTACCAGACACAGTCGGGCATCATTGTGATACCGCGCTCGGTGAGCCAACATCACATGTACGAGAACTTCAAGAATATCTGGGACTTTGGACTAGACAACGACGATCTGCAGGCCATCGATGATCTCGATTGCAATGGCCGTTTTATGACTATGAAAGCGGCCTATGGGCATCCACATCATCCCTTTGAAACAGAAATTCCAAACTTAATAACATAAATGTTGACTATGTTTGGCTCTAAATTAAATTATAAATTATCTATTTCATGTATGTTGAAAAATTCACTGAAGCCAGTTAGTAAAGAGACGCTCTACGATTTAACTGCTTTGTGTTGTCAATCAACTATATATTAATATTACACCTTCACCTGTTTTATTACAATGCCTGTTCTAAGCAAGACAAAACTTAGCAATAGCTGAATAAATTTGACTACAACAAAATTTTATATTAGTACTTACTTTAAGATGAATCGTTCTTTGAAAAATGGCATTCGGGTTATACGCTCGGCAACTCAAACTGCAATTAGAAGCTATGCAGAAACCAAAGAAGATAAATTTAAATGGTAAAAGTTTTTAGTGAAAGGCGAAAACAATTATAACAGGTGTCGATAACAGGAGTCAAAACGAACGCATTTTTATTCCAAATGCTATTTTTACTGATGGAAATAAGATACCAATGATAGGGCTTGGCACTTGGGTAAGTCTAAACGGTATAGTTTATTGCAAAAAATCGTTAAAAAATACATAAGTAAGAATAACAATAATATTAAAACATATACAAATGTAACTTTTGTACTTCAATAAGTATTTCAAATTTAACAGAACAATCAATCGCACAGCTGTTATCGATAAAACATGTAGCGCAGCCCATGTGCTTTTTGAAAGCTCTGCAAAACTTTTGCCCGCCACTGGCTTATAAAAGCGACAAGCAGCTGTGTGCTCCGTACATAGTTTTTTCAGTTGCTTAACCAATTCGACGTAAATCGTATTAGTTCAAATATTAAGTGTAATTTACACAAACTGAGCAAAATAAAAACTCATAATGGCGAGCGCAGTTCCAACAATTAAGTTAAATAGTGGTCACAACATTCCCATCATCGGATTGGGCACTTGGAATGTAAGTAAATGTTATAATTTAGAGTTGTATATTGAATACATGGATGTCTCTATGTATATATTTATACACATATGTATTTGATATTCATACATAATTAAATTCGTTATCTTGTAGTTTCATGTTGCCTGCCACATTTACTTTATTTTTCTCGCAGTTGTGAAATTAAAACACAAATGATAATTTGCCGGCTGCGGCGTCTGTGTTTTGCCGGCTATGTGTGTGTGCGTTAGATTGTGAAAATTTTCCAATGGTGTTAATTCGACTAATGATAGCCAGACATACATAAATGTTTTGTCTATGTTCTAAACACACCTTTACACACCAAGGTGACCTTTTGTTAGTTTCCAAATCTGCCAACTCACTCACCTCTTCAAATTATTTCTAGAACATACTAAACATATATTCAGTAGCTAATTTCAAGAAATCAGAAAATTGATAAATGGGCTTATCGCGACATGTAAAAAAGTGATGCTTAAAAGTGATTGTTTAAATTAATAGTAATGTCAATAATATATATTCGATTTACTTAAGGTTTTATGTATTTACCTTAAGTATTAAGAATATCATTTGCTAGAGCTCATACGATTAACATATGTTTATGTACATTGTGTGTATTTGGTTTTTAAATAAATACATTACAAAAGTAAAATTTATAAACCATATATATAGTTTTCATAGTCCCGAATTTATTGAAGTCATCTGATTGGGTTGTACATTATCTGCCCCTACTGTTAAAATAGGCATAGTTTAATCATTCCAATTATGTCAAACCTCATTAAAATTGAAATATGGCTTATAAGTTATACATGAATTATGAAAGTAACCTTTAATCCCCTAATGTGAAATACATTGGCTTATTTCAGAGCCCTACTGGTGAAGTGGCCCAGGCTGTTAAGACTGCCATCGATGTTGGGTATAGGCACATTGATTGTGCCTTCGTCTATCAGAACGAGGCTGAAGTTGGCGAAGGCATTGAGGCCAAGATAAAGGAAGGCGTTGTAAAGCGGTATTTTTTATCCCCTCAATGACATTATTCTTTCTATAAACGATTTTTTTCACTTGTAGCGAGGAATTGTTCATCACTAGCAAGCTGTGGAATACTTTCCACCGTCCCGAATTGGTAAAGGGTGCTGTTGAAAATACATTGAAACTGTTGAAGCTTGAGTATCTAGATCTGTACTTGATTCACTGGCCAATGGGTTTCAAGGAGGGCGACGTACTGTTCCCAGCCGACGAAAATGGTAAAACTCTGTATTCGCCCGACGATTACGTGGACACCTGGAAGGAGATGGAGAAATTGGTTGAGGCTGGCCTAGTCAAATCAATTGGCGTTTCCAACTTCAACAAAAATCAAATTGAACGCGTCTTGGCGATTGCAAAAATTGTGCCAGCCACAAATCAGATCGAATGCCATCCCTATCTAACCCAGAAAAAACTGAGTGATTTCTGTAAATCGAAAAATATTGCCATAACAGCTTACAGCCCGTTGGGTAGCCCGAGTCGACCATGGGCCAAAGCAGGTGATCCAGTTATCCTGGAGGAAGAAGCTGTAAGTCGTAACATAACATAACGAATATTTCTGTCGCTACAGTTTCTCCTTATATAGATTAAAAAAATTGCTGAGGCCAAGAATAAGACACCTGGCCAGATTCTGATTCGCTATCAGGTGCAGCGCTCCCATATTGTTATCCCTAAATCGGTTACCAAGGAACGCATCGAATCAAATTTCAAAGTCTTTGATTTCGAGTTATCACCCGAGGAAATCAAAACAATTGAGAGCTTCGAGTGCAATGGTCGTCTGGTGGCACTGCTGAGGTATGTTTTCTATAGCTATCATATTACTTAGAATTAATTTCACTATCATGACGCATATTAAACTGTAGCTTACTTTTTTTTCTTTGTCTTTTAAAATTGAATTAATTTTATTTTTTTAATAATCTAGAGAGGCTGGCGCTCATAAGCACTATCCATTTCATCAAGAATATTAAATTAAATATCAAGAAATCCCATTTTATCCATACATGGGATACACGCACTAGAAATGAAAGTAGATAAATAAATATTATTGTCAAATCTATCAGCCATCAACCTAAAAGCACGTTTTTTTTATTTACATTTTACGGCCTGTTTAATGTGTCTATTTACGTATTATTTGCTCTCCAAACAGTTGAACGCTTTTGAACACCAATCAATTTTTGTATATTTAGTCTGACAAGTTACGCTTTACAAGTTAAATATCATATTCACTAACACTTTTAGATTAATTACGTTGCTAATTGCTTTGGAAGATTTAAGTTAAAGTTCTTTCTGTTTGCAAGTGTTTGTATGCCATTGTTAATATTGTTTTATAAAGATATATTTATATTATTGAATCAATTACTTATACTATATAATTTCGATATTTTGCAGTCACCATGGCCATCCTCACCATCCATTCGAAAATGTTGAATATTAAATGGACCTCATTGTCATAGTACAAGTGTTCTTTGAAATTAATCTTACACTTTTATACATATGGTATAATAAAAATGAATTATAAATAAATACACATAAATATGTTGTGTTCATTATAATTCTAAAATGCTGTAAGCTCAAATAAACAAGCTTTGTTTTCGAAACAAGTTTTTTTTAAGTATTTCATCTATTTGGCATTTGCTGCCAATTTGACGTCGTTGGACTGCGAAAGAACCTAGTGAGCTTACGTAAAACTCTAAAAAAAAAGTATGACAATTGTTTAATTTAAGCTTTGATCAAATATTTTGCACAGCTGATTATTTCTTTTATACTTCGGAGCAGAGGTTCAGTATCAAGTGGCTAATTTTACCCTGAACCCCTTTAAAATGATTAAAAAGGGTTTGATGTCGGCCTAGAGACATTGGAATATAGGTTCCCACATGCTGATCGAGTTTGCTTTATTTTATCAATAACTCCGTTTCACGACGATGGTTACTGCCCATTTTTAACGGTTCAATGTATACAAATTTTAATGTATCTATAAATAAAAAAGATGCGCTGCCTTACTTTTTTTATTCTACTTTTCACTTTAGTGTGAAAGACTTTCAAATTTGCCTAAAAAAAAGACTAGAATAAATTTAAAACTGGCTTTAGTGGGTATAGCGTAGTCGAGGAGGCTCGATTCAAAACAGCGCTCTTACTTGTTTCAAATATTTTTGAGAGCTAGCACTGCCAAAGAATACATCAGACCAACGTAAAGTCTAAGAAAGTCAGACAATTGTTGAATTTAAGCTTTGAGCAAATATTTTGCACAGGTGATTATTTCTTTTCTATTTAAGAACACGGGTTCGGTACCAAGTGGCTATTTTCTAATTTGTTTTAACGAACAATAGAAGTACCAAATGTTTTGCAACAAAGCAAAATTTGTTAAGCAGTACAAAGCATCTACGTAAATAGCCAAAATATAATATCAACAAACCCGAACAATTTTGGAAAGTATAAAAGGGGCCCAATGATCGTTTTGGCCAACAGATAAAATTGAGCAGTGGTAATTCGTAGGTCATGCGTATATTTTACATTGCCCTCTTGGGCGCTTTCGTGGCACTCGCATCGGGTGCTACCATTCAAAAGGAGACAGCATTGAGCACTGAGACCTTAACGGCTCAGCCTGCAGCCAACACACCGTGTTGTGAAGGTGTGAGACAAATACTTTTAGACATTCGCAAAGATATCCGATTGTGGCTCTTGGATAGACTTTTCGGAAAATTGGTTCTTATGCATGATGGTGAACTTTTGGGAACAAACAAACATTTGAACTGTGCCAATCGGATTACCTCTTCAGCAGATTCATCGGGAGTTGCCACGACCAAATGCACCAATAATCAATCTAGCTCAACCTCAAGCACAACAACGACTGAGTCTAAGCAATCTGACCCATTGCACAATCCCGTTGTAAAAGACACTTCCAATGAGAGTAACACCGTTGAAGAGTCTGAAAACATTGTTCATTCTGGTTCCTCCAACACCCCGACAATATCTTCGGAAGAATCAAATCAGTCCAGCTCAACATCCGGCGGAGACACTGTTGTTGGAGGTGGAAACTCACAACAATCTAGCTCGACAACAACAACGACAACCACAACATCCTCTAACGGATCTGAGAACTCTAGCACAGCGGCTGACCCCGTTGTAGAAGACATTTCCAGTGAGAGTAACACAATCGTAGAGTCTGGAAACACCGCTCAGTCTGATTCCTCCAAATCCACAACAACATCTTCGGAAGATTCAAGTCAATCTAGCCCATCATTCGGCGGAGAAACTGTTGTTGGAGGTGGTAACTCACAACAATCTAGCTCGACAACAACATCCACTAACGAATCTGAGAACTCTAGCTCAGCGGTTGACCCCGTTGTAGAAGACATTTCCAGTGAGACTAACACAGTTGTAGAGTCTGGAAACACCGCTCAGTCTGATTCCTCCAAATCCACAACAATATCTTCGGAAGATTCAAGTCAGTCCAGCTCAACATCCGGCGGAGACACTGTTGTTGGAGGTGGCAACTCACAACAATCTAGCTCGACAACAACTACAACAACCACAACAACATCCTCGAACGGATCTGAGAACTCCAGCTCAGCAGCTGACCCCGTTGTAGAAGACATTTCCAGTGAAAGTAACACCGTTGAAGAGTCTGAAAACATTGTTCATTCTGGTTCCTCCAACACCCCGACAATATCTTCGGAAGAATCAAATCAGTCCAGCTCAACATCCGGCGGAGACACTGTTGTTGGAGGTGGAAACTCACAACAATCTAGCTCGACAACAACTACAACAACCACAACATCCTCTAACGCGTCTGAGAACTCTAGCTCAGCGGTTGACCCCGTTGTAGAAGACATTTCCAGTGAAAGTAACACCGTTGAAGAGTCTGAAAACATTGTTCATTCTGGTACCTCCAATACCATAACAATATCATCGAAAGAATCAAGTCAGTCCAGCTCAACATCCGGCGGCGACACTGTTGTTGGAGGTGGTAACTCACAACAATCTAGCTCGACAACAACATCCACTAACGAATCTGAGAACTCTAGCTCAGCGGTTGACCCCGTTGTAGAAGACATTTCCAGTGAGACTAACACAGTTGTAGAGTCTGGAAACACCGCTCAGTCTGATTCCTCCAAATCCACAACAATATCTTCGGAAGATTCAAGTCAGTCCAGCTCAACATCCGGCGGAGACACTGTTGTTGGAGGTGGCAACTCACAACAATCTAGCTCGACAACAACTACAACAACCACAACAACATCCTCGAACGGATCTGAGAACTCCAGCTCAGCAGCTGACCCCGTTGTAGAAGACATTTCCAGTGAGAGTAACACAGTTGTAGAGTCTGGAAACACCGCTCAGTCTGATTCCTCCAAATCCACAACAACATCTTCGGAAGATTCAAGTCAGTCCAGCTCAACATCCGGCGGCGACACTGTTGTTGGAGGTGGTAACTCACAACAATCTAGCTCGACAACAACTACAACAACCACAACATCCTCTAACGAATCTGAGAACTCTATCTCAGCGGTTGACCCCGTTGTAGAAGACATTTCCAGTGAGAGTAACACAGTTGTAGAGTCTGGAAACACCGCTCAATCTGGTTCCTCCAAAACCACAACAACATCTTCGGAAGATTCAAGTCAGTCCAGCTCAACATCCGGCGGAGACACTGTTGTTGGAGGTGGCAGCTCACAACAATCTAGCTCGACAACAACTACAACAATCACAACATCCTCTAACGAATCTGAGAACTCTATCTCAGCGGTTGACCCCGTTGTAGAAGACATTTCCAGTGAGACTAACACAGTTGTAGAGTCTGGAAACACCGCTCAGTCTGATTCCTCCAAATCCACAACAACATCTTTGGAAGATTCAAGTCAGTCCAGCTCAACATCCGGCGGAGACACTGTTGTTGGAGGTGGCAGCTCACAACAATCTAGCTCGACAACAACTACAACAACCACATCATCCTCTAACGGATCTGAGAACTCTAGCTCAGCGGTTGACCCCGTTGTAGAAGACATTTCCAGTGAGAGTAACACAGTTGTAGAGTCTGGAAACACCGCTCAGTCTGATTCCTCCAAATCCACAACAACATCTTCGGAAGATTCAAGTCAGTCCAGCTCAACATCCGGCGGCGACACTGTTGTTGGAGGTGGTAACTCACAACAATCTAGCTCGACAACAACTACAACAACCACATCATCCTCTAACGGATCTGAGAACTCTAGCTCCGCGGTTGACCCCGTTGTAGAACACATTTCCAGTGAGAGTAACACAGTTGTAGAGTCTGGAAACACCGCTCAGTCTGATTCCTCCAACTCCACAACAACATCTTCGGAAGATTCAAGTCAGTCCAGCTCAACATCCGGCGGAGACACTGTTGTTGGAGATGGCAACTCACAACAATCTAGCTCGACAACAACTACAACAACCACAACAACATCCCAGAACGGATCTGAGAACTCCAGCTCAGCAGCTGACCCCGTTGTAGAAGACATTTCCAGTGAGACTAACACAGTTGTAGAGTCTGAAAACACCGCTCAGTCTGATTCCTCCAAATCCACAACAGCATCTTCGGAAGATTCAAGTCAGTCCAGCTCAACATCCGGCGGAGACACTGTTGTTGGAGGTGGAAACTCACAACAATCTAGCTCGACAACAACTACAACAACCACATCATCCTCTAACGGATCTGAGAACTCTAGCTCAGCGGTTGACCCCATTGTAGAAGACATTTCCAGTGAGAGTAACACAGTTGTAGAGTCTGGAAACACCGCTCAGTCTGATTCCTCCAAATCCACAACAACATCTTCGGAAGAATCAAGTCAGTCCAGCTCAACATCCGGCGGAGACACTGTTGTTGGAGGTGGCAGCTCACAACAATCTAGCTCGACAACAACTACAACAACCACAACATCCTCTAACGAATCTGAGAACTCTAGCTCAGCGGTTGACCCCGTTGTAGAAGACATTTCCAGTGAGAGTAACACAGTTGTAGAGTCTGGAAACACCGCTCAGTCTGATTCCTCCAAATCCACAACAACATCTTCGGAAGATTCAAGTCAGTCCAGCTCAACATCCGGCGGAGACACTGTTGTTGGAGGTGGCAACTCACAACAATCTAGCTCGACAACAACTACAACAACCACAACATCCTCTAACGAATCTGAGAACTCTATCTTAGCAGTTGATCCCGTTGTAGAAGACATTTCCAGTGAGAGTAACACAGTTGTAGAGTCTGGAAACACCGCTCAGTCTGATTCCTCCAAATCCACAACAACATCTTCGGAAGATTCAAGTCAGTCCAGCTCAACATCTGGCGGAGACACTGTTGTTGGAGGTGGCAACTCACAACAATCTAGCTCAACAACAACTACAACAACCACAACAACATCCTCGAATGGATCTGAGAACTCCAGCTCAGCAGCTGACCCCATTGTAGAAGACATTTCCAGTGAGAGTAACAAAGTTGTAGAATCTGGAAACACCGCTCAATCTAGTTCCTCCAAAACCACAACAACATCTTCGGAAGAGTCAAGTCAATCTAGCTCAACATCCGGCGCAGAAACTGTTGTTGGAGATGGTAACTCACAACAATCTAGCTCGACAACAACCACAACATCCTCTAACGAATCTGAGAACTCTAGCTCAGCGGTTGACCCCGTTGTAGAAGACATTTCCAGTGAGAGTAACACAGTTGTAGAGTCTGGAAACACCGCTCAGTCTGATTCCTCCAAATCCACAACAACATCTTCGGAAGATTCAAGTCAGTCCAGCTCAACATCCGGCGGAGACACTGTTGTTGGAGGTGGAAACTCACAACAATCTAGCTCGACAACAACTACAACAACCACAACAACATCCTCGAACGGATCTGAGAACTCCAGCTCAGCAGCTGATTCCGTGGTAGAAGACATTTCCAGTGAGAGTAACACAGTTGTAGAGTCTGGAAACACCGCTCAGTCTGATTCCTCCAAATCCACAACAACATCTTCGGAAGATTCAAGTCAGTCCAGCTCAACATCCGGCGGAGACACTGTTGTTGGAGGTGGAAACTCACAACAATCTAGCTCGACAACAACTACAACAACCACAACATCCTCTAACGGATCTGAGAACTCCAGCACAGCGGCTGACCCCGTTGTAGAAGATATTTCCAGTGAGAGTAACACAGTTGTAGAGTCTGGAAACACCGCTCAATCTGGTTCCTCCAAAACCACAACAACATCTTCGGAAGAGTCAAGTCAATCTAGCTCAACATCCGGCGCAGAAACTGTTGTTGGAGATGGTAACTCACATCAATCTAGCTCGACAACAACCACAACATCCTCTAACGAATCTGAGAACTCTAGCTCAGGGGTTGACCCCGTTGTAGAAGACATTTCCAGTGAGAGTAACACAGTTGTAGAGTCTGGAAACACCGCTCAGTCTGATTCCTCCAAATCCACAACAACATCTTTGGAAGATTCAAGTCAGTCCAGCTCAACATCCGGCGGAGACACTGTTGTTGGAGGTGGAAACTCACAACAATCTAGCTCGACAACAACTACAACAACCACAACAACATCCTCGAACGGATCTGAGAACTCCAGCTCAGCAGCTGACCCCGTGGTAGAAGACATTTCCAGTGAGAGTAACACAGTTGTAGAGTCTGGAAACACCGCTCAGTCTGATTCCTCCAAATCCACAACAACATCTTCGGAAGATTCAAGTCAGTCCAGCTCAACATCCGGCGGAGACACTGTTGTTGGAGGTGGAAACTCACAACAATCTAGCTCGACAACAACTACAACAACCACAACATCCTCTAACGGATCTGAGAACTCCAGCACAGCGGCTGACCCCGTTGTAGAAGATATTTCCAGTGAGAGTAACACAGTTGTAGAGTCTGCAAACACCGCTCAATCTGGTTCCACCAAAACCACAACAACATCTTCGGAAGAGTCAAGTCAATCTAGCTCAACATCCGGCGCAGAAACTGTTGTTGGAGATGGTAACTCACATCAATCTAGCTCGACAACAACCACAACATCCTCTAACGAATCTGAGAACTCTAGCTCAGCGGTTGACCCCGTTGTAGAAGACATTTCCAGTGAGAGTATCACAGTTGTAGAGTCTGGAAACACCGCTCAGTCTGATTCCTCCAAATCCACAACAACATCTTCGGAAGATTCAAGTCAGTCCAGCTCAACATCCGGCGGAGACACTGTTGTTGGAGGTGGAAACTCACAACAATCTAGCTCGACAACAACTACAACAACCACAACATCCTCTAACGGATCTGAGAACTCCAGCACAGCGGCTGACCCCGTTGTAGAAGATATTTCCAGTGAGAGTAACACAGTTGTAGAGTCTGCAAACACCGCTCAATCTGGTTCCACCAAAACCACAACAACATCTTCGGAAGAGTCAAGTCAATCTAGCTCAACATCCGGCGCAGAAACTGTTGTTGGAGATGGTAACTCACATCAATCTAGCTCGACAACAACCACAACATCCTCTAACGAATCTGAGAATTCTATCTCAGCGGTTGACCCCGTTGTAGAAGACATTTCCAGTGAGAGTAACACAGTTTTAGAGTCTGGAAACACCGCTCAGTCTGATTCCTACAAATCCACAACAACATCTTCGGAAGATTCAAGTCAGTCCAGCTCAACATCCGGCGGAGACACTGTTGTTGGAGGTGGTAACTCACAACAATCTAGCTCGACAACAACTACAACAACCACAACATCCTCTAACGAATCTGAGAACTCTATCTTAGCGGTTGATCCCGTTGTAGAAGACATTTCCAGTGAGAGTAACACAGTTGTAGAGTCTGGAAACACCGCTCAATCTGGTTCCTCCAAAACCAAAACAACATCTTCGGAAGATTCAAGTCAATCTAGCTCAACATCCGGCGGGGACACTGTTGTTGGAGGTGGTAACTCACCACAATCTAGCTCGACAACAACTACAACAACCACAACAACATCCTCGAGCGGATCTGAGAACTCCAGCTCAGCAGCTGACCCCGTGTTAGAAGACATTTCCAGTGAGAGTAACACAGTTGTAGAGTCTGGAAACACCGCTCAATCTGGTTCCTCCAAAACCAAAACAACATCTTCGGAAGAGTCAAGTCAATCTAGCTCAACATCCGGCGCAGAAACTGTTGTTGGAGATGGTAACTCACATCAATCTAGCTCGACAACAACCACAACATCCTCTAACGAATCTGAGAATTCTATCTCAGCGGTTGACCCCGTTGTAGAAGACATTTCCAGTGAGAGTAACACAGTTGTAGAGTCTGGAAACACCGCTCAGTCTGATTCCTCCAAATCCACAACAACATCTTCGGAAGATTCAAGTCAGTCCAGCTCAACATCCGGCGGAGACACTGTTGTTGGAGGTGGAAACTCACAACAATCTAGCTCGACAACAACTACAACAACCACAACATCCTCTAACGGATCTGAGAACTCCAGCACAGCGGCTGACCCCGTTGTAGAAGATATTTCCAGTGAGAGTAACACAGTTGTAGAGTCTGGAAACACCGCTCAATCTGGTTCCTCCAAAACCAAAACAACATCTTCGGAAGATTCAAGTCAATCTAGCTCAACATCCGGCGGGGACACTGTTGTTGGAGGTGGTAACTCACCACAATCTAGCTCGACAACAACTACAACAACCACAACAACATCCTCGAACGGATCTGAGAACTCCAGCTCAGCAGCTGACCCCGTGGTAGAAGACATTTCCAGTGAGAGTAACACAGTTGTAGAGTCTGGAAACACCGCTCAGTCTGATTCCTCCAAATCCACAACAACATCTTCGGAAGATTCAAGTCAGTCCAGCTCAACATCCGGCGGAGACACTGTTGTTGGAGGTGGCAACTCACAACAATCTAGCTCGACAACAACTACAACAACCACAACATCCTCTAACGGATCTGAGAACTCCAGCACAGCGGCTGACCCCGTTGTAGAAGATATTTCCAGTGAGAGTAACACAGTTGTAGAGTCTGGAAACACCGCTCAATCTGGTTCCTCCAAAACCACAACAACATCTTCGGAAGATTCAAGTCAGTCCAGCTCAACATCCGGCGGAGACACTGTTGTTGGAGGTGGCAACTCACAACAATCTAGCTCGACAACAACTACAACAACCACAACAACATCCTCGAACGGATCTGAGAACTCCAGCTCAGCAGCTGACCCCGTGGTAGAAGACATTTCCAGTGAGAGTAACACAGTTGTAGAGTCTGGAAACACCGCTCAGTCTGATTCCTCCAAATCCACAACAACATCTTCGGAAGATTCAAGTCAGTCCAGCTCAACATCCGGCGGAGACACTGTTGTTGGAGGTGGCAACTCACAACAATCTAGCTCGACAACAACTACAACAACCACAACATCCTCTAACGGATCTGAGAACTCCAGCACAGCGGCTGACCCCGTTGTAGAAGATATTTCCAGTGAGAGTCACACAGTTGTAGAGTCTGGAAACACCGCTCAATCTGGTTCCTCCAAAACCACAACAACATCTTCGGAAGAGTCAAGTCAATCTAGCTCAACATCCGGCGGGGACACTGTTGTTGGAGGTGGTAACTCACCACAATCTAGCTCGACAACAACTACAACAACCACAACATCCTCTAACGGATCTGAGAACTCCAGCACAGCGGCTGACCCCGTTGTAGAAGATATTTCCAGTGAGAGTAACACAGTTGTAGAGTCTGGAAACACCGCTCAATCTGGTTCCTCCAAAACCACAACAACATCTTCGGAAGATTCAAGTCAGTCCAGCTCAACATCCGGCGGAGACACTGTTGTTGGAGGTGGCAACTCACAACAATCTAGCTCGACAACAACTACAACAACCACAACATCCTCTAACGGATCTGAGAACTCCAGCACATCGGCTGACCCCGTTGTAGAAGATATTTCCAGTGAGAGTAACACAGTTGTAGAGTCTGGAAACACCGCTCAATCTGGTTCCTCCAAAACCACAACAACATCTTCGGAAGATTCAAGTCAATCCAGCTCAACATCCGGCGGAGACACTGTTGTTGGAGGTGGAAACTTACAACAATCTAGCTCGACAACAACTACAACAACCACAACATCCTCTAATGGATCTGAGAACTCCAGCACAGCGGCTGACCCCGTTGTAGAAGATATTTCCAGTGAGAGTAACACAGTTGTAGAGTCTGGAAACACCGCTCAATCTGGTTCCTCCAAAACCACAACCACATCTTTGGAAGAATCAAGTCAGTCCAGCTCAACATCCGGCGGCGACACTATTGTTGGAGGTGGTAACTCACAACAATCTAGCTCGACAACCACAACATCCCCTAACGGATCTGAGAACTCCAGCACAGCTGCTGACCCCGTTGTAGAAGACATTTCCAGTGAGAGTAACACAGTTGTCGAGTCTGGTAACACCGCTCAATCTGGTTCCTCCAAAACCACAACAACATCTTCGGAAGAATCAAGTCAATCTAGCCCATCAGCCGGCGGAGAAACTGTTGTTGGAGGTGGTAACTCACAACAATCTAGCTCGACAACAACTACAACAACCACAACAACATCATCTAATGGATCTGAGCAATCTAACCCATCGAATGATCACGTTGTAAAAGACACTTCCAGTGAGAGTAACACAGTTGTCGAGTCTGGAAACACCGCTCAATCTGGTTCCTCCAAATCCACAACCACATCTTCGGGAGAATCAAGTCAGTCCAGATCAACATCCGGCGGAGACACTGTTGTTGGAGGTGGTAACTCACAACAATCTAGCTCGACAACAACCACAACATCCTCTAATGGATCTGAGAACTCTAGTTCAGCAGCTGACCCCGTTGTAAAAGACATTTCCAGTGAGAGTAACACAGTTGTCGAGTCTGAAAACATTGTTCATTCTGGTACCTCCAATACCACAACAAAATCTTCGGAAGAATCAAGTCAGTCCAGCTTAACAACCGGCGACGACACTATTGTTGGAGGTGGAAACTCACAACAATCTAGCTCGACAACAACTACAACAACCAGAACATCCTCTAACGGATCTGAGAACTCCAGCACAGCGGCTGACCCCGTTGTAGAAGACATTTCCAGTGAGAGTAAAACAGTTGTAGAGGCAGGAAACACCGCTCAATCTGGTTCCTCCAAAACCACAACAACATCTTCGGAAGAATCAAGTCAGTCCAGCTCAACATCCGGCGGGGACACTGTTGTTAAAGGTGGTAACTCACAACAATCTAGCTCGACAACATCTACGACAACCACAACAACATCCTCTAATGGATCTGAGAATTCTAGCTCAGCAGCTGACCCCGTTGTAAAAGACACTGCCAATGAGAGTAACACAGTTGTAGAGTCTGGAAACACCGCTCAATCTGGTTCCTCTAAAACCACAACATCTTCGGAGGAATCAAGTCAATCCAGCGCAACATCCGGCGGAGACACTGTTGTTAATGGTGGTAACTCACAACAATCTAGCTCGACAACATCTACGACAACCACAACAACATCCTCTAATGGATCTGAGAATTCTAGCTCAGCAGCTGACCTCGTTGTAAAAGACACTGCCAATGAGAGTAACACAGTTGTAGAGTCTGGAAACACCGCTCAATCTCATCCCTCCAAAACCACAACAACATCTTCGGGAGAATCAAGTCAGTTCAGCTCAACATCCGGCGGAGACACTGTTGTTGGAGGTGGTAACTCACAACAATCTAGTTCGACAACAACGACAACAATAACCTCTAAAGTATCTGAGAAATCGAGTTCAGCGGCTGATCCCGTTGAGAAAGGCAATTCCAGCAAGAGTAACACGGTTGTGATGTCTGGAAATACCGCTGAATCTGGTTCATCTAAAACGACGACTACATCTACCAAAGAATCAAGTCAATCCAGCTCAACATCCGGCGGAGACACTGTTATTAAAAGTGGTAACCCACAAAAATCTAGCTCGACAACAACTACGACAACCACAACAACATCCTCTAATGGAGCTGAGACCTCTAGCTCAACGGCTGATCCCGTTGTAAAAATCACTTCTAGTAAGAGTAACACAGTTGTTAAGTCTGGAAACACCGTGCATTCTAGCTCGTCAATTAAAAATTCTGGTCAGATAGTAAAGGTTGTTGTAGGTTCGAACCCTGGAAAGACCATTCGAGTTGGTGCTCCAAATCTTGTTGGAAAGGTCATAAGAAACATTGGAGGTGGTAAATCCCAGCGATCCAGCTCAACCACAACCACTACCACGACATCTTCTGCGGGATCTGGCTCGTCGATAACCCCTGTTGTTGAAAACAACGCTCAATCTGTATCTGACAAAGAGAAATCTAATTCAAAAACTGTAATTTCATCAACTAAGGTTTACGCTCCGACACGAAATGTTGTTCTAGGTTCGAACTCTCGAAATACCATTCAAGTTGGTATTGGCCGAAACGGTGTCCGAACCGGGCGCGGAATTAGATATACAGCTGGCAGGAAACATGGCATGAAACAAGGAGGCCTGTACTATGGGCGCGGGTATCCGTATATGTGGGGACCGAGTGGACCTTGGATGCAACCTAACCCCGCATGGGGTTATTATCAACCTCAATGGGGTGCCGGAATGTATCAATAAATGTATCTGTCATATGTTGAGGCATGTATAATTGCTTTTGTGGATGTAAGTAATATTTTACAGCTCTAATTTTTAATGATTTAAAATAAATATATATGCAATGGAATAAAATAATTATTGTTTTTCAATTAGTTAGTGAAGCAGTCAAATCAACACTAAGCTGACAAAATATTAACCACACAAATAGTGTCTTTTTTAAACAAAATCTGAATGTGAACTGAATGTAAGCTAAATTTATTAAATGGGAAAACTTGTAGAACATATTACTATAGAGCACTGGTATTTATTCTGGTACCTCCAATACCACAACAACATCTTCGGAAGAATCAAGTCAGTCCAGCTCAACAACCGGCGACGACACTATTGTTGGAGGTGGAAACTCACAACAATCTAGCTCGTCAACAACTACAACAACCACAACATGCTCTAACGGGTCTGAGAACTCTAGCACAGCGGCTGACCCCGTTGTAGAAGACATTTCCAGTGAGAGTAAAACAGTTGTAGAGGCAGGAAACACCGCTCAATCTGGTTCCCCCAAAACCACAACAACATCTTCGGGAGAATCAAGTCAGTCCAGGTCAACATCCGGCGGAGACACTGTTGTTGGAGGTGGTAACTCACAACAATCTAGTTCGACAACAACGACAACAATAACCTCTAAAGTATCTGAGAAATCGAGTTCAGCGGCTGATCCCGTTGTGAAAGGCAATTCCAGCAAGAGTAACACGGTTGTGATGTCTGGAAACACCGCTGAATCTGGTTCCTCTAAAACGACGACTACATTTACCAAAGAATCAAGTCAATCCAGCTCAACATCCGGCGGAGACACTGTTGTTAAAAGTGGTAACCCACAAAAATCTAGCTCGACAACAACTACGACACCCACAACAACATCCTCTAATGGAGCTGAGACCTCTAGATCAACGGCTGATCCCGTTGTAAAAATCACTTCTAGTAAGAGTAACACAGTTGTTAAGTCTGGAAACACCGTGCATTCTAGCTCGTCAATTAAAAATTCTGGTCAGATAGTAAAGATTGTTGTAGGTTCGAACTCTGGAAAGACCATTCGAGTTGGTGATCCACATCTTGTTGAAAAGGTCATAAGAAACATTGGAGGTGGTAAATCCCAGCGATCCAGCTCAACCACAAACACTACCACGACATCTTCTGCGGGATCTGGCTCGTCGATAACCCCTGTTGTTGAAAACAACGCTCAATCTGTATCTGACAAAGAGAAATCTAATTCAAAAACTCTAATTTCATCAACTAAGGTTTACGCTCCGACACGAAATGTTGTTCTAGGTTCGAACTCTCGAAATACCATTCAAGTTGGTATTGGCCAAAACGGTGTCCGAACCGGGCGCGGAATTAGATATACAGCTGGCATGAAACAACGAGGCCTGTACTATGGGCGCGGGTATCCGTATATGTGGGGACCGAGTGGACCTTGGATGCAACCTAACCCCGCATGGGTTTATTATCAACCTCAATAGGGTGCCGGAATGTATCAATAAATGTATCTGTCATATGTTGAGGCATGTATAATTGTTTTTGTGGATGTAAGTAATATTTTACAGCTCTAATTTTTAATGATTTAAAATAAATATATATGCAATGGAATAAAATAATTATTGTTTTTCAATTAGTTAGTGAAGCAGTCAAATCAACACTAAGCTGACAAAATATTAACCACACAAATAGTGTCTTTTTTAAACAAAATCTGAATGTGAACTGAATGTAAGCTAAATTTATTAAATGGGAAAACTTGTATAAAACATATTACTATAGAGCACTGGTATTTATGTTAAAAAATATATAATTTTACTTGTCGAAATTTACTTAATAATAAGAAAACAGAAAATCGCAATGTTATAAAAAATTGTTACAATTTTCATTCGCAGATTAACTTAAGTATTAAGTAATATTAAAAATCAACACACACTAAATCAATGAAATACGTGAATAAATTGAGAGTAAAAAAAAACTCGTTTTACCAATACCTTAAATGTAACCGTAAAAAGGCCAAAAATGCCATCACTAAGGGCAAATGCCATTTATAATCAGATGTTCGCCGTCTGTCGCTTATTGAAAATGCCTAAAAAATCCAAAAAAAAAAGTAGAAAAACGACAAGAAGAAGCATAACGTGCGCATCTGACAAATTTGTTGGCTGCTGTAAATACAAAATCGAAGTGACTTTACTTCATTAAAGTTTATACCAAATCAACAATAAAAAATATAACTAACTCATGTAACTGATAAATACGTTATTTGTTTATAATATAATATTTTATTAGACCAATTACACCGACTATACGTATTTAATTAATCGTTTCTGCAACAGTGCAGAGACAAAGACGATTGCGAACAAACACCACACACAAATATTCACACAAAGGCACACACAAATACATACCAAACCCAAATGAAAATCACAAAATTTTCACCATTTGATCTGGCTATGTTTATGATTTCAAAGTTGTGTGCGTACATAAAATAAATATTAAAATATAAATTCAAGTGGCATTCAACAGCAAAGATAGCAACGAATATTGAAGAAGTGACTGCGTCAAAAAGGAAACCTTTATTCCCCCACCCCCCCCAAACAAAGAACTGTGTTTAAAAGTGATACCATATACACAAACACATACGCTCACATATATACATACGCAGCAGAAAAGTTCTGGTCACAAAAAACAACAGGAAGCTAAATTTTCCATTGAAGTCCTCTTATAACAGCAGACAGGCAGGTGCGTTCGGAGTCGTCTTTAATTTTGTTATTGGCTAAGAGGCAGCGACCACAGCATGACTATCAAGCCAGTTAGTGCGCCCGCTGGCAAGCGAGTCGTCGATGCTGATGCCAGTGATGCCCATGTCGCCAGCCAGGTGGTCGCCATCGAGCAATCGGTTGTCAATCAAACACATCGCAATGTCGTCATCGATGGGCACGGTCAGGTACGTCAGACTGCATTTCGTATATATATATATTCATGTGATATGTGATATATGATATATGTATTCGATTCCACACAGAGTCCACAGCGACGTGGTGAGGTCTACGATGAGCTAACGCGCACACATCGCTGCAGTCCACACAAGAGGTGAGTGTCGACTTCTAGCAATAAACACCTAGCAACCAGCTGGCAGTCAAGTAATTTGAGCAACTTATAAACAGATGTGCCCTAATAAAATAAGCATTATTATTAGACCCTTGCAGCGCGCTTTATTATTAACATCATATAGCACATAATATATATATATAATAATAATGCACTATATGTTTAAAATTATAAGCACACAATAATACTCTGTATGATTAAAATTACAAGTATATAATTATAGTAAATCTGTATTAAAAAATGTAAGCTGACAATGTGCATTATAATTTTAGTCATATAAAACATATAAATATAATATAATATATAATAATATAAATATATAAAAATATAATAATATAATAATACTCTATATAATTAAAATTAGAAGTATAAAATAATGCTCGATCTGTACATTTATTTATGTATGCAATCTAGATCATATTTCCGATGCATATGCATTTAACATAGATATAAAAATACGTATTTTATATTAATTGGTTATTCTCTCTATTTTAATACAGCACTCGCTCGAAGCGTCGCGAACATCTTGAAAGTCATGCCCATCATCACAAGCGCGACCGTTTGGACCGTGAGAAACTCAACCTAAATCATCCGGCTGTTGTGGGTGGCAACGGATCCGGCGTCACCAGCAAGTGCAGCAGCAGTCCACATTCATCAGCAGTGGCAGCTGCCGTTGCCGCCACAGCCACAGGCAACAGCAGTCCGACAGTCGCCTTGGGTCGCAAATCACCCGAGCATTTGGGTCTAGGCTGTGCCAACGTGCCCAAAACGCAGCAGGCCCAATTATCGCCGGCTGCTGGAGCGAGTCAGGTTAAGGTGGACGAGGAGACATTCTCTGGCTATAATAGCGGCGATGAGCATTCGCAGCCCAAGGAGCGTACAATTTCAGTCGAGGAATGGCAGCGACGCGATGATGAGTTTGCCAAATGCATGGAGAAGCGCGGCTACGAACTGAAACCAGTCGAGGAGGATGGTGCATGCCTCTTTCGCTCCATATCGCTACAAATTTACGGGGATGAGGGCATGCACGATGTCACACGTCAGAACACAATGGATTATATTGTAATTTTGATAATCATTTATGTATATTTACAGAGAATTAATATATGACTGCTTACAGCATGAGAATCGAGAGTATTTTGGCCAGTTTGTCACAGAGGATATCAACGGCTACATACAGCGTAAACGCGCACGCGATGCACACGGTAATCACATCGAGATTCAGGCCATATCAGAGATCTACAGTCGCCCTGTCGAAGTCTACTGTTATCAGTCGAGTGAGTGTTGTCCTCAGTCTATAATATAATATAATATTTATTATATAATGCAAGTCAGACTGAGCACATCTTGCATAGATCATATTTTATATATAGCTAATGAACTGATGACTAATTATTTTTTGAATACGCTCGCAGCACCCATCAACATCTTCAATTCAGAGCAATCGCAGGCTGGTTATCCGCCGCTGCGTCTGTCCTATCAGCGAGGCTCACACTACAATGCTATACTGGATCCGTACAATGCCACTGTGGGCGTCGGCTTGGGCTTGGCTGGTTACAAACCCGAGATTCAGACGAAGGAGGCAGTGCGTCTCAGCGAGCAGCTTGAAATTGAACAGGTGAATAAGATAACGATCCTAACAGGCAGCGCTCAACTTAATTAATACATACTGCTTGCCAAACCAGACCATGTTCGAGGATAAGCTAAAGACTACAGACTGGGAAGCCACCAATGAGGCCATCGAGGAGCAAATCGCACGAGAATCATATTTGCAGTGGTGTCGTGATAATATGCAACGTTCGGGCAGCAACAACACACCCGCAGGCTCGACCACATCGTCAACAGTGACGTCAGCAGAGGCCCTCACCGATTCTGATGCCTCGCCCTCCAAATACTCGAGCGATGGTGGAGGTGGCGGCGGTAGTGGCGGCATCGGCGGCAGCAACAGTGTTACCGGCTGCAATACAAACGCCAAGGGTGCAGCAACCACGCTTGGCAGCTCCTCCAGCGTCGATGATGAAAGCCCATCTACTGTTGGCTTTACGCTGTCACCAAAAACGCTTAGCCAGTTTACGCACAAGATGCCGCCTGAGGTGAACGAACTGGGCGGCTACGATAGTGATGCTACGGACATGAGCAGCACCAGCTCTGTGGGTCACTGCGGTGGCAATTCCTCACCCAACACAGCACCAGCAACAGCACAACGCTCCTCCTCCAGTAAATTGAGCAAATCGCAGCGTCGCAGCAATGGGCTGCGCAGCAGCAAGAAACGTCGCCATGAGGCACGTGAGGCAGCCAATAATAGGTACTATAATTGGTATATACACACATCTGGACAGTTAAATTGTTGTGCAGACAATAACTTTGTGACAAACACATCTTTTAAATCACTTAATGTGGAATTCTCTGCATTTTGTAGGAGGCTTGCGATATTTCCAGACATATTGTATATTGTTTAGTTTTTTGAATGTGCGCAATTTATTTTCATCATAGCTATTTTACTGTCCAGCTGTGCATATATTGTTATCTATTTAAATTAAATTAATTCTGCTTGTAGTGTTGTGGAAGCGCTGGAGACACCGCAACGTAAGAGTCCCAAGCGTGACGCTGCGACAGCCACAGCACCGCCGCGTGCATACACACCGGAAGCGGAACAGCGGCCATGCACCTCGAAGCAGTCATCGCAGTCGCCGCCAAAGCGTGTCGAAGCTGCACAATCGCCGGCCAAGCAGAGCTATTCCAGTTTCTATCAGGAGCTGCTCGAGGCCTCCTACGAGGGTCAGTAAATGACGTACTTCTATATGCACATATATATATTTATATATAGAGTACAATTGATTCCTTGCAGGCATCAATGAGAGCGAGATGCTGCAGCGAGCCATCCAATTGTCCACACGCGATTATATGGATGATCAGAAGCGAAAGTATTTGAGTGGACCGTAGAAGTCAGAGGAGACAGGCCCTGGTCTTCTGTTGTACAGTGATTAAATATTTCTTTTCGCAACGAAAACAAAACAAATACACAAAACTAACCAAAAAAAAAAACAAAACAAAAACTCAAAAACACAAACATAATGTGCGACTTATAACAAAACAGCAAACTGTTCAGTGAGCAAGTGTCTCCAGCAGGAGGCACACACATCTGTACGTTTATATTATATATATATATATAGTATATAAACAGATCATGTTTTGATTTAAGCAGCTGTTCGTTAGCATTAAAAAACAACACTAGCAGATTTTTGAGTTGATATTCAAGCGGCCACATTTTGGCGTAAAACTTGATGACTTATCATTGTCTGCGAAATCTCTGCGATGTAGCCGTTACTCTCTATTCTATATTCTATATCCTCCTCGTAATAGTAGTACCCTTCCACAATTTCGTACACCAACTTAAGCTTACGTGTATTTTTTTAATAACTTTACTTAAGCTGTACGCAGGCATCTCTCATTCAAATCAGTATCTATTAAGAACAGCACGTACATATGATAATAATTACACATAAACATACATACATATATATATATATACACAAAACCTGCATACATTTACGTGAATATTTAATTATAATTGTATTAATTACTTGATTGAATATAATAAATGGTGCATAATAAAATATAATGAGTATTAATTGATAATATTCAAAAAATACAACAAAAAACAAATTATAACTGAAATTAAGTATATGTAATTATTATGGGTCAGAATATCTTTGTTTAAGTACGACCGACCAGGCTGATTGTAACAAAGGATAACAGCAGGAGCAGTTTACTTAAACGAAATTCATTGTCATCGCTGGACACGATGCTGAGATGATGCCACAGATGGAACCAGGGCCAACAGAAGACATGACCTTTTTATCCAATAACAACAACAACTTCTGACAATTATCACAATGAACAAAATGCTCTTTGAAAATTGTATGAATAATATTTATGTGAAAATAATTCAATACTTCCCTTAGCAAAGTAATTTTGTATTTACAAATATTTTAATCTGTGTTATCAAAAGTTTTTGTAGTACATTCATAATATCTAATTCGTACTTATAACTAAATTGCATTTTTATTTTTCTTCCATTCAGTATTTAGAGTACATAAATAGTTTGCTGCATTTACACCGTGTTTATATATATATTTTATATATTTATATATATATATCTGTACATAGATTCGATTTATACAAAAATACATTTCACTAAAATTCGCGTTTCACGATATAAAATTATAGTAATATCTTTGCACATTTTGTCTTAAAGTACTTTGTGGCAAATCGGCCGATCAGAATATCACATCGGCGCACTGGGACCTTGATACTTGATAGATTTTGTCGGAGAATTAAATGTGGAAAAAGTATTTTGCTTAATTAATTGTGGGCGACATCAAAATGAAATGGAATGAAATCACTTTTTCTTGCAAAATGTAGATTTTAAATTTTTAAAAATTAAACAAATTATAAAGTTGGCAGTATTATATAGCAATACAATCAAATAATTAACAATACTATCACCTTTGACATCTGCACTTAAGCTTAAAATGCAAATGCATTAAGAATATAGTTTTATCGATACTAAATAAGGGTAGGTTAAACAATATTATGGTCCCAGTTTTATAGCACTTTTACGATTAAGTTTGTGTCACGTGTTGTTCCTAGGAATTAATTGTACAGTGTTTGAAGGAGATGCCTTCAATATATTTGCTATTGCATTGGCAAATATCGTCTACGATATTTGTTGTGTGTTTGTTTACATCCGATTTGTGTGAGTCAATTAAATTGCGTGGACCGAAAGTTTAATTTTGTAGATTTCAATTTTAAGCAGCGGCAACAATTGCAGCCGCCTGCCTGTTTGTCGAAAGGTGTGGCAAGGAGTTTGTTTCTTGAATTTTGCTTTAACTGACTTTACAAAAATCATTTGGCTAATTTAACATTTGCTGTTGCTGCTGTTGACTACTTGCTTGTTGCTGCTGTTGCTGCTGTTGTTGGCTGACGACAATGTGATGTTGCTGTTGTTGCTGTTGTTGCTGTTGCTGCTGCTGCTGTTGTTGCTGTTGTTGTTGTTGTTGTTGTTGAAGCTGCAACTGCTGCTGATTGGCATGCTGGACAGCAGCGGCTGTTGCCGCAGTGACAACTGGTTGCAACATGCTGGTGCCATTCTCGCGCCGCACATGACTGTTCAGCTCGGCCTTAACGCGACGCGCAATGTGGGATCGGGTGTGTTTGCGCAGATGATCCTTGCGATAGAAACCCTTGCCGCACTCCTGGCACTGATGCCGCTTCTCGCCCGAATGAATGACAAAATGCAGACTCAGTTGCTCCTTGCGCTTAAATGCCTTCAAGCACACCGTGCAAATGTACGGCCGTTCCGGATTATGCGATTGCTTGTGGCGCGTCAAATGATCCTTGCGCTTCAGCGATGCCTGACAAATGTCGCAAACATAACGTCGTTCCAGGTTGTGCCCCACCAGATGCACCTCAAGCAGCTCCGGTTCGGGATATGCCACATGGCATTCGGGACACATGTACAATGGACTACCATCCAGGGCGGTGCTCATACGTATTTCGCCCGGACGCAGTTTCGGTTTGCGCTCTTTGGAGCGCTTTTTGCGCTTCTTCTTCTTAACGCCACTGACCGCTGTCGAGCTGCTTGCCACTGCCGCCTGAGTTGTCAGTTGCAATGTTTCCTGCTGCTGTTGTTGTTGCTGCTGCTGTTGCTGCTGCTGTTGTTGTTGCTGCTGTTGTTGTTGTTGTTGCTGTTGCTGTTGCTGATGCAGCGACTGCTGCTCCTGCTGAGGTATGCTGATGGTTGTCGTTGTGCCAATCGTATTGATGCCAATAGCAGCACCTGGTCCCGTCTGCACCTGCAGCACCTGCTCAAGAAGATTTTATTATTCAATTCGTTTACTCATTAACAAAATCTCACTAAATTTTAGTAAGCCGCCATTTAATAGTTAAATCCTGATATTATTCCAAAGACAGACAACAACTAAACTTTAATATAAAAGTCTAGCCAGTAAATTTCATCACTTGTTGCTGAATTTTACGATTGTAGGATTATCTCGGAGAATAAAGGTTTCTCCAAAATATGGCAATTATACTATTTTATTAGAAATATTATTAGTAAAAGCAAATTCCACATTTCTTTAAGATAGTCCATTTTGGAAAACCGTTTTCTATTTTGTAATCCTTTTTTTTCAATATATTTACATTACATAAAAAAAAATAGAAAGTTTTCCCTTTTAGGACGATATTCCCTTTTTGGCGATTTAGTAAAATTAAGGTAGATTTTTTTGTGAATGTTATTTACAAGTCATACCACATTCTGTTGTTGGTTCTCCTTCTTGATGTTCTCCGCGGAGTATTTTAGGAAGTGGTGCAACGACAGTGGCAACGTATTGGCCGGAAGATGCGAGAGGTAATCGGCAACTGTTGTGCCGGGGGTAATCGTCTGCCAGGAGGTATTTTGTAGCACTGTGGCAAGGAAGGAAGACAGATTATTAAAAGGCTTAAATTGAGAACTATTTTTAGCCAACTCACCTTGTTGTTGCAATATCGCATTGCATAGATCCTGTGTCAATTCTTGTGGCGCCACCACTTGTTGCTGTTGCAGCTGCTGCTGCTGCTGTTGTTGCTGCTGTTGCTGCTGCTGCTGTTGCTGACCAGAACCGCTCGCCTGCAACGCATCCACGGCGCTCGTCGTTGCACTTGCGGCATAAACAGTTGCATATTGCGGTTGTTGCTGTTGCTGCTGCGTTGCTGTTGCAACCAAATGCCCATTGTATTTATCGCCCTGCAACGCCTCCTCTTGCCCGCTGCGAAACTTGTTGCCAGCGGCGCCACTGACGCTCGCTTGACTAAAGTGCGTCAAAGACGTCACCTGCTGCTGTTGTTGCTGCTGCTGCTGCTGTTGATGTTGCTGGTAGCGATTGCTGCTGCCGGCAGACTCCTGTTGCTGCTGCTGCTGCTGCTGTTGTTGATTGTTGGTGGCCGCAGTCACATCGGCATCGCCGACGGCGACAGCAGCAGTCGAGACCGTCGACACCAGCGGCGACGTTGTCGTCGTAAACTGCGGCAGCCCGGGAAAAGTGTTGCCAAACGGTGTAAAATTCATTGTGCGCTGGTTGTGGGGCTCCTTCTCAAGGAATACGTGGGTAACGGAAGATTTGTGGTGTGACCTTTACGTCGGAGCGACTGAAAGTTGAAAGTTGATTACGGATTACTTTGTATCGGGTTTTATATAGTCTCCAAATTGATAAGTGACAATTTGCAATTTAAAATATTCTGGGAATTCAGAAAAGTTATTTGAAATTATATATAAATTCTTCTCAATTTAATCTGTGCTTAAACGTAATGCTTGCTAATTAATTCCATAGCAGGCAATAAACTTAATTCCTATAGAATTCTGTACCTTAAAATTCCCACACGAATTCTTATTCAATTTAAATTTTCTCCAAAATCTACTTAAAAATAACTGACTTAAGAGTACAAATAAAAATTATAAGAACAATTATAGTTTAATTAATTAATAATAATAATAGAAATAATAACAATGACACTAATAATAAATAGTATTACCAAAAATTATAATAATAATTATAATAATAAAAATAAAATTTGGGGTAAAAACAAATAAATTTACAAAGGACTTTCAAGAATATTTAGCAATTTGCAGACAAGTAAAATGATATAAGATAAATAATATATAAATATGGTCAGAAAGCTATGCCATTTGTATCGTAAGCTTAAATCAAAAAGATATATATCGAATTTAAGGTTAGGCCAGTTAGACTTGTGAATGAAAAGTGAAAACGCAGCCGCTGTTATTATTTTGACTGCTCAAACGCGCACTCACAATCCTATACACCCACACACATACAACAGACATACACAAATGCAGAGTGTTGATACATGCATACAAAGATATACACATACATATTTGCCGGCAGCGTGAGCAACTACAAAAAGAGCGGCAAACCTGCGCGCAATACGAAAAAGGCACGAGTACAAAACTACCGAGCACAGTGGTTCCACTTTCATTGCACAAACTGCAGCAATACTAAAATGTATACGAAATCAGCACTGATATTACTAATCAAATGTATATAGTATTTTAATTTTCATTTATATACCATTCGTATTTTATTACGAAAAAATTTATTTTAAGCAATAAATATGTTTCTTCAAAACTACACGCATCTCGAACCGCTGTGCAACTGTCCGCTTTTAGTATGTCGGCACATTCTGATTAGGTTAGGGTTGTCCTGCCAGCATGCATGTGTGTGTCTATGTGCATGTTTGCGTGTGAGCTATTTTATAACAATATTTCAGCGAATTTGCTGTAAAACTCGACACAAAATCAAAAACATTTGATTTATGCGCACGTCTAAATGAGCGATGAACTAATAAAAACGGTGCAAAAGTGTCGCGTTAAAGGCAAATCTTTAGCCATATCGATTTTCACTAAGTACGCAAATTAGTGTCGTTTTTAATTGAGAGAGCAACACAAGCATACACACACATATATATATATATATATATATATATATATATAAAAATATACACGCCCACCCGCACACACAAGCACACAGAGATATGCACCTCAGTTTTGGGCAAGTGTCGCAAAATAATAAGAGTCGGGCACATCTTTATTAAATGTGACAATAATTGGACTTTCACTCGGGTAGCCTCCGGCGGTTAACAGAATTTTATTTCGTTTTAAATTTTTTTTGGTTGAGCTCGTGACACAATAAATCAAACTCCGGAGACAAAGACAAAGAAATGCCGCTGCCGACGTTGTCGTCAACGTTGCCGTTGTTGCCGCAGCCGATCGGCTGGACAGCAATGTGAAAGTGCAATTGTATTTTGGCATACGCTTTTTCCTTTCTTTAAACCTACGTGTTCGCAAACACACACAGACACTGCAACGTCAGTGAGTCAGAAGAGACAAGCTCAATGCGATTCCCGCGCGGCGGCATTTTAAAAAAAATAAGAAAAACGAAGAAGAAAAACACAAATGTTTGTATTTGTTCGCTCTGGCTAGACCGGGGTGTAAGAATGGGAGTGTGTGCCCAACTGCCGTTTACCGTTGCACTGCTTGCGCTGACGTCGCTGCGACCGCAGACTGCAATTGCAGACTGCGACTGCGACAGCCCCACACCAGACCAGTGCGAAATGCGGAGGGCGTCTCTGTCTGTGTCCGTGTCGGCTGCCGCATTCACGACAGGGCCACCTAACGGCGTGTGGCGTAAGTTTGCTACTGACCCGCCGTCATCTCGTTTTTACACTCCCAACTTCTCTCCTTTTTGGGCACGAGACAAAAGCACGAGTCGAGCTGCCGGCATTGTTACACATGCGTGCGTGTGCATGTGTGTCTGTTAGGGACAAGAGAGAGCACAGGACTGAGACAGAGCGCGCGTTCGTTTTTTCGTGCTCGCTCTATCCATCGCTCTCTCTTTCTCTGTGTATTGAAAGTAGTTAACAAAATTAACGGTTTTTGTTTCTTTGTTTGGTGAGTAAACATGGCATTTCTGTTGTTGTTGTAGTGGTTAATATTTGTTGACACGCAATCAGTAAAAAGTAGTAAAATGAGCAATATTAGTGAAAAGTAATATGAGAATAATTTATATATTTTCATCTGCGTAAACAGTTTGTATTTTTTTCTGCTCTTGTTTTCTATAGTAATGTCTAGTTTTTAGGCTTAAAAATGTTTTGCTTGTTGATTAGATGCTAAATTAATTCTGGTTAGCACCTACTTAAGCATAATATTTATTCAGTTTTTGCTTTTGATATCTTATTTACCATATTTTCATTTTGGTGCACAGATTCTAAATACCTCGAAATAATAATATGTTAATTAAGGCATATTAATATATTATTTTTATCTACTATATATCCTGGATTTTTCAGGTTTACCCACAAGCCAAGCAAGAAATTTTTAATTTCCTCCTTTTTGTATTTTTCTTAACATTGTTAACTGAACTCTGAATAGATTTCATTAAAATAACGTTAATATTGGATGCATTTGAGTTGGTCCCTTAAGATGTGGGTCATTCGAGGTCACTCTGGGTCAGTCTGGGTATGCAGTTATCAGTTAATCAACCACCGAACATAGCATCCAATTAACCAGCCAAACAAATCACGGATTCACTGGCCACACAAGCAAAAGGAAGCTGGTGGCAGGTGGCAGCAGGAGCAGGGGTTGAGGTGGAGGTACAGGATCATTTGTGTGGTCAGAGTTGCGGCACTCTTGGTGGCACAACAACAAAGATGCTAAACTGACACTGAAATTTATTGGCGTGCAAGGCCAATCGACGAAATCAGGCCACGCACACGAATCATCATAAGCCGGCCAAGGGGCAAGGCATAAAGGCTATAAGCCCAGCAACCCACAACCCTAGTCAAGTTGAGGTAAATGCACTTGCAACAATTGGAGTGGGTTGCAACATTGCAATCGGCATTTGGAGTAAGAACCGAGCGCACGACTTTTGACTAGACTAGGAGAGGAACTGCAACTCTCCCGTATGTGTGTGTGTTGGGGGTGCATATTGCGTCATCATCGTCAACGTCGTCGTCGTCGTCGCGAATGGCGAACAAGTCGCGCCCGTGGCGCGTTTCTGGTCAACAAACTGGCAATGCGAATGTGTTACAAGTGGATGACGCTTGCAACGAGCAGCAGCAGCAACAGCAGTAGTGGCAGTGGCAGTGGCAGTGGTAGCACCAGTGTCAAGTGGGTGCCCATTTCCACCAAGTGTGGCAGGTAGGGGCGGCGCAGGGTGCTGGCCTGGCCGACTGTTTGGCAAGACGAAATGAGGCTGAGTGCAAGTTCTCGCGCCCATTGCGTTTGTTGTTTATCATCCCGATTCTCTCTCTTCTCTCTCTCTCACTCACTCTGTCTCTCTCTCTCTCTCTCGCTCTGTATCTCTCTCTGTCTGTCTCTGTCTATTTGCGGGCATGAAAGTGAAACTCCGCCACACAGCACACGGCTTTTACTGTTGCTGCTGCTGTCGTTCCCTTCGCCGTTGCCGTTGTCGTGACTGGTGACTGGTGACTGTGGCCATGACCCACGTCTGCAGAATGCACTCCGGCATATGCAAATACACACACAATACACCCAACGCACACATCGCACAAATCGCACACATCGAGGTTTGATAACAACCGGAAACGCGGTCATAATACACACACAAACATACACACAGACAACACACGCATAAATTGGCGGGCGTATGCGTAATTTCATGGCCCTAAATACTTATACGAGCGCCATGATTATGATTTTATTCCATTCACACTTGGACTATTCATGCTCATAATTATTTTAATATAAGTTCCCAATTCACAATTGGACTATTCATGTTCAAACTTATTATAAGTATTTTTAATTCTTGAGTTATTTGTAATCATTTTCATTTCAATATGAGTAGATTCCATGCACACTTGAACTATTTGTACTCATTCTTATTTTAATATGGATGCTTCATTCACACTTTGACTATCCATTCTTTCGCTATTCAGACTCAAACTTATATTAAAGATGTTGGCTTAAAAGCCTATGTAAGCATTAGTATATATGTGGATTATTAGGATAAGAACAATTATAGATAGTTGTAAGATAATTAAATATGTTTCGTCGTTTTATATTATAGCTCTTCAGATCATTAATTCAGTTGTGCTTGTACTCTATTATTTTTCCGTATGAGTTTCATTCAAGTTCGGTACAGTCTATTTTCTCTGATTCTAATACATTATATCTATATTATTTAGCAATTTTTAATAAATAAAATTTGTAAAAGAGATAAATTAAGTTTAAATTCAAAGAAAATTAACATTAAACAAAGAATTAATAAATCCTTATAAGGATTTGGGGCAACTCGATAAATTTCTACCCATAAACTTACTTGTATCTACTGATGATTGCTGAGATTGAGTGGACAAGATCTAATTTCCATTTAAGTTCACGCTTAAAACTGTTGACTGTTGAAGTTAGAGACGTGAAAGTCAAAACGCGTAGTATAATGCAGAGCGGCGCGGATACGCATCGGAACAAAGCTGTAATAAACCGAGTTGCGAATTGACGTAGTGTCGATGTTGACGTTATAACGTAAACTGATTTAAAGTGCGTCCGTTTGATGGTCAGCAGCCGGCCGGCGTATAATGGGCCGATGACCGGGCGCCTAAAATCTGTGTAGAGTTTGGTGACGATGACGAGGAGGGAGTTTGGAGAAGGAGGCTATACAGTTTCCCAAATGTGTGATTGTCCAAGTCAAACTCTTTAAAATGACGATGCCTACACACACACACGCGTGTAGAGAGAGACTCACACGCACACACAAATGCACATAACCCGTTGACAGGCACGCACTATGTTGGAAAGTTTGGACTCCTCGCTTTCGCTTTTGTGTTTGTTGTCTCGTTTGCTTAGTGCTCGTTTCGTCTACTCTCTTTGTGGGCGCTTGTTCTCTCTCCTACTCTCTCGCTTTGCTTGGCGTTCTGTGTGCTAGTCTATCTCTGTCTATTACAGTCTCTCCGCTCGCTGGACAATATACAGTCACGCGCTCGCCGGCAATGCAACAGTTTTTTCACAATAGATTTTTATTAGCTATTTGTGTTGGGTGTGTGTGTGTATCCAAAGCAAAACTCATTAAGACAATTGCATACGGATTTGTGTGTATGCATATGTATGTATGTGTATATTTGCATTTTATGTACATTTTCATTGGGATGAGCATATTGAAACATGGCGCCAAACATTTAGTAAATAGTACGTAAAGGGATAGGGAGAGTTGCGATGGGGTGGGGTTGGTTTGTGGTTATATGCACATATGCCTACGTACTTATATATTTTATATAGATACATAACAAACATTCAATTCACAAAAATTTTTTATTTGTAATGCCCGCCACAAAACGCATTTTTAAATGGATAAGAAAATAATTACTGTTTCTTAAAATTTACTTATCTATTAGGTGAAACCCTAAATTCAAGGAAAACATTGCATACTTTTCAGCAGAATCCTTTGCCTGTCTTTTTATTAAGCTTTAGTGTTTTTTAATTCTACTGTTCTCTTTCTGCTATATTGTAATTGCATTCCCTTTTTTTGCTAGAACTTCTTCTTTGATGCTGAAGTTGAAATTCCGCTTAGAATAGTATTTCTTTTTCATTTTCCATTCCCTTTTATTGCTTTCTAATTATACATCGCATATTACATTTTTTTCATCCCTTTTGTAGTTGTATTCTGCACTTATCTATGCTTTTTTTCATCTTTTCTTTATCTATTATAGGCACATAAACTCAATGTTGTAATTTAAGCTCACAATTGACAGCACATAAATGTTGTAAATTTAACAGTTATCTTCTTAAAGAGCTTTCAGTGCAGCTCTCCTTTGAAATAGTTTTGTGTGCCAAGTGCAACGGTATATGCGAAAATGGACCAACTACAACCAAACGGGGCAACAAAAATTGCAGCTGGCGTTGGCACAAAATCTAAACAAGACCAAGCCAGAGAAAAATCACTCTGCCCCCTTTAGCTGGGGCCAAGGTCAAAACAAAACGAACGAGTCGAAAAAAAAATAGAAAAAACGCCCACAAGCTGCTCTTCTATTCCAACACACAAAAATTGTTGGCCAACGAAAACTAACCGAAAAACTAAAAGTGACTCTCGACTGGAGCAGACAGTATTGGAGGGGGGAGTTGGTGAGGGAGTTGCATGCAGTTAGTCTACGCCGAAAATTCATTCATAAAATTCTAAAACGCGCTAAAATCTAAAATTCTAAACAAACGGGCACACATCATGGGGCACACACACACGCACGCATACATATATATATATATATATATAGGGAGTGTAGATGTGTAAAACTTTGTATGTATAGGTGTTATTTTGGAGTGTGTTTATTGGAAACGCATAACAGCGTTGCAGTAGTGATAAATAACAACAAGAAAATAAAAAAAAACTATGTTACTTGTTACTTTCGACACATGCTGCATGCAAAACCTATGCAACTGCTTAAAAGTGTATGTTTTGCGCATAACTGTACATGCTGCAAAAACGTTATGATTATTTTTAGCTGGCAAATCAAATTAAGAAGAGTAGGCAACAAAAACACAAAAAAAATATAATATATATAAAAATTAAAATGTGTATGCAAAAATAATGCCATCAATCGCACTTTCTCGCTTGCTCTTGTAGGCTCCTTGCCTACGTAAATACATAAGCTTGTGTATGAGTGTGAAAAAAGTCATTTCTATATTTTACACATATACATGTAGTTATGTATGTGTATATGTGTGCTTGTGCATACGTTAAAGCTAAGGCCTAGGCAACAACAACAACAGCAAATCTCTCTTTGCTATGTGAGTGAGAGCGAGAGAGAGCACAAAATGCAGTTATGCGTTTTTCTGCATGCTTGTCTCTGCATATGTGTGTGTCTGTGTGTGTGTGTCTGTGTATGTGTGTGCACTAGCAAATAGCAACAAACTCTACACAAAAAGGCGGCTGGCCAAAAACAAAATGCAATCAAATGGCAAAAATTTTGCCAGACTGCTGCAATGCAACTAAAAACAAAATGTGTGCGTTGCATGTTGTTGTTGCTGCAACTGATGTATGCAACATACACAATCACACTTACCCTCACCCACTCCATCAGTGGCTTGAGTAAGCCAGACAGTTGCAGCAGTAGCAAAAACATTTTGCAGCATTTTAGTTGCATATTCTATACATATATATATATATATATATTTATACATATAAATTTGTATGTGTGTATGTATAAAACAAAATGTCAGCACATGATTTTTAGAGGTTTGAGTGTAAATGTCCTTTTATATATATATATATATATATATATATATGAATAATCCATGTATATATAGAAATTGCATCCCTTGGCTGCAACTGAATAAAATGTGCATAAAATAAATTTCATTTCATTTAAAATAAATAAAATCTGCTCTCACCCAACAAAACAAGGACTACTACTAAATGCAGACAATATAACAATAGAGGGAATAATTTGATGGGAGGGGGGTTTGATGGGGGCTGGGGCAACTTCAGTTTATTCCGTTTGCATGCATTTTAATTGATAGCTAAGCTGCCTTTGTTTTAGTTGCTAGGCGTTGCCTGCTTGAGTGCAGGTAATTTATTTATCTCACAAAATATCGTCAATTTCAATGACTTAAGATGCCACTTAACCTGTCTCAAGTTGCATGCAACAACTTTATGTTAAGCTTGAAGGCATATATCAACATTTTTCTTTATTATGCAAATACATAATATGTTTAAAGGTTGGAAACGCTATGCGTCAGATTAAAACAGGCAACCAGACAGCTTAAGCAGCAATCGTTAAGATATAGCGATTACTGGTAAAAAAAAATATATATATATATATAGCTTGAGTTGCTTAAAAAACCACATATTCATGCCCTAAAATGTAGGCAATCGAAATTAAGTTGAAGATTAAGAATAAGAATAAGAATATTGCATACATTTTTTTACATGCAAAGCGTATTCTCAAAAATTCATTAATTTACCATCAGTTAGCAAAAACTTGCATTTAATTTGCCCGACCATAAAAGACTTTATTTTTATATTAAATTTATACAATGCAAAAAGTTTCAAGCAAAAACACTTGTATTTAAACCTTTTTACAAATATTTCTTACTTTTTTAATAAAAAAAAATTAATTTTAATTATTAAATTGTATTCTTTTTTTATGTTTTTGTATCGATTGACTTTAGTTGACATTAAATAAATAAGTAAGTAAATAAATAAAGCAATAAGCAAATATGTATATAAATAGATTAAAAATAAATAAACAACCAATCAAGAAAACCACAAATTGTATATTATATCTTTAAATTGGCTGTAAGTAAACCAAGTCAACTTGCTTAAAAAGAATAAGTGAAAGAAAATAATCCACTTTGCCAAACAAAAGTTTAAATATAAAAAAAACTAGTCATTATAAATTATGTGCACAAATAGTTATTTTAACTTTGAGAGCTGCTTAATCTTAACCAAACAGAACATGTTGTGGTAGGAAACGAACAAACTGCGGCATGCCAGAGCCGTAGCTGGGCCATAAAATATGGCATAAGCAGGGAAGAGAGCTTTAAAATGCCGTTTTCATAATCAGGCTCGCAAGAAAGACAGTTAAACTGGCAGAGACAGAGAGACAGAGAGGCAGTGAGACAGACAGAGAGAGAGAGACCGAGGGGTAAACATTAACCAAAAACCGTTGACTATAAGAGAAGTAACGTCCTCGACCTAGTTCAATGTCAATGTCATTGTGCCACATTATCGTGGCGACGTCAACGGCGACGTCGTCCTTTTAGCCAGGCTTGGCCTTGGCTGGAGTTGGAAACGAGCGCACGAGTCGAGGCCACGGCCACGGCCACGAACATTGGGCCCAAAGTGGCACAACACACGGCACACCGGGGGCACCCTGGACTCTGACTCAGGCCAGGAGCGCCACCAAAACCCCTTCCCCCACTTGCCACACAAACACCCACCAACAGGCTCAATCAGATTCAGCGACGGTGCTGCAGCGATGCTGGCGTTGCATGTCAGGCTTTGGTTTGGTGGCGACAATATCCTTGCACTTGTGCGAGTTCTGCGCCTGCCTGTGGGGGCACAGCACAGCAACCTTGCAACCAATCCCGCAGCAGCAGCAGCACCAACAAACTCAACTCGTTGCCTCCTTTTCCACCCATTTTGTTGTTTTGTCTGTGCCGGGTGCAAGGACCATATTGCCCCTTCCCCCACAAACGCCCACGTTGCACTCGTGTGCTGCATTTGTGGCATGCAGAAAGACACCCAACGCCAGACCTGAAAATCAACGCCTAAAGCGAACCCAAAACTCAAACCAATTTTATTTTAACTCCATCTCTCCTACTCTCTCTTGCCTTCACTCTCTCTCCTTCAGTCAGCATCACCCGTCATAGTCTCCAAAGCGCCGCCAGACAACTTGGTTTGAGTGTGGTTGCTTTTCGCTTCGTTTCTCTTCGTTCTCTACATTAAATGTGCTCTCAACATGGTTGTAGCATGTGCGTGTATGTGTGTGCATTTTGGGGGTTCTCTATGCGTAGTTTTGCCGTTTCAAATAATAGCATGTCGACAAGGGCAACGTGCAAATATTTGGGATAGGGTGGCTCACTATTTGAAACGCACAATTCAAGGCTAGATAGCTAGGAATGTTATTAAGAAGTAATAAATTATACTAAGGCAAAGAAAAGACTGCCAATATCACATATTGCTATAGATAACATTAAATAAATAAAAGTTGAATAATTATATATATATATATATATAGATATATTTGGATTAATATAGTGCCATTTATAAATTAGATTTTATTATCAACTTCATTAGTTCGAACTTAGATCTCTATTGAAATTAATTAAAATTTTATAATGTTTTTTACACACAAAATGCTTTTTTCTTCAATAAATAATGTAGAAGAGTACTAATTTATTTGTGTTAATTTAGTGTCATCTACTAATTCGAATAATTGTTTTGTTGTGCCGAAAGTAAGTAAGTCTTATTAATATTAAGCAATAAATATATTAAAAATGTAAAATTCTAACAATATTATTTTAAAGTTTACAGCCCGTTTCACGCCTGCTACCTTGAATGCCACAAAAAAGCCAAAAGGTGCTGTGAAAAAATAAGCAACAGTTGCTTACAGCACTTTTTATTTTATTGACCATTGCATTGACCGGTTAACAGACTGTGCGAGTGAGCGAGAGAGACTGTTTGCTCTCAAAATGGGTTAAGAATCTTAGTAGGCAAGAGATGCAGTCAAAACACAAGACAAACAGCGAACAAGTTACATTCCAGCGCCGACTGCGCAGTCTCACCATGAGCAGCAGCAGCAATAGCAACAAGCAGCTGCGCAGACGCTTTGGCTACGTGTTGAGTCAGTGCGCGTCGAGATCTTCAGCGAGCGAGTCGGCAGGTTTGGTGAGAGAGAGAATAGCAAAGGAAAGGTAGAACAAAAACAACTTTAAAAATATGCGCGTATATTTTTAGTGCGCCCGCCCCCTCTCGTTCGCTCTCTCAATCTGTGCGTTTGTTTGTTGAACTTTCTTCCGCCGCGGGGCTCTTTTGAATTTAAATTGTGCTGAGTTATTTGTGGACAGACGCAGACGAAGACAACAACAACAAGTGGCTGCTCATTCAGCGTAGGAAAGTGCAAAAAGACTAACAAGTTGCTTGGCAAACGTGGCAAAAAAATAAACAATTGTGTAAATTATGTTAAAACTGTTTGCTGTTTATATCTATATATATATAAATATATAAAAGTGAAAGTGTCAACAAATATTTAAGACAATAAAAAAAAACAGAAAAGAGTAATTCTCACGCTGCAAAAAAAGTTTCAAAATTTGTTGTTTACATCATGTCCATTGTACAGCGACGGAAAGCAACGCGCTCCAAGTCGAAACAGTCTCAACAACAAAATGTTATCGAAAATCACTATGAGAAAAACGAAAGACTTCACTTTCGCAGCCGTTCAGCAACCTTAATCGCAGCAGCAGCAGCAACAACAGCAGCAGAGTCAACGTCTGCCTCTGTCAACTGCAATTCACCTTCACCACTGTGCTGTAATGGTATGCTGTCCACCACAGCAGCGAACATGCTCAACTGTTGTTGCCGCGACATCAACTGCCATTTGAATACACCGCTAGGACTGCAGCTGCGCGGCAGCGTCGAACGCCATCGACGCTCAGAGAGTCGCCAATCATTTAGAACTGACTCGTCAAAGGCGTCGCAGTCAGCAGCAACACCTACCTCTGCGTCGCACAAGTCCCGTTCGCGATCACGTTCATGTTCGTGTGACTACGACGACGACGACGACGACGGCGATTCGGCGGCCAATGTGGTCGATCGTCTAAAGAGTCAGAGTGGAGACATTGAAAGCAGCGCTGCGACAGCCACGCAATTAACCGTTAGCCTGCGAATCGATCTCATCAGCTGGGCTCTCTTTCTGCTGGCGTTCTTCACGCGTTTCTACAAGCTGGCAACGCCGCCAAATGTGGTGTAAGTAAAGATAACATTAAGCGACGTCTGTCATAAGTTTCTGCTTGTTTTGTTAAATTCTTCTCTCTTTCACAGTTTCGATGAGCTGCATTATGGCAAATATATTTCGCATTATATGCGCAACATATTCTTCTTCGATCAGCATCCACCGCTGGGCAAACAGTTGATTGCTGGTCTGGTCAGTTTTGCCGGCTACGATGGCAATTATACATTTTCACGCATTGGCGCTACCTATGCGCCAAATGTGCCCATTTTCTGGCTGCGCTTTCTTCCCGCTCTCTGCGGCAGTCTGCTCGCACCGGCTGTCTACAAGTTACTGCAGCAGGCGCAGCTGCATCGCTGGGCCGCATCGCTAGGCGGCCTGCTCATTGTTCTCGACAATGCGCTGCTAACGCAATCGCGATTCGTTCTAATGGAATCGATGCTGCTGCTCGCCAGCACCGTTGGAATTGCTTGCCTGCTCCGCTTCCAGCGCTGCTCACTCGGTTCGCTTAACTGGCTGAGCAGCGGAGCGTTAGCTGCGCTGTTTCTTGCTTGCGCCGGCTGCGTTAAATATGTTGGCTTCCTGGCGCTGGCACTTGCCGGCTATCTGCTGTGTCGTCATCTATGGAATCTGCTCTACGATGCCACTTTGACAAGTGAGTTGGACTGATTGAGATATGATCTAACAGGCACAGAGCAGAGTGTAGAGTTGAAGCAGCAACTTTGTAATAACATATATAACAGTAGGAGGTTGTAGAGAATGTTAAGGAAAATGGAAAGTTGTTAAAAAAGAGCTTATTATTATTATTATGAGAATTTTGGAGATTACTAAGAGAATGAACTTGTTGTTCAGTTGACATTTGTAGAAAATATAGAGAAAACCTCTCTTTGGAGAGTTAACAAAACTAAAAGAGAAATTTTCGATTAGCGGAATAAAAGACACAAAAAAATCTTTATTTTAATGGCAGATCTCGATAATTATCTCTATATCTGTCTCTCCACAGATAGGCAGCTTTGGATGCACGCATTGAGCCGATTACTGCTGTTCGTGGGAATACCAGTGGCCGTCTACCTGGGCATCTTCTATGTGCACCTAAGGACACTCCATCGAGCCGGGCCACACGACAGCATTATGACAAGTGCCTTCCAGGCATCGCTCGACGGGGGACTGGCATCGATTACGCAGGGTCAGCCGTTGGCTGTGGTGCACGGCTCGCAGATCACATTGAGGCACACACATGGACGCACCTGTTGGCTGCACTCGCATGCCGCCGTCTATCCGGTGCGCTACAAGGATCAGCGGGGCTCGTCGCATCAGCAGCAGGTCACCTGTTACTCCTTCAAGGATGTGAACAACTGGTGGATTGTCAAAAGGCCGGACCGGGATGATCTTGTCGTCGGCGATCAGCCGGATGCCATCGAGCATGGCGATGTCATTCAACTGGTGCACGGGATCACAAGTCGGGCACTGAACTCACACGATGTTGCGGCACCGATGACGCCACAATGCCAGGAGATCAGCTGCTACATTGACTACGAGATCAAAATGGCCGGTGAGCTGCTGTGGCGCGTTGAGATTCTCAATCGGCAGACCGAAGGCGATCACTGGCATGCCATCAAGTCGGAGATACGCCTGATCCATGAGTCAACGGGTGCTGCTCTGCGGTTTAGTGGACGGCAGTTGCCCTCGTGGGGCTTCAATCAGCATGAGGTGGTCGGCGATCGGGAGCAGGTTCATCAGGATGCCATCTGGAATGTGGAGGAGCATCGCTACACCAAAAGTAAGTGCCAATAAGTAAATAAAAATAATAATAGCAAATACTCAAATCAAAGTTATTTCTATGTATTAATTATATATTTGCAGCTCAAGATCAGCGGGAACGTGAACGTCAATTGCTATCAGCCGAAATGATACCAACGAAACGGACGAAACTCTCGTTCTGGGCCAAGTGGGTGGAGCTGCAGACGAAGATGTTCTGGCAGGCCAAGCAGGTTCAGAGCCATATGTACAGCTCCCAGCCGCATGAGTGGCCGCTCCTCGATAAGGGCATCGCCTATTGGCTGGACGATGGCTCCAGTGCCCAGATCTATTTGCTGGGGAATGTGCTCATCTGGTATATGGCCAGTGTTGGCTTGCTCATCTATGCTGGCCTTCTCATCTTTTATGCGTTGCGCCGGCGTCGACTGTGCTTTGATGTCTCAGCGCGTGAGTGGAGTCGTTTCCTCCTCGCTGGCGATACCTTCTTTGTGGGCTATTTGATGCACTATTTGCCGTATTTCTTTGTGGATCGCACTCTGTTCTTGCACAACTATTTGCCGGCATTTGTCTTTAAGCTGTTGCTACTCTGCTATGTGCTGGAGCACTTGGAGTATCTGTTGCGACGACATTGCAACGCTGCGCGTGGCATGCAACTGGTGCGTCTTTATCGTTTCGTCCTTATCCTTTGGCTGTTCGCCGTTGCCGGCGTCTTTCTCAAATTCTTGCCATTGAGCTACGGCTCCAGAAAGATGTCCGCAAAGGATATCATCGACTTGCGCTGGAAGGATACGTGGGACTTTATACTGCAAAAGAACTATGCCCTAACCTAAACTGGACAACTCGATTAAAGGACGACAGCAGCCAACTCAAGCTCAACTTGTGCAAATTTTATTCTAAAAACCTTCATTTAATAAACTTATTTATTTATTTAGCTCAAAAGCGTTTTCTATGTTGGCGTTAAAACTTCTGTTAAGAGTTTTGTTTAATTTTTCACTGGTTTTTATTTTTTTTTTATTTTATATTTAAGATTTTAAATTTGAAGTCACATTTATAAGTAAACTAAAATATATAAAAGTAGATAATCTATTTGTCTAATATTTTTGAATAGATTTGAATAGTTGATAGTTGACCTAAACAGAGAGTTAACAATCATAATTCAAATTTTTTACTAAGTATACACAAATATATTGAAAGAAAATTAGAACATAGAAATAGACGCACAAGAATCGCAGACAACACTGGAAAATCAGAGAAGAGAGAGATTAAGATGGCCAACATTGGACGCTTTAGGAATCGCAATGGGGATGCACGGGCGGCAGGTGTCGTCTCAAGCATAGATCCGGAGAACACGACGTCCAGCTGTCTGATCAACGCACAGCCGGAGGAGATAGCCGAGTATCTGATTACCACCAATTGCAAGAGACAGCAGCTGAAGAGTGCCGGACAATTGTGGCCGGAGGCGCCTTGTCTGCCAGCGGTCAGTGTGCCCGACCTGTTGGCCGTGGAGACGTCAAAGACACGGTTCGCGGCATTCAAGGAGAAGTTCTCGGAGGATATGTATCTGAAGAGCGCCAAATTGGGCGAGGCAAAGCCAACGTTCTCCAAACCCGATCATGTCACCAATTTGAGTTGCACTTTTGGCCGGCAAACCAAATCACCGAGCACCCTTTACGAGCTGGTGCTGCCGCACAAGTCGGCGGAGCAAGTGAATCGTGAATTTGCCAAATTCCATGATAAATATGTGCTCAGTCATAATCATTATTTTCCAGCGGAACAAGTGAATCGCAGGTGATGTGCATGAATATGTCCCAATGAGATAACCTAATCTTTAATCCTGTACCTCAACGTTTGCAGATATGCGGAACCCTTTAGGCATAACGACACCTTTGGCAAACCCACCCAGGGCGATGTGAGTGGTCAGCTGGTGAAGCGTTGCATGCAACAGTGCGCCGGTCATGTCATCATCATCAGCAAGGAGCAGATGGACTTCATTGATCGCACCTATCCACGCATTGGCAAAAAGTATAAAATGTGAGTGTAAAAATATTATTATCAAATGTATGCTTAAATTATCAAATCAAGTCCAGTGAGCTCGACTACGAGAAACCCTCTCAGCGATTGAATATTCTAGTTATGCATACTCAAATGTAAACAGATGTGAAATTATTATTAACAAATAGAAATGGGTTCAATATGAGTATATATTTTTGACCATTGGACCATTTGGGTGTTTCATCCGATCATAATAAAATGTTGTGCAATTAATAAATATGTCAATGTTTATTATATATACACTTAATGATCTGAGATGCCTAAAAGTTGTTATCGAATATCGAAAAGAAACTGCCTATCTGCTGGCTGCTGCAGTTCAAACTTAAAAATATGTACTTAAAATAATGTGTATACGACTAACAATAAGCTATTTATATTAAATTCCTTTTTAAATGTGTTCTCGTTATAAATATATTTAATTATTTATACATTCGCTGGGCGTATAAGCATTTTGACATTCTTCAAACCAGTGATGCCCCAAATAATGCCATTCATTTTCTGGTACTTTCCATTTAGGTTACTGCAAAAAAAAAGGATGTAATAATAGTGAGATAATGCAGAAAGTGTTTTTGCTTTACCTCCAGCCACAGTAACTGTACCACCAACCACCCCCATCTTTGGCACATTCGTTTTTCCGATCAAAGGTGCTGAATACCTGATTTTTGTTGCCTCCCATCGCATCAAATGTGGCATCGCCAGTCATTTCACTGAGTTTGATCAAGCTATATTCATCGCATTCGTCAGCAATTTCAAATTCTTGATAGATAGCCGATCTGGTTAGTCCCTGAAAGTCTTCCATTTTTATATGGAGTTGATGTGGTTGGCTGCTCGTCAAGAGATGGATCTTCTCCAGGCCCAGAAAGAAATCGCCGTCAAAAGAGCCAAAGCCATCACGGTATGTGACCCAATCCCTGGTAAAATTTTCCTTGCCATTGATGCGCTGCTGGATAACTGTCCAGCCAGGACCAGCTGTCCCAGAGTCACATAAAGCATCAAACGAATAATTAGAGGAGCTGAGTCGATGAACACCCCGTGAATCTCCAAATGTAGAGCAACCAATTGTTATGGGTTTCTCACGCAAGTTCTTCAATATTCTTGCATATTCTTTGGCATCGTTTTGCATATTTGATATTTGTTGATCCTTTAGAGCAAGGCTCCTATGGTTTGCCTCCAACTGATTTTTTAACTCGTCCAAGTTCTTGGGAGTCAGTTGCTCAATGCTCTTCCTATAGAAATCTATTTGGTCCCTCAATTCCTTAATTATCGCTACATTTACATTATGATCAACTATCTTCTCTTTCAATTCCTTGATTTCGACTTCATTAATTGCTTCTTTTATTTCATTCAATTGGAAGCTTCTCCGCAGCTGTTCTATGTAGCTTAACAAAGGCTTCACAATCGGTTCATCCGCTAAAATTGATGTCTAAGAAAATAAAATAAAATAAATTGAAATAAATAATATAAAATTTATTGCTTACCTCATTTAAATTAGCTGCTGCTAAAAACATTGTTTCACTTTTGATCAGAATCAGAGCGATATATAAATTAAATTTCATTTTGTTTGCTCTCAGTTCAACTGCTTTCAAGGGAAATATAAAATTATACTGAACGTTCAAAATCGGACAAGCATCATTTTATAGAAAAGGGACCCGAGACAAAGGCACAGATCAGAAACATTAAACATTAAACTCTTATCAATTGCAACTCATAATAAATCGTCGACTTTAGCGATTTTCATTATCAGCCAATTTTCCTCTTTTCGCTTTTATTTTTTTGCTTTGATTATTTTATATTCTTGCGATGGAATTCTATATAAATAATGAGGTAAAAATAATATTAGTGCACACTTATGTTTTGGACAATTTCAAAAAATATCATTAAACTATATTTAAAACTATGAAAATTTAATTTGAATATCATTAAAAATTGGAACAGCAATAAACTCGAAAAAATAAATTGATTGAAAATAGGTCAAAATGTATTTTTTAAAAAGAAAATTTATTAACTATAATCAGAAACTGTTTTTTAATTAACTTAATATATATTAAAGTATATAAATATATATTTTTTATTTTTATTGAAATGAGATATATATATCATTATATAGTTTACTGATGCACTATGTTTCTTCGTGCAGATATCCGTATAAGGTGCCGCCGAACCTGACTTATGGAACACCCACATATGTTCCGGATTGCGATTGCAAAATGCTAATCGAGGATATATCGCCGTGTCGTAGCAATAAGCATTTGCTCGACGCTCTGGGACATTTGAATATGTGGCGCCACAAATTGCAAAAGCGTGCCGATTTCCATATGTTTGATCTGATCTCGGTGCTAGAGCATAGTGACAAGGAGCAGACACGCCACTTGCCCCTGAAGAAGATCTTTGAGATTATGCACCAGATGCATCTCTATGTTGATATCTATAAAATGCGCACAACTCTCGCACATTTCAAGATGATTCTCGACGAGAATTGCGCCACAGAGCGTGTTAATTACGATGATTTCTGTCGGTTGCTCTCCATCCAGAATCCATTGCCCACCACTGGCAATATATCCACAATGCCAGCGAATGTGTACAACAAGGAGACCACATACAGAATGCTCTGCTCCGATCTGGGCAAGCAGCCAAATCAGGCGCCCATGTGTAGGCCGAAACCGCAGCAGTTCGAATATGAAGCGACCAATGTAAAGGAACTCATCACGCCGGAAATATCATCATTGTATGGTGTGTCGCCTAGCGACTTCCAGTTGAATCGCCCGAAGGAGCACTTGGAGCAGATCTTTAAGGATATCGTCAGTGCCAGTGACTTTGAGACGATTTGGCGACAACTCATGGCAACTCACAAGGATCAGAATGGTTTGGTATCTGTTGTTCAGTTTCGTGAGGTTATGGACAATTTGGAGACAACCACTTAGTGATAATCAATTTTATAACCATTGGCTTTGATTAACAATAAATAAATTTAAAGTTTGCCGCATTTGCCACTTCTATAAACAATACACAAACAGCTGAGCGAATCTATCGATTTTCAGTGGCGATATATTAAGCTCGCAGGGCAGCTTTTACATCAACATAAATTTATCGATAGTGTCAGCACTATTCTTAGTTTCCAAATAACAAGCAGTGCAAATCTTTTGTTTCTAAGAATATCAAGTCCTTCATCCACTCTTAAAGAGAAATAGACTAATAAATAGAAAATGTTTGTTTACGGTCAGTTTTATTTTGTAACTAGTAAGCCACTCCAGAGACTTCGCGAATCCAGTCCAAATGCGAGGTGACACGAGTGAAACCCGCTGGTGCCACCGATAAACAGCTTTCCGCATCGCTGAACGATGTGACGCCCACCAGTTTGGGTTGATCTTGGGTGACCAGTGGTCCACCCGAGTCGCCATCACAAATGGATCTGCCCTCCGGTGTCCCGACGCACAAAACACTCTCCGGCAGTGGGCCATAGCTGCGAGAGCATTGCTCGTTGCTAATGACGTGCAGATCGATGCACTGCAGCCAGTCGGGCAGAGAGCTGCCATCGTAGGTGCTGCCCCAGCCACAGGTAAGCACCGCATCCTCCACAAATCTCTCATTGTGCTGCGCAAAGCCCGGCAACTCCACCTTATCGATCAGCGACCAGAAACCCACATGTGGAGTGCGTATCAAGGCGATATCGTTGCCAATGTTGCCCGGCCATTGAGGATGCTGCACCACATCCTCAACGCCGACAGTCAGAGTAAACAATGCCTCGCTGCGTCTGGTGGCGCCATAGTAAATGGTCACCGCATCAATGTGATCCGTGCAGTGGGCAGCAGTCAGCACCCATTGGTGGTCAATGATGGATCCGCCGCACCAGCGACCCATCCGGCCCTCCAGCAGCAGCAGCCCAACGATGTAGGGCGCCTGGCCAATGGTCGCCGGATAGCCATTGGTTATAATATGTTCCGGAAGAGAAGCGGCATCGACGACAACAACCAGAATCACAGCCAGAAATGGGAGAAGTAACCTTTGCTGCAGCTGCATTTTCCAAAAGTATTTCGATTTCGACACTTCTCAGCTTATATTAGGGCTTAAATATGGTCTTAACTAAGTAATATATCATGTAAATAGTGCCATTTATCAGTTGAAACGGTAGACTCCTAATGGCTTCCGACATTAGCTCCCTAATGAGGGATGAATCTATAAATAATATGGCAAGAGTGGCAATATATAATTGCCCTGCTATCTTATATCTTAATATATCTTAGTTTTAACTATAAAAGTAAATAAATTCGATTTTTTAATTATATACAAATTATAAAAAACATTTTAACTGAAGAGTTTTTGTTAAGTTACCATTAAAAATGTTCTTTGTTTTAAATTTAAAAAAAAAATAACAACCATTTTTTAAGAGGTGTTTAAAGAGTCCAAAGTTACAATTAATTAAAATCGCTGTTTAAAATATAGAAATAATCAAATTCATTTTTTAAGCGATCCAAAATATATCAATATCAAAAAAATATTAGACTTGCAGAGTTTTCATGGAAATATAATTAATATCTGACTTATAATATACAAACTAAATATTTCTGAGAGGTCCAAAGTATAATAAAAAGATAAATTGAAGTTTTAATTATTATACCATTAAAATTAAAAAATGAATGTGATATTTTGTATAAGAAAAAATAGAAGCTTTTGCATTATAAACTATGTTGGGGCTTTAATTAAAGATAGATGATAAACATCAAATCAAAAAACAAGCAAATTTTAATTCCTACTTTCTATTTACGATAATTTGTATTTATTTACACACAATTCTCAACAGTTATTTCCCACTATCCATAAAGTCTTTGGCCTCATTTATTTTGGCCGCCAAATATGGTGAGCCGCCGCGATCTGGATGATTGAGTAACATAATTTTTTTATGTGCATCCTTTACCTGCAAACATGAATTAATAGATTATATATCGGATAAGGATAAGTAAATAAAGTTTACCTTTTGCTTGGAGGCACTGGGGCTGACGCCCAAAATGAGGGCTGCTTCGCGTTTGTTCATCTTTGGGTCGAAGCCACCCTTGTAGTATTTGGCATTGGCCATGCTTTCCGCATCGAACTTGGGCATATTCTTGAGGGCCTCGTTGAACGTTGCCGTCATTTGGGGCATGCGGCGCAGCAAGTGTTTGCCAGCGAAGCCGACTGCCGCAACTCCGAGGCCGGCGAGAATAATCGAGCTCGCCTTGATGTGATTGATAGTGGATTTTGATTGCATTGCATATATAGATGTAATATAAATAGTCGAAATATATTTTATTGAATTTATAAATTCACATTAAAATTATTACAACATTTTTACCATTTTTATGTAATCGATGAAACAGCTGACTGAAATGTGACTGCCATTGTTTTGTTTATCGCCGACTATCGATGGCAAATTCGATAATTGTGACCATTTTTTCTGCTCATCACTAAAAAAAAACATAATATTTGGCTGCCGTTGACAATCAAAAATTTGTGCAATACGCAACAACTAATCATGATATCATTGTGTCTGCTCTGACAATCTGTGTCTTGAGCTGCTGGAAAGCTGCATCCACTTTGCGGGCATTCCTTTGCCCCGGGTGGCGGGTTTCTATAGGTTGTCATCACTGTTGTCGCTTCGAAGGTCGCATCGCTCAGCACAATCGGTTTCAGAATTGACTTTAAGTGTGAATAAGTTTCCAAAAGTAACTTCAAGTAGCTCTGCTCGTACCCCTACCAGGTGTAAAACTGCCACGACAACTGTAGTTGACATACAAAAATTGCAACTAATTTCAAATAGTTAAACCTTATGATTCGGTAGCAATCATCTTCTATCTTTTCTCACCGATCAATCTGGATTATTGTAAAGCGAGGAATTTGATATGGCCGCAGATACCTCCAAGTGGCAGACACCTAAACAATTTAATAACGCATCTGTAAACAAAAGGTGGTGCGGAATTCCTTGGCCAAAATAGATACAAAATTTAATTTAATTAAACATACAAATGCCCATTTGCGTGACTGCGGAGTCAAACGGAGTGCCCCACTTTTTGTTCAAACTCTTCCTCGTACTTGAGAAGATTCAGTAAATTTAGATCGTTGTGTTCGCATAGAATATTTAACTTGTTGGCATCCATTTTGATTACAATCAAACATTTTAAGCACAAATAAAAAAAATAAAACCAGCTGTTTGAAACCTCTCAGCTGCGTCACAGTCGATGCCAGGGCTGCAGCATCAGCTCAACAGCAGTTGTGCGATAAATACTTATGGATACATTTATACACATTTATGCAACAATACATGTGTAAAATAATTAATTTAGCACTGCTTGCACAATCAGTTGACATTAGTTAAGTTAGTTTTACGCCAAATTGTAGTTTAATTGAACGATAACTGTCATTAGATATCGAATGCAAACGCTTATCAATTCATTGATATATATTTGGTATCGCTCGCCTAAAACGTATCGGGCACCCACAAAACAAGTGAAGAAGAAGCGTGAAAAATTTGATGTGCAAAAGTTTTAAAATCGAATTTTTTTTGATATTGATTTGCAAAAGTATAATTGTCAATTTGTTGCTTATTAATTGAACAAATAAGTGCCGTGACTGTTGCTGTGTGCTGTTGGTGCCCCCAGACGCTGACTGTCTGGCTGTGTCTGCCTGAGTGTGTGTGTGTCGCGAGTGTGTCTGTTTTGGCACAGAACTGAAACTATTTTTGGCGAAAGGCAAAAGAGGCATCAGAAGCACCAACCGTCAAACTGGAGCGGATTCCGGAGTATTTGCGCGACACGGTCGATTGGCTGATGGGGTAAGTAAGCAGTAAGCATTAGCAATGCGGTAATCATAGCCAGCAATATTATAAATTGCAAATTGAGGTATCAAATTTATAATTAGTGAGTAGCCGTAAGGCGACGATAAACACAGCGAGACGCGACGTCGCGACGTAACGTCGTCCGTTACGTTGCCCATCGCGTCTCGTCTCCTCTCGCCAGTAGGTGGTGTCTTTTTATGTCCTCTGCGCTTTTACTTTGTTGTCGTTGTTTGGCATTTTGCCAATTGGCCTCGTTTCTTGTCATGTTTCTCATCCATCCTCTCATTTTCATTTTCCGTTATTGTTGTTGTTTTCTATATTTGCCCCCCGCAGAAAAACCGCCTGTCGTAGTTTTTCATTACTCCTATTCCTAATTCTACTGTTCGCTCTCTTTTTGTTGTTGCTATTTTTCCTCTTTGTTGTTGCGCTCCAAAATCAATAAAAGGCTAATTTCAGTTATGATATCGATTTCTCAAATGTAACGCAAGTCGAAAGTGTTTTGATTTTCATGAACTTGCACACGCACACACATACAATTACACGCACGCATACTCGCATTTCTGCTTCCTCGTCCCTTTCATCAAGGCCATTGCATTTTTGATTGCGTTCATCTTTGTCGTGTTTTCATCCTCGTCTCTCCTTTCTGTGTCTAGCTTGCTCTCTCACTCATTTATTCGTTTGCTTACTCACTTCTTGGACCTGATTTCCATTGTTCCATCCTGCTGCTGCTGCATTATCATCGCTTGTTTATGTTTCTACAAATTTTTGTTGTTGTTATTGTTGGTGTGCGTTGATAAGCGAATTAAGCGAGCCGCAGCCGGTTTAATGAACTTGCCTTGCCAATTTCCCGTCCATTCGTTGTAATCAAAATGTAAAACAAACATCACATGGCAACAGCCAATGGCAATAACAAACTATTTTATAGATCTAGCAAACAAACATTCATTAAACACTGACTCTGCATGCACAGCCATGCTTACGCGTACACACGCACACACACACATATATATATATATATATATATATATATATATAGTTAAATTATACAGCATTTCTCGAAAGCAAAGTTGCGAGCATAATTAAAATGTCCCATACAAATCATACAATTTATAATATTTATTCACTTTTTTTCTATTGATATTCTTATCCAATTCCATTCATACACTATGTCAAAAAAGCGTTTGGACACTGGCCAAAAATCGTAATTCTCTTGCAAAAAAATGTATTACAATTTTTGTTTGTTTTTAATTTTAAAAGTTTTTACATTTTTTTAAACGTTTACAATTTCAAACATTTATTTGTAGAATTTCATTAAGTAACCGTTGGAACTGTTGAGTTACCACTGTACTTATCTATCTTTCATTTAATTGCATTTGCAGCGAGGGCAGCTTATTTTGTATATTAAATGCAATATGTATATTATTCTTATACACTAAATTATACTCAATTAATTAAATTTTGCAAAATATATGTAATATTTTTGATTTGGGCCAACAGCCTAGTCTCGATTTGGTCAGTTTGCAGTTTCTGTTATTCTCATAATTACCATAACTAAACCACATTCTACAAATTCTTATAAGCCTTATATTAAATGGTTATATGAACATTTTAAGCAACCCTCGACTTTTCTCACACTGTCGCCGAGTGTGGAGGCATTTTTATGGCCTTGAGGCACACTTAGCACAACTCTAATTAAATTAGAAAAGACAAGGCAAAGGAAGGGGCACGACACAGAGAGAGAGTGAGAGAGAGAGGGGGTAACGTAATGTGAGAGAGAGATGGATAATTTGCAAACTCTTTACGTCTAAAATTGATTGACAGCGAACGGAAGGGGAAAATTTACCACATAGAACTTTGGCCAAGAAGACGCATGCAACAGAATCGAGACTCATTGCATTTTTTTGTGTGTGCTGCTCAGTTGCACTTGTGAACTGAACGCGACTGGGTGTCCGAGACTATTTAGTATAAGTATAGTCAGTGTGATGAACTGGGCCATCTCGAATCTGACCGGTGGCAATCGGGTGAGTCGTGCGATTCTGGTGCGTTACTCATCGGTGCCGCTGGATGCTGCCGAGGATGGCACATCGAGTGTGCCACAAACTCCGGCGGCTACGGGTGCTGCTGCTGCACGTGCAACCATATCGCATGCCACGCTATCCTCAACATTTGCAGCCACATTTCTGCACTCGTCCTCGCGACATATCAACAGCAACAACAATAACAACAACAACTGCAACAGTGGCAGTAGCAACAATGGCACTATTGTCGCGGGCGATGGCGCCATTGGTGGACAACTTTCGTTGCCACTCGATGTGGAGGAAACGGTCACCTGTTTTTGTAGGTAAGGTCCAGCAGGACACACGTGGGGCAGTTTGGCGAATGAATGAGGCAGGAATTTAAAGCACTCTTAATCCAAAAGAAATTTTAATTTGCCTTCCTTTTTTTTTTTCTCATTATTTATTTAAGATTTTCACTGCATTTTTAATGTGAAATGTTGTTGTTTTCAGAAAGCTTTTTTTGTTGCTCAATGTTCATAAATAATAAATTTGCATTGGCCTGGAGTCAGCCTGCTTTGATCAGCGTAGTTAAACTTGTAATATGCTTTGACCCAATTGAAAATAATTATATTTTAATTGTACCTACCTCAAACTATATGTATATGCTTGAGCAGTATTAAAAGTAATATAAATCATCTTCCAGTTTGTGATATACTAAATCTGAAGATGATCAAAAAAAATACTGAAAGATTCTGCTGATCTCCACAACCAGGCTACGAAAATCTTTTTAGGGTAGAAAATGGGTAGTTTATCATAATTGGCCTGAACTAATTTATTTATTTGGAAATGATTTCTGTTTGACGCTTTTTATTAGTAGCTATATGTATATTTTTCAATATATATCTGCCTATCACTACCACTCTCACTTCAATATTTTTTTTTTACTGACCTTAATTTAAAGAATTTTAAAATCAACTAAAATTTCAAATTTTTATTGAATATAATAACGCAATCTTTAAAATACACCTTAAAACTTCCTCATTAATTTTAGGGTATTTGCTAGTTCAACACTTCTCTCCCCCTCTCTCTTCCCATAAAGCACTATTGGTTTTGTTTTTTGCACTCAACGTCAATGTCAATTGGGCAGCATAAGAAACAAACAGCGAAAAGCATCAAGAAACAAGAACGAGAGTGCAAAAGCTTGCATAGACATATGCATACATTTATATATGTATATAATTGCGTTTGCTTTTGTACTCGTTCTTAAAACAGCTGATTATGAGAATTTGGCTGATGCTGCTGTTGTCTCCCTGAACATTTCATGCTGTGTTTATATTACTGTCCTGTGAAACAACATTCTATGGAATTACTCATCATGCGTGTCCCGTTATTTTTTGTTTGCTGCGCATTTACCAAATGTCGCCACCCCCTTTTATTATGTTGGCTTTTTTTGTAGGGTTTCCATTTGCTGAAAGAAACCCCGCAACGGTTATAAGCTGTGAAGGGTGCGCAAAAGAGTGGTAGGGGCAGGGACAGTTAGGACTAAATGCTGATTTCACACCTACGACGCATTTAAGTAGCAACGCTCCCTTTATACAAATGCATGCATAAACCACACACTCTCATGCATATGTGTGTGTTTATGTATTTATGCCTGTGGCGCTTCATAAAATTCATAGTTTTTCTCATTCCTTTTGGCTTTTTTTTTTTGCGCATTTCTTAAATTTTGATGGCTAAATCTGACGTCATTTGTAATGCGCATGACCCAAAGCTGCTGTTGCTGTTTGTTGTTATTATTATCGTTATTGTTTGTCATATTTATGTGAGTAGAGGTGATGCTAGTGGCGTGACCGACGGACAAACTGTACGGAACTTGCCTTCACATACACACACATACAATTGTACATACATACGTGCAAGATTAGTGTAAATAGCAACAAATAAACTCGGGCCTCAAAACAAAAACAAGACAGCGGCGAAAACAGAAGTAAATGTTGTGCGAAATGGAGAAAGAGAGAGAGGGTGGAGAGACAGATTGCTGTTTATTTTTGTTATTGATGTTGTTTTACCGGCAGTCGAGCAGGAAATAAACACTTTGAAAGGCTCTCTGTCCCGCTCTTTCTTTTTGATCTGTCAAATTGCACACAATTTAATTTAGTCTTAATTAGATAGGAAATTTTTACATTGAAAAATTAGAATAACAAGAATATTTTAAATTTTCAAGTGCAGCTTAAAGAAAAATATCATTTTGTCAGTTACCTTTTGTGTGCTCTTATAATAGGAAAATTAGCTTAATTGAAAATATATTTAAACAATAATTATAGATTCATTTAATTTATTATTTATTTAATTTAACAAATTTTTTTTTATAAATATTTTTTATTTGAGTGATTTTGTTATTGATATTTTTATATTCGTTTTCTTAATTTCAAATACAATCAAAATTGGCAATCTTATAAACTCATAGCTTACACGCCAAAAAAGGCAGGGGGTGGAACATTTTAGGCGAATTGCTTGCCGTTTGATTGCTGCCTGTGCCTCTCTTTCGTCTGCACTCCACTGCTAGGAGACTGCAAAAGCCGCTGCTTTAAATAATAGGCGCAAAGCAATTCAAATAATGGCGAATTTCTGCTGCTGCGTTAGCAGAGAAGTCAACGTCTTAGTTGGAACCGCTAGAAAGCAGCCAAGCAGCGCCGCCCGCCTACACATACATGTGTACGTTATGTAAAAAGGAGTCCAAAAATATACACACACACGCACACAAATGAGCAGAGGGGAACAATCAACAGTTGCTGCTGCGATGCGGGCGGTCACAGGTGTTTACTGTCCAGCACCAGAACGATATGATGATCAGAGCGAGCCAGCAAAAGAGAACGCAACTAATTGCATTCTGTGCACACTCTCTGTTTCGCTCTGTCAGCAGGAGTGTTGTTGTTTTTATTGCTTTTTCTTTGTGTGCTTGGTTTCTTCAATGACGGTGAGTCTTTTTGATTGTGTCATTTGAGAATGATTCCATGGAAGAAGCCGCGATCCAAAATCCAGTTCCTGTGTAATTTTTTTTTGCTTGTTCTTCTTTGTCTTTGTTCCTTCTTTCTTATCAATGGCCCACAAAGTGTGTGATAATTATACACAAGGTGTATACAGTCAATGGGAGGGGGAGTAGGGGCGTTGCTAATGGCATTACATGATATTCTGTTTTGTTACCTGTGCGTTTTTATGCGGGCCACGAACTTTGGGGGATCCTTTTTATATGTGTAACTTGATAATAACATAATTAAAGCTATTTCTTTATTTTTCCAAAACTAATATAAACATTTGTTTTGTTTTGCTTTTTTTCTAGGTGAGTACTTTAATTCTCTAACTGCCATTTTGCAACAAAAGAAGAGGTAAATAATTTTAAAAAGATTACAAATTACAAGATTAAAAAAAAAACTACTGCTATTCCATATTTTAATTTATGTATGGAGAAAAAGTAACAGAGTTAGTAGTAATTTCTACTACTATTTTAATGAGAAATAAATGTTTATGCTGTCTGGCAACGCTACCCACTGCTGTCAGCTGCTGAGCGCACAAAAAAAAAACAACAAGCAATTTGTCTGTGTATTGGCGGCTCAGCTGTTGCCACGAGAGTAATGTAAAAGGAAAGAAAGAGAGCGAGAGAATGCACAACGTTGGCCGATTAAGTATGTTCGGCTGTCAAACAAGTGGTTGTGTGCCGTACGTACACAAATAGAAACGCACATACACGTTCTGGTTTTGCTTGACTGCCACAACACACACACAGAAACATTCACTACTCCGCTCTCAGAGAGAAAACCAGTTAAGACAATGTATGTTTGCATGTGTGTGTGGCAGCATTCAAAAGAAACTGACTGTAGCAACAGCAACAACAATAGAGAGAGAGAAAGAGAGAGAGAGACAGACCATCTCATTCGCCATCGCCATCGCCATCGTCATCTTGCTTTGCTTTCGTTCGGGCAGCTTCTGCTGTATGCGTCACTTTGCATGTATATTGGTGCGCCATTCACAGGCAGTGGCGGCAGTCAGAGTCAGGCTAGGCAGCCCGCTGCCTCAGTATAGAAATTTCCTTTGGCACGTTTGGTCGCTAAACAGTCGTCGTTGTGTTCGTTGTCGGTTTGTCAGTTTGCCGTGTTCAACTTTAACTTCGGCTCTTTTTACGTTTTAACATTATTTGAGGCAACATTTCTCAACATCGATTACAACTTGTATGTGTATAAAATATGTGCATCTAAAACAATGAAAGCGTAAATTCGGAAAAAAGTGAGAATCCTGAGCATACAAATTATAATTTTCAAATCAAAAAGGAGTTAAACACTCATGTGCGTGTGTGAGTGTGTGTGTAAGTGTAAACTGTGTCATTCACAGCTTTAACTGCATACGAGTTTTCAATACTTATATGGGCAAAAAAAACTCTTTGGTACCTCTTCAGTAGTTTTTGCTGTTGTTGCCACGGTTTGTTGCTTCACTGATTACGCGCAATGCAGCAGTAGCAGCAGCAGCTTGCAAAACCGGCGAAGCGCGACTGTTGCCAATGCAACGTTTTAGAATTGGCACACCAACAAAAACAAACAAACAACAACAACAATAATAACTGTTACGGTGCATCGAGCTTTGCTGCTGCTTTGGCCAGTGTAACTGTAACTGTAACCAGTAAGCAGCAAGACTAACAGCAGCAGCTCAGCAGCAGCATCTGCTCTGCTAACCTCAACACATAGCAGGCAGCGCTTAGTTTAGTTTTATTGTTGCCATTTAGCGTGTCTTTTTCTTTCTATCTCTTTTTAAGCACTTCCTTTGCCCGCAACATTGTCTGTCTTTGTGTCTGTCACTTCCTTGCCGGACGCAGCCTTTCCGGCCTAGCGTCTGCATCACTCATCCTTTGTTGTTGTTGTCAGGTGGCAACCCTGTCAACCCCTCTGCTGCTGCAGGCTCAAACGTGCTCAAAAAAGTTCAACATTGAATGCAGGCAGGCACTTGAAAGTTACGGCTGCTTCTTCTTTTCCTCCTGCTGCTACTTTTTGGTATTTCCTTTCGCAAATGCGTCATCAGCTGCACAGTATGACAAATATCGATTTCCTTTTTTTATTTGTTGCCAGCTTTTATTCAAACATTTTGCCAAGAAAGTGTTCATCTTTTCTCATTTACTTTGCAAAATATATATATATTTATATATATATATATATATATATATATATATAAAATAAAAAATGTATATTTAATTTTATAAAGGAAAATTATGTTTGCCAATCGTTTTTAGTTATTTATAAGGGACTTTTCCGACAATCGTATTATGAATTTTGCAACAACAACAAGAACTTCTTATTGGAAAACTAGTTTTGTATTGCTTTTTTAGTCAGAATTCTACTACGATTCAAAGAGAGCAAAGTGAACAGTCAAATAGAATAAGAGTCTGAGGGGGGTGAGGAGTGCATTGATTCTGTAAGTGCGCTTAGTTTTTGTCTCATTTTGTTATATTTGCCATTTGATTTTGTTTCGTTTTGTTTTGCGTTGCTGTTCTTTCTTTCACTGCTGCTATTGCTGCTGTCTTCTTTTTCTTAATGCTCGTTTGACCTTTAACGGTGCTTTAGCTGGTCGCGACTTGAACACTTACACATACACTCAGTTACACATAGAGTCGTCAACAATTAAGCTCATTCAAAATGCGAGCAAAATGCGGTATTCAGTGCTGTCACACACTCAACAACACGACATTAGAATCACTCCATAAAAATTAGATTTAATTGCTTTATGGTGGGGTGTGAAAAAACAAAAAAATAATCAGCAAATTGACTTCAATGCGAGTTGAAGGTTAAGCATTGCTGCCGAAGGCAACGCGGAAGGGGAATCGATTTTGTGGTTTCGCTGGCGTGCAGACAAAAAATAACACTATAAAACACAAATTAACAATAATGATATTAATATACATGTGTAAAGAAATGCAGCCTCTTCGCATTATGTATGGTTATCGATACACAATGCAAATATGACAAAGAAATAAATACAACTCGGGAAGTGGTGTTAGTTTAACTAACCACGCACAGTTTTATCGATTTCCGATATTTGACATGTCTGCAAATAAATATTGTAATTATTTATAACACAGTCAACGCTCTCTACAGTGAACTGCAAACCTTTTTTTTTTTTTGTTCTATTGGTTGCCATTCCGCAATGGTTCTTGTTGAATGTTGCCATTTTTCATTTCACATTTTTTGTTCTTTTCAATATTTCGTAAATTTTTTTTCTTCTGCATTTATAAATAACCTTAAACGATTTTTCTGCGCAAACGACAAAAAGTGTCAATGTCAGCTCAGCTGTCGCGCTGCTGCTGTTATCCAACAAACCAAAACAAGAACAACAATATAAAACAGAGAAAAAAAATCGAAAAGCTGTGCTAAATTTATTATTCAGCTGTCCGTCCGCACTTGCCGTCATCAGCAAGGGGCCTGATATTTTGTTGTTGCCATTTTGTTTTAGTGTCGTTCTCATTTCATTTAATTTTTCCTTTGCATGTCCTCTTGTCAAAGCTTGCGCTGTGTGTCTCTGTGTGTTTGTGATTTTGTAGTCAGGCCGTTATCCCCTGCGCTCTCTTTTCGGTACATTTCTAACGGTACACGTGCCATTAATTGCTAAATGCCCGCTGCAGCGAGAGAGAGAGAGAGCGAGAACCGAAGCGAGCAAGTGTGTGAGTGGGAGGCAAAGCTGCATATGTATTTATTTGACTAACCTGTAAATAAATGTGCAACAATATGTTTAAAAACGTTGCGCAATGTATTTTTCACAACATAAGCCTTAAACATATAATTATATCTATGTACAGGGCAGCGCCTAGTCGTGATTTATGCACTATTCTTGTTACTTTTGCTTTGTAGTGTCACAAAATGTTAAAAAGGCTAAAAAAAAATACAACAAAAAAAATCAAAGAAAATGTAAAACAAAAGCTCATGTTGCAATCATGTATTTTTTGAGCTGCTGAAGGGGGCAGCGTGTGTGTGTGTTTGTGTTGCATGCATCATGATGTATTCATAACAAACAACACTCGAAGTGTTGCGGTTACAAGACGAAAAAGAAATACGTATATAAAACAAGCGAAGCGCCAGAGACGCCCACAACGAGAACACGTCAACGCACAGTGGTTTGGGGTGTTGCTCGATTGACAGTTGTCAGTTGTGCCTTTTTCTCACAGCAACTAACTTAGAAATATGAAAATCTGACCAACGGTCACAATTCAAAATAAAGTTAAACATATCTCTCACGAAGTGGCATTAAATAAAATTGAGAATCATAAAGTTTTTATAGCTGCCATAAATAATAATTGATTATTGGACATATTGAGTGCAACATTTCGTATTCCGTTTTTATTATTACTTGTTATGAAATGCATATCTATGTAAATATATACCTCAGGCTTTATGACTGAAGAAATAATACCTAAAATAAAAGTACAACAACAAAATTAATATATATTGAAAAAAAAATTAATAATTCTATATGAAATATTATTTAAGTTTTGGAATTTTTAAGTAAAATACAACAAATACATAAATTTTAAATATTTTTTGAGATGAAAGCCAATTCTAATTTGTTGGACACAACTATAGCCACAGTAATACATTTCGGCTTAAATATTTGTAGTTAATCTAAACGTAATCTTTGTGCAGTGTCTTATAATCTCAATGAGATTTTTCCATTTTATAGAGGCTTTAGTTGAGCTCTTTTTATTTTTATTTTTTGGCTGGTTGTTTGTTGTAATAGTCTTTGTTGCTTTTGCTGTTGCTGTTACTGCTCCGCCAACTGTGGCAGCTGCGACTTTGACTGAGGTCTATAATTATGCGGCAGGCGGCGGCAGCAGCATCTTCCACCAGTGCTCTCAGCCAGTGGAGCAACAGTCGGTGGTGGGAGTATGGGCGATGAAGAGGCGTCTTTGGAATCGTCTTTCTTGTAACTTGATAGTAAAAATTGCGCTGATTTGTTAATACCCTACATAGAGAATATTTTGATTAAGTCGTTGAGTTTGTCAGCTACTGCAAAACTATAGAATATATATATATATATGGATGAAACCAGATTTAAAAGAAGCAATTGGTTGAGGTATTTGGTCTTCTATGAGCAATTTTTTTGTTTAACAAGATATCTGAACGAAACTTACTTTATGAGCATTTTCAGACTTCCATATCATATAGCTGTCATAGGTATTATTGGTCGAAAGTTAAGTTTATGTATGAAAAACTTTGTTGTTTCGCAAACTAACCTAATCAAAATAAAAAATTATGCCTATAATTAAAGTTTAATTTAGAATAATTCAGTTTAAAACAGACTCGGTTAGGGTAAATAAACTTCGACATGCCTAAATTAGTCGTTCTTTCCAGTTTTAATTTATTTTAGTTTTTTCTATTTTTTTGTTTTATAGTTGAACGTTTCTCTAGCTAATTTTCGGCTACTTTTGCAATCGAGACTCCCACAGAGATGCGGACACGACTGGCTAATCCCTCGTTGCCATGTTTGTTGTTGTTTTTATTGTTGTTGTTGTTGGCTTTTTCCTCAGTGCACAACATCTTTTCCGTTCGTCAAATTGAGTTAGCGAAAATTACTATAATTTTGTGGGAAATTTTATGGGTCAAATTTTCTGCTGTGCTTTGACAATGGCTAAAAAAAAATACAGCAGAAAAAAAGCAGACGCGCCGCTGACCGCAGCTGTTTTTTTTTTTTTTTTATTTTTTTCTATACATTTTTTTGTTTTGCTGTTACTAATTTGCTTAATTATTGCGACTTACGTTTTTCATTGTTTGGCCCTTATTTTGTAGGTCTATGTAACTTTTTTTATTCACTCTATTTTCTATGTTGGTAATTTTAGTGGCTATTTTCTATTATTTTGTAGTTTTTATTTCATATGACAATTTTGCATTTCCCTCACGTCTGCTGAGAGGGGTTTGTACAATATTTATAGCCCAACAGCGGAGCGAAGAGCTAAGCGAGCGAATCGTGGAAGTGGTTTTGGATTGGATTGGATTGCAATGGATTGGAATGGAATGGAGCTGTAGCTGTAGCTGTGATAGATATTGAAGTGGGGCTTGAAGAGTGATGGGGAGCGGTTTGCACGGAGAATGTTGCATGATTATTCGTTGAAAACGTGATGTGCGGCGTTTTGTGTAATTCGCCGTGAGAACTTCTTCGCGCTCCACGTTTTCATTTCATTTTTACGTTTTCTCGATTGCGTTACATTTTACCCCCCAACCCCTTCCCCCAATGTTGCACGTAGCTACAAGGTATATATATATAGAGTATGCAGATCAATTGACGACGATTGCCGATTACCTTTTATGCTTCTCATTTATACACAGCTGCATGTTTAAACGTGTCAGACACACACACACAGGCACACACACATCATGTGTGTGATGGCCTTCAAAGTGTGAATATTGAGGCAATCACAATCGCTCTGCATGCGGTGGCAATCGCAACGTGTCTCAATTAGTAGATTAATCGACCGTGGATTGCAGTATCTTTGCTTTGTTTATCGATAACTCGCGGAAGATTTATGTGCCTCATTTTTAAATAAAAACAAGTGTTTCGAAGCTAGCATTTGATATGGGTTTTGGACTAGTCAAATATTGATAAATGGAGATCAATAGTGGAAACTAAGCTTAAAATCAACAGCTAATCTGTTAATGATAAAAGTAAAAGCAGCATTTATCGATATTGATTTTGTATCAATGATAAATAGATAATCTATGATCGATAACTTCACCTAAATCATTGTTGAAGGTGTATAAATCATTTCTGATAAGCAATTTATTAATTATTAAGTCTCTTCAAATTGCTTTTATCGATAACTCAATATCAATAGCTAATCTAATATCGAGAAAATCTTCTAAACCAGACCAGCAAGCGATTGAATTTCTTTGGATTGCGGAGTAGTTCTAGAAAGCAATGCTTGGCATCGTTAAATCAATTATCGATAACAAGTAAAAAGCAACTTGAGTGCAAAGATGGCAATCGTTAAGATTCTTTTTCCGCTTTTTCTTTTACACATTTCCATTTCCACATAAATCGATTAGAATCTAATTGTGCAGCATCAGCTTCAGCGACTCTTTATTGTTTATTGTTTATTGTGACGATATCACATTTGTATTCTAGTGCGATACTGATTGATGCTTTCGATGCGCTCTGCTCTGGCTTCGATCCGTTGCATGACCCCAAAGCCAATGCGATAATGATGATGTTGATAATGATGTGGATGTCGATGTGAATGTGAATGTTGAATGTTGATGATTGTTACGGGAAGAAGAGAAGTAAGAGACAACCGCAGAGCGAGCTAATTGGTTATTCACAACGCATAACCTTGCCACTTGAGATTCGATGTGTTTTGTTGCAATGACACTCGCTTCACTCAACGTTGGCAAGCAAAAACCCTTCCTTCTTCTCTGTTGCCTCTGCCGCTTCTTCTCTACCACAATTGGTAGAAGGAAAAACTGAAAACTGAAAAATAAAAGAGAAAACTTTCATCTTGACTTAATTGAAAATGCCTGCCAGAAACCGACAACAGCTGTGTGGATAAGCGGGGAAAACAGCAGTGACTAGAGTGAAAAAAATAAAAGGAAAAACACATTAAAATAATAATAATTATATCTCTTGGCTAGACTCTTATGTATATATATATATATATATATATATATGTATATCTTGTTTGTGGTTTTCCACAGTGCTTTTTTTAGTTCTTCTGAGTCAGAGATGATTTCCGCATGTTTTTTCAACCGTGAATAAGCACGAACTTTCATTTCAAAATTCTAGAAGCGCACGCCCCAGACAAACCCCGCAAGCACCTTCGACCCGCCTTATTTCTTTGTGCATTAAAAAATGGAAAAGAGAGTACCATTATCTCCGGCACAGAGTTGTATATCATCGACTTCGGCTAGTGAAGAATATATAGAATATCAGTAGATGAAAAATATTAGTCTGTCTTTGCAATAAAATTTCTTTTAAATAAACCACTTAAAAAATCTCTTCAATATTTGAATATTTGTATTAAAACGATACGTCTAAATCAAAAGCTAAATTTCTCGTTAACAAAAGATTAGCAATTAATCTAATATTGATACCATCCCTTTAACCAGAGTGGAAACTGCTTTTATTGATAAATTAATATTAAACCTATTATCGATGACGCAGATCTTTAATCGGACTATCTGCCTATTTAATTCTATCGTTTTTCCTTTTGGTATAGCGCCAGTAAAGACGTTTCCATTAACTGCATAAAGCGACAGTACATTTTCAAAAATCTGCAGTTTGTATTCATGACTATTTTTAAATGTTTCCAAAATAAAGATAAAGTAATTGTTTCAGCTATATTTGCTATATTCTTCTTAGAAGCACTGTTTTCCTGTGACTTCTTCTTCAAAACGTTACCAACTTGTCGATCAAATAAGAATACTCTCGGTGCAATAGGCTTACGAATGATTTGAGCTAATCTCAAATCACAAATCTTAACTGTTTTGCTGCGCCTTCTTCTTCTTCGTATTCCCGAAGAGCAAAGACAACAACGAGACAACAACATCATTAGCAGTTCACACATATGGTTCTCTTAATAGACGCACACACATTCACATATATACAAATAGATAGTACCGTTGTAGAGACCCCCACTCCCCCCTTCATGCTTCACCCATTTTGTGTGGAAACTTCCATGGCTGCAAGCTTTCTGACTTTAATTCTAATGCTCTTTTTGATGAGCTGCCTGGAAACGTGCCTGGAAATCGAAAATCACAGTCAACAGTCGACGTTCTCTACAACAACAGCAACTAGTTGGGAACTATATGCAGCATGCTCATATGATTTACTAATTGAATGCGTAGAAAGTTTTTAACAATTTTTGTTTTGTTTTGAAGTAATTTTTGCTGTGATTTGTCTTACACAAAAAAAAAAAAACTAAAGCATAACAAATTGCTTAGATTTGTGCTAGCTTGTGAAAGTTTTTCTTCACTTTTGACCAAAGTGTCAAGCGCCATTCCAATTTTTTTGTTAGCACCTATTATTTTTCCACAGTTTTTATTTTTCCGCACTGCGTGCTCCGTGTTACCATGTTGGATTAATTCTTCGGTTGTGCCGCGGCACGCAATTTAAAATTAGCGCGTTCAGTTCTGTTTATAAATTAACTTGTATTCACATTCTGAAGATGTAGCTCTATATCTATCTATCTTTCAAGTGTGTGTGTTCACTGGTATATTACCCAGACGCAAAAGGGATTTTTGCAGCTTAATCATCTCTTGATTCTTAGCCTTTAATGAGTCATTAAGACGAACGAAAAGCTTTCGACGCAGCTGCAATACTAAGCGATAAAAGGCAAGGTCATCATCGAAAGTTCATTTCTAACAGGATCATCTCAAATGGCACTTGTAAAATAGTTAACAGCAGTTGTGGCTATTAATATTAAAGCATAACTTTGTCAAAGCGTACAACAATTTCTTAATTGCGGAGTTTTGTCAATAAACAAAGCCCAAAAAAAAATTAAGCATTTTATGTGAAGAATTTTTCGCCTTTCGCCTTTAACTGAAAATGGGTGAAGGTTGTCCAGTCTTTGACTCCTTTTTCACATACATCCCGTTTGATTTTATTTCTTCTTTTTGCATTTTTTCTCTTTATTATGATGGCAATTCCACAACATCCCCTCCCCATCAGAAGCACTATTCGTAGTCTGCGTCTCTTATTTTGACCTGTGCCTTATTCGTCTTCTTCTTTAATGATGAATTTTTATCTTTCCTCGCTTTATTTTGTGATTGTTATTGTTGTTGCTGACATTGCGTCAGCAGCAGCGAAGATGACAACAGCTTTTACTTTCCTTTTGCGAGTCGTAAAGGGATGACGCATGGAGGGGGGAAATGGAACGCGACTAAAATAAGCAGAAGATAAATGCGAATTTAAATTAAATGCGAGGAAGTGTTCACAAAATCACATTGGAATAATTATTATTTGCTTTTATTTATTTTACCATTAAAAATGCAAAAAACTTGCTGTTGTGTTTGACTTGACTTAAGGAAAAAGTTTAGAAAATGTAGCCGGGGCACAAATAAAATACATCATAATTCATTTCTATAGTAAATCTAATTAACATGCATATGTATAAGCCGATTTTAACTTGGCAACCTCGCAAAAAAAAAAAATAAGTGTATACATATACAAACTTATTTACATAGTCAACACATACACGCACTCGCGCACACATAGAAGGTTGTGAAACTATACAATGAGGCAAAAGAAAAAACACGCGATCGCGTTTTTTCTTTCCTACAGAAATAAATAACATACAAAAGCAACAAATATATACACACAGCCATACATACATAAATGTATGTGTGTATGTAAAAGCTCATAAGCTAAATCATAAACGTTAGGCATACACCAAATGTGTCCACAGTCGCTGCACAGTGGTAGAAAGCTTCTCTTCTTACAGTTGATATTAACTTCAGTCTAGGATGAAAAAGAAAGACTTGTTCTCGATTTTTTTCATTCGAGATTTGGGAAAATTCTAAACAATTTTTTTATATTTAAACTATTTATTTTGTCGGCTAATTTATCATTTTTTTTCTGCAACCCTTATGCCACTGTGCAGAGTGAGCCGCGTGTTTTCCTTCAATTTTCTAAAAACGTCCAACGCGAAAGAGAAGTTTTATTTGTTTTTGCCTAATTCGTAATCAAAAAAAATCAATTTTAACTAAGTTGAAAGGAAAAGAAATGCTTGCCAAAAATCGAAAATGTTTTAAGCTCTTTGCATTAATTTTGTGTGTATTATATTTTCTAGAAGAAAGTTTATCTGAGCAAATGTAAAGTGAAAGAAATCAATGAGCTGTGCTCACACAAACTAAAAATTTAAAACTAAGCAGCAAACGAACAAATGTGCAAAACATAAACAACAAAAAGCTAAAAAGTAATGCGAGGGCAACAAAAACAAAAGTGACGGGTGAATAATGTTGAGAGCGCCCACACAGCACATTGTGGAACTCGGTTTCGGTACGTCAGCAGCAGCAGCAGCGACAGCCACCACACCAACAGCAGCGAGAACAAGCGAAAAGCAACAGCGCAAAACTTTACTGCAAAAGCTCAAACAGCAGCAGCAAAAGCTACACAACAACAAAGCCGCAGCAGCAGCAGCGACGTCAGCGGAAGCGCAAGAGACAAATCAAAAGAGAGCAGCGATAGCAGCAGCAGCAGCAGCTGATTATTATTTCAAGCAGCAGCAGCAGCAAACAAGCGAAAAGTGTTTGTTGTTGTTGGCAACAACAATTACTGCAGACGAACAGCAGAAGAAGAAGAAGAAGGAACATACAAGTTACAGCTTCGCAGCAGCGCTGCGACGCAACAAGAAACCAAAAACAACAACAGCAACTGTGTTAGCAGAAAACGACGACAACAACAGCAGCATCAGCAGCAGCAGCAGTAATCAAAGCAGTCACAGCATTAAAAGCAATAACAAAAACAGCAACAACAACAATAATAGTTTGTCTAATAGTTGCATTAACAACAACAACAACACAACTCATTATAAAAACAGTAAAAACTGCAGCAACAGCAAAAGCAACAGCTACATCAATAATTATAATTTCAAAACAACAAGTGAACAAGCGTGGAAAACATCAACAGAAACAACAACAGAAACAACAACAGGAACAACAACAGTCGCTGCACAACAACAGCTGCTCATTAACAGAAGCAGCAGCAGCAGCAATCGTCGAAAGACCAGCAATAACATCAACAGCAACAACATGTCACCCACATCACAGGCACCAACACGAACATCTCTGTTCGATTCCTGTCATCGCAAGATACGTTTAATTGGCGGCGGCCCAGTTGCCTTCTTGGGCGGTTTAGTGGCGTAAGTTGATACCCTACTCCTCCTCTTACGACTCACCTTCTACTATTATTATTTACTACTAATTTATGGCTAAAACCCATTCAACTAGTTTTTAATTACATTTTCTCGGCTTAAATTACACGCTTTAAAGCGTGGGATTTTTTCCTAAACAATTTTGATAAATCCCAATGAGATTTCTGATTGGGACTGATGCGACTGCAATTTTTCACATTTTTGTTATTAGAGTGCACTTCTTTTTCACTAAATGTTAAGGTTATATTATTTTTACCTAGTGACGTATTTATGTAATGCGCAAAAGTCGTTAGAACTTGGAGTACATAAGGAAAAAAGGTTAAGAGCCTGAAAAACTACTTTTGCCAAAGATAAATAACATTTATTTACTCTTTTTTTATGGCTTTAATTACAATAATTTCTCAGGCAAACAAGACCACTAAAAGCGCTTTGTGTAGTGGAAACTCAAGGCTTATGCGACAATTAAAATATATATAACAAAAGCTATAAGCAAAGACAAAGGCAAACAGAAAACAAAACAGAAACTCAAACTTTACTCAAATAGGCCTAGGAGTGTTTTTTGAAGGTCAAAAATGTTAAGTTTGAATACAGAGCACTGTTAAGCACCTAACATTCTCTGTTCTGTGTTGTGTTAACATTAATGGGTTAAAACTTCCTCGTTTGCCTAATTTGGTATAAAGGCCAGTTCAAAAATAAGCGTAAGCCCCTGAATTTAAATACAGATCATTAGCAGAGTTAAATGAACTTTTGAAGGGGCTCCGAGGAGGGAAATGAAGATGAAGGCGTCTCTGTTGACACTGTCAACACAAAGTGCGCTGAACTGATAATTAGTACTAAATGTGAATATTGACAGAAGTGAGTGTGCATAAATACGTAATACAAACACGAAAACGCAAAGAACAGCAAGAAGCAGTAGCAGCAGCAACAGCAGCAGCAAGAGAAATGTTAAGTCCCTCTTACTCTGACTCGCATTGTATAAGCTTACAGTTTTTTCTCTTAGTGCAGTTTTCATTTATGTCACATCAGGTTTGTGTGCGTGTAAAAGTATAAGAAAAAGAAGAAGCAATAGCAGCAACAGGCACGAACGTAAAATCTCATTTCACGTTTTGATTGCTAGAGAGCGAGCGAGATAGCACCATAACAGCATAAAAGAATAAGTTGATAAACCTGTCAAAAGTTTTTCTGAATACAAATTTTGTATAATAAGGTCTATATGCGTTATTGCTTATGTTTTGTTATTGCTTATGTTCAACAAGTTCAAAATCTGAATAAAAAAGATTATGGTATAAACAAACCAAAGGAGAAGAAGCACAAAATATGAATTAGAAAAAAATAAAGGGAGTAATAATTTATTTTGTCTGTCATTTTTTATTTGCTGTTGCTAACTGTACTTTGATAGACTGATAAAGGAAGACTGGAGGAGGTGAACTAAGGTGTGTTAAGTTGGGGTAAGTTGAGGGGTGTTGAGTTGAGGCTAATTGTGAAGCTTTAGTAACAAGCATGGCTGCTGGTTGCGCTGTAGACTGCAGACTGCGCTGCTGCCTGTGTTTGTCTAACTTTTTAGCATTGAGTTTAAAGACTCGCAATTAGCAAATTGAAAGAGCAAACAGCAGCAGCAGTTGCAGTCATACAGATGGTGGATTGTGGCTTGTGGAAACCATGTTAAATTGCTGTTGGGCAACATACTTATAACATAATTGAAGGTTGCTGACCCAATTGATGAATGCGCCTACAAGCCCAAGTGGCGTTTTTTTTGTTTTGGCAACACAAGCGATTCGTTTGATAGTATAAAACTTTTACAAAACGACTACTAAACCAAATCAAGGCTTTTATATTCAGTGCTGCCAATTACGAGCTGTTTAGCAAGAGTGACGAAGAAAGAAATTATCAAAGATATTTAATACAATGACTTTAATACCAACAGAGCATTTTTAAATTTTTCCTATAAAAAACAATTCAATATGCTATTTAAACAGGCAACAACAAATCACCTTTAACTTATTGAGCACTCTACCCTTATCCAGAGTTAAATAAACATACTTTAAAGTTAATTTTATTATTAGCATAGCATTGTTAAATTTTAACCGCGCTGTAATTATCTGGAGCTACTGTTAACAATCGCATAATTTATTGTGTAGAAAGTTGTAACTGTTCAACGAATCGTCTGCTTTTTATTATATAAGCTAAAACTGTGCCCATTTCAGATTTTTCAGACACACTGCGCTCACTTGCCCTTTTTTTAATACTATTTATTTTATTTTGTCGACGCTCTGGTACATTCTTTTTTCGGGCTAAGCATTGCTGAACTAATGTTTCCAAAGGAAAAAAATGTTAAGCTTAACGCTTATTCTTATCAGGAGCTGACCATTCACCTCGACAACAGTTGCTCTGTTAATTGAACTGAACTTGAGCTCAACTACAGACAGAACAGCTGTTCTTTCCAGTTGATGTGTGTGTGGTGAGCATTTAATGAGTTTGCAGCGCACACAGCTGTTGTTGGAAAAGAGAAAAAAAAATAAAAAGAGTTGCAGATTATTCTGCTGGATTATTAGCTGACTCAGAAGGCGTATCAGAATTAACGTCAACTGCCAGCTTTAAGACTTTGAGAGCGAAAGAGAGAGTGAGATTGAATGATTAGCAGCTAACAAAGAACAAGAAGGTGAATACGAAGGAGAAGAAGAGAGATCAGTTCAACGATGTAGAACGATGTCAAAATATAGCGGATGTTTGAACAGGAACTACAGATGGCAAAGATGGCAAAATTGTTGTATTGCATTTAGCTCAGGGTTAAGCTTAGATTCATAAAAAAAAATGACCTGCAAAAAATTATAATGGGGTCGCTTATTGGAATTAAAGATCTGTGCAAGAAAGTTGTGTCAGAAACTTATTTTTTATGTTGCTGATTTCAGTGTTAAATTCCAGTTATGAAAATTTTAGTTTTTATACAAATATATAAAACTATATAAATAAAAGAACCTAAGAATATGTTGTTAAAAGATAAAGTTATAAGTAAACATCTAAAAAGATGATTCTGGTATTCTTTGAAAAATTATTCTGCCTCATAACGCTGTTTACGGGGTATCTGCTAGTCAATCAGTGTGGCCAATCTCAACTCTCAAATCCATCTTTGTACAGAAGTCGTTTGTTGTCTGTTCTATTGCCATAATTATGCATAAGCAATTGCCATAAAACCAACTGGATGACTTCTACAAACCTCTTCGCCTTTACCCCTCACCCACAACCTCTTCTTGGCCATTGTGCAAACGGGGCCAAAATCGTTGATCAGATGTTTCTGGACTGTAATTATTTGTCCATTAGTTCTTTGTTTTATTTTTTTTTTGGCTTGACAACTGTTACAAATTTGGAACACGACACTCGACACAGGAGGGCGCCCCAAGGGGGCAAAGCACAGCGCCAGAGGTCAACGAAAATTTGATGCTGCTGGTGACAATGGACCCCTTCAATTCCACAAATCTCTTTTTGGGGCGACAAAATAAGCCAGTGTCTTAGTTTAATTACGGTTGACCCACAAACTCAATTATTCAAGTCCTGTTAAAACTTTCTTCTAACTTGCGTTTAATTTTACGTGAGGCATTACAGTAATGTTTGTTATTTGTCTTCATTATTAAATCTGATTTAATTTAAATGGCACTAAAATTAACAGAGCTCATCAAGAGCCGTTAGAAATGTTATCTGTTATTTGCATACATATGTTTGCTTATCAGCAAGTCAGTCTCAGATTCTTAGTTATAACATTTCACATAAATATAACATTATAATAGTGCTCTCTGTTAGGTTCGCTGTAGTTAAAGTTCAGTGGTCATTTGTGAAACGCATTAACTAACAACCATTAGCATCTGTGTCTCTTTGCTGGTGATGACATTCAAAAAGTTCATTAAGAAAGCACACACAGCCATAATATGTTTTAGTTTTTATTATGCATTGCATTTTCTGCTGCTGACCTAAACACAAAAACCGAGTGATTTATAAGCATTTTCACTATTTTATTTTCAATTTCACCCACATGCAAAAAGTCAGCAAAAAAAAATAATAAAAAGAAATATAACGGCTCATAAAACTTCACCTTGAAGCTGACGACTGCTGACTTATTGGCGCTTGCTTTGCCCAAGTTCCGGCTGCGGCTGCGGCTCATTTACTTTTGCTACGCTGCTGCTTTTGTATTTCCCACACACCCCATCCCCACTCTTTTTTTACACTCTTCTCTTTCCCCATATCACGCCTTTATTTTTTTAATCCATTTAAGCACATGTTATCGCCGTCCATCATCAACATCAGCTAGTGTCTGTCTGTGTTTCTAGATAACTGTCTCGATGACGGCGTATCTCACTTTTAAATACTTTCCATTATTATTATAACTTTTTTTGTTGATTTTTATCTTCATCAACAACGGACACATTAACAACGTATGCATGTTACCGTATGTGCGCTTGTGACTTTCTGCATGATTCACAACTCATTACTGCACACACACATATACGCAACAAGCTGCTGTCATCGCGTTTCGCTCTCTCTCCCTATGGATCCCACTGTGCGACTCTCCCAAATTGGTGGCGCTCACAACGGGTGATTAGTTGTTGTTGTTGTTGTTCTTTTTGGTATGCTAACTGAGTGCGTTCGATCAAAACGGTTCTTTGCAATTTATGGCTGCTCCTGTCGCTGTTTTTGTCTTTGTCTTTTCGGTGGGGGGGGCAAATGTAATAGGAAATTGCGCATTTTTTGGCACCAGGTGATTCATATCGCGACTTTTGGCTTAATTAAATTGTCTATATCCGCCATAAATATATGTGTGTTTGTGTATAAAGTCATAAAAAAATCGACCTACATTTTAGTAAATCAAATCGCCAGGATTTATAAAATAAATTTCTAATAAATATGGTTGTGGCTCTTTAAAAACTAGTTCAATTTTTTTTAAAGGTCGATTTGTATTTGGCATGTTCGATTTTAACTTTCTAAATATTTAGAAAATATTTTTAAAAAATAATTTAAAATAATTTAGTTAGATTTTTTTCTCGTTGTATGTGTGTAAGTAAGTTTGTGTCTATTTTTGCCTTTGCGCTTGATTAACGCGTTATTTTCTTTTGTTAATTGTGACACACATTTATTTTGTAGAGTAATAGCCTCCCCTCCCATTCCCATTAAACTCGCCTGCTCTCGCTCTCTCTCCTGTTGAGTAAATAGAGCGTAGCTTTGATAGATTAATGGTTGATTTGCCATGGACTCTGGACACATGTTAACTCACAAACACACACTATGTTGTTATGTTGTTTATTCAATTCAAATTCACCGTAAATCATCATCATGAGGACGCCTTCGTATTCTTCCTCATCTATATGCAAAATCAATAATAAAAAAAAAACGTGCAGACATAATCCCAATTTATAATATTTACACTGACGTGTATACGCAAAGAAAATGAAGGGAGAGGTGCAGATTCGATTTAGATCAGCATTCATTTGTTTTTCAATAAAAAAATAAAGTAACTTCCTAGTTGGACAATTAATAAACATGCTCTCAATTCAAATGCCAAAAAATACGCATATTATTTGATTATTATATTCCTATTCGCTTAATCTGCTACGATAATTTGGCTAAAACCAGTTTAAAACTGTTCTTCCCAAATTCGTTTACTTTGAATTCCCGTCCGCTACGTTTCTTAGTTACGTTACCTTATGCTAATTTTGCTTACGTCGCCGACATTCTAATTATTGCAAATGGAACTTACCTTTTTTTCCCCCATTTGACGAACATGAATGAAACCGAATCCGCTCTTGTTCTGATTCTGCTTCTTTCCTTTTTAGCTATATTTTTTTTTTTATTAATTTATAGCCACACATAGTTTAGACACCTCCATTCAAATGAGTTGATGGAGGGGGGTCGGCACATGCAAAAGGGAATGGAAATGGCAACAGCTAATTGAAAATGTTCAAGCAAAATGAATATTAATTGTTTTAAATAATTTTGAACTTGGCAAAGGCAAAAGGTATCACACACACACGAGCGCAAACGTTGGCTATGTTTCACACACATGCACAAAACATACAAATTTTTTGCTTTACATTTTGCTGACAGCAGCAGAAGCGTCTCGTCGCCGTCTCTGTCAGCGCAGCTGTTTTATTGTCGCACATCGACAGACACAGAAAGAACGTATGTTCTTCCTCTTTTTCTTCATCATCTTCATCTTTAGCTTCTGCTATAACATTCGCTTGTCTCTGCCGCAGTCATCATCGACAGCAGCTGCAGTCGCAGCAGCAATCAAAAACATCAGCCAGCTTAGTTTTTTTTGGGGGATATTTGTGTGCGTCATTCGGGCACAGAACATTTTGCATAACGTACAACGTATGTATGTATTGGTGTGTTATTTATGTGTTCATATTTGCGCAATCCAATTGGAAAGCACACTACCGTTATTACCACCAATTTCATTCAATAAGCGAACGAGCACCCACAGCTGATTAGACGCGCTCTCTCTCTCTATCTATCTGATTCTCTCTTATTGAAAAAAAAAGAAAAAACGACTCTGTGTTCTAACACACACACACTGACAGAGGTGCGCACGCAAAACAAAGCGTAGTGCGCTGCGCTGTAGAAAAGGTGAGCGGTCGCGTCAGCCAGTCTTCTGATTCTGCTGCTGCCGACAGTGAATCGCGCTCGCGTACGCAAAAAAAAAAAAACATAAAACAGAAGAAAAACATAATAGAAACACAACGCTAGCTTCCTCTTCCTACTCCAATTAACGGTTCGCGCATTCACAAATTCTCTGCGTGTGTATGGGCAGAAAACAAACCAAATTAAATGGGTTCCAATTGAGCTTATGCTGCGCGCTGCAAACCAAAATAGCAAAACCAAATCCAAAGTTCAAACAACAAACCAAAACTAAAAACCAAACCCCCTTTAAAAAAAAATAACCAAGTGACAAAAAAATCGAAAAAAAATTCGTTTAGTGGACTTGAAAAACGCGTTCGCTCAACCGGATCGATCGTGGTCGTCGTCGCCCACTAACCGCGCCCCCGAACGTAACCTTCAAATATTACAGCCTAACGTCTGTTTGATTCACACGACGTTACACGTTACACATTTTACACGCTTTACGCTGCCCCTGACCCGCCTCCGCCCACCGATTGAACAATTGACGCCAATGCGTCTGTGCACTGATTTATCTCTCTGTCTCGCTCTCTCACACTCTCTGTGTCACTGGCATAAGACACTTACAGTTATGTTGCTGCCATATGTGTGCATTGCATTTGCATTGCTTTACGTGATCGGAATTCGCACTTGCATTTTGAGCAGACTTGCTGAAAATTAAACGTTCCTCGTTACGTGGAATTTCGATAGTCGTCTGGTGACTCATTTATTGATTGATTAATGATAAGATACAAATATTGTTGCTGGAAACTTAAAATAGTTGTTAGGCATATTGTAGCAAAATTATTGCTAACAACTATAATGAATTGATCAAAAATATATAATAATAATCACAACAAATTGTATATATATTTATAAATAGCATGATTTCTAGTTAGTATCAGTTTTTTTAATTTAAAAGTTATATATAAACTATTAGGCTCGCTATGATTTTCTAATATTTACAGTTAATTTGCAATTTGTGAAATGCCCTTGACCACTACCCCACTTCCCATTCGTTGGTGTGGTGGGAAGGGGATGGGGGCTCGATTTGACTCACAAATTGAGTTCGTTTGTGTTTGCCTTTTACGATCTTCGTACTTGACGATCGTTGACTTTTGTGCATAATTGTCATTAATTAAAGACTGCAATCGTTCGATTGTCAATTCTCGCCCCCTCTCTTTCGCGCTATCTGTGTGCCTCTCTCTGTGCTCATTTGCTAATCAACAATTGTCTTTATTGAATTATTTGTGTCAATATAGTTTCCATGAGTGAATTGAAACTGAAATTAAAACGAAACAGAACTGAAGGCGAGTGGCTAGCTTTTAATAATTATAATTGAGAAAGTCATTGTCAGCATCTCTTGTCACTGTCGTCATGCCTGATCAGCTGACTAACAGTTGACAACAACCTCTTATCTAATGAGAGAAGATTACAAACCAGTTGATTTACTTGTTGTAAGTTTAAATATGATTTGATATTTACACACAGGTTGAGACTTAAACTGAGTTTGTGGAGTGGGAATAAGAAAACTATTAGTTTGTTCCTCTTGCTCTCTGTCTCTCTCTCTCTCTGTTTTTATCTGCGTACATTTCTGAGGCTTTGTTAGGGTTATTCCACAATCGAAATGCAATATTATTTGAGGCGAAACGATATATATATATATATATATATATTAATAGACTCTTTTATGTTGTTGCCATTATTCTGTCACGTTTTCATGACTATGACTCAATTGTTTTATCGTCATCGTCATCGTTTTTGTTTTTGCTTTTGTTGGCTTTGTGTTTGGGCCATTTTATGCCTGCCTTAAGTGCGGCAAACACAACCAAAAGAAAAAAACCAAATGACCAACAATCGGAGCCAAGCAAACTATTCAAGCTTACACATGTTGTATGTTTATCGAGAGCTTCTTACATCATCAACAACATTAACATTAACGCCATTATTTGTGGTATTTATTTATTATTTTCAGCTAACAGAGTTGCCTAAGAAGTGTAAGATTCTTTTTACTTGATTGTTGACTATTTCACTTGCTTTCTTACCGTGTTACCCTCCCACCAAGCACCTTTCGTTACAGTTACAGTTGCAGTTCATTTTGTCGAGCTTTTATGGCCATTAACAGACTAGACGGCTATTACGACAATATCTGGTATCTCTATTATTGCTGTTGTTGTTGTTTTATTGTTGTTGCCATTTCAACACCTTTGGGCACTTAAATAATACACACGTTGTTTTTCTGTGGCGTCGCAATTATGCCTTTCAACATCGTCAACAACAACAGCAACCCACCCACAAACACTCATTGTTGTTGATAACGGTTAACAACACTAGCAAATAAGGAACTTCATTGTCTCTCCCTCTCTGTCTCTCTCTCTCTCTATTCCTCTATTTATCTCCTTCGCTTACTCCCTTCCTCTACTGCAGCCTTTGTTTTCTAGTCTCTGATATTTTGTAATGTTTTCTGCTGCTTCTTTTTGCTTTTCTTGTGGGTAACATCGTAATTCCATTTTCATTTGGCGCGTACATATAAAGTACCGTTGTAAATTGTAATCTATAAACACCTTTTTTTTGGGCCAGCCCTTGTCACAATTTGATTGCATTAGAAAAATACAAACTAAAAAAAAAATAATTTGCGAGCCATAATCGCAATATATAAATATAAAATATAGCCTAGATTTGACTCACCTCCCTCTGGTTATCAATTCGAGTATTTTGCCATATTCTCTAAATAGGTATATATATATAAATATAGATAGTTAATTAACGTGATTAGCTCAGACTCGGGTTTATCTAGAGCTCGTTTATATAAACTGTATTGATAAGTATAAATAGGAAGTCTATTTCAATTACCCAACTCTCAATAAGCTATAATCCAATACTCTTCTTTATCTAGGGACACACAAATAGCCATTGCATTTTCTGCACATTTTCCTATATGATGTTGATTTATAAAAGTTATTATTGTTTATTATCATACATAGGTATTACCTGTGTGTGTGTGTGGCAACAACAGTCAAAAGCTTTTTCAATTGAGACATCATCAATCGCATATCGCAATTCTATAGTAAATAGAGCTCACACGGAATGTGAACAACTGGGGATAGGTTTGGTTGGGGCGGGGATGGATAAAGGAGATTGGCGGGACTAGCAACATATGGGCTCATGGTCAGGTCTGGGAATTCAGTCGATAGTCGAGCTGTGTGAGCAGCTGCATATGGCCACATATGCAACACAGGCAAGTGTATTCTAGTTAAAAGTGCATGACTAGAAGATACCCTATGAATTATAAAATAGGCTCAGTTCTAAAATTAAATAAGTAAATTAAAAAGATTATAAAAGTATGGCTTTTATGACTAAGGAAAACAGGAACAGGGTTCGATCTACTTGACTACTAATGCTGATCAGGAATATATATACTTAAAGTGATTTTGCATCTGTTACAACCTTATGCATAACTTAAGCATAGCCTTTTATCAGTTTCCCATAGGTTTTGAGTGTAATAAATAGTGAATTGGGACAAAGTTCAAAGTGTTGGATATTTGTTTATTTCTCTGCACACTTTTTGGGGCATTGCAAAAAAAAGTAGAAAAAAACCGTTTATCATGGCCGAGCCACTGTTCGCTAGTTTTAGGGGCGAGGTGGGAGTGGGGTAGTGGGAGTCACTTGGCCAATCCGGAAATTATGAGTTGAAAATTGTGTATTTATCGCTAGGTTTTTTTTTGTTTTTGCTTTTTTCTTTTTCTTTTGCGTAATTTTTTACGTTTCGCTCGGCTTTCAGTTTTAGCGGCTTTTAGTCTCTTGCGAAATGCGACAGAAAAAACTAACCTGCCAATTTGTTTACGGACTGCTCTGCACCATCGATTTCAGGTCACTATATATTCAGTATCTATAACTACTTATGATTCTGCGAGTGTACATTATAATTAGTCACGTGCGTAAATTAAAAAAAAAAAAAAAAAAAAAAATTCTATCGTATTGTGTGATTCATTTATTAACAAAATTGTCAACTTGGCACAAGTATACAAATAAGTAAAAGCCAGATTAAGTTATTCAATCTCTGCGAAATATTAAAATAAAAATATAAAAATTAAATATAGAATTTATCAATCGTGCTTGGCGAAGTGGTTGTGTAAAGTTTTTTTTTAGAAAGTTTACTGTGTTGAAAAATGTGATTTCAGTTTTTACGTTTTTAATGTGAAAGAATATTTTAAAAATTCATTGAGTGTGTTTTGAAATGAATTTCTAGTACAGATAAGATAAATCAATATAAATTCTATATAAAACCTATTTATCTATAGAGAAAGCTAATGCGAATATCAAAGTGTATATCATGCTTTTTCTGCAATTAATCTATCTAATCTTTGTGCCAGTAAATTATCGGCCCATAATTGGCGCATTTCAACATATTGCAAAATCATTTCGTCATTTTGAACTGGTCAAGAACTGAACAAGCTGAGGCGACGATAAAAGTGTCTTTGATAATGTTCGATAAACTAACGATAAGTAAACAAATTTGGAATGAATGTGCAAAAAATGTGCAAGGTGTGCTCCCAATTTCTAAAGTCATTAATTATTGTGCTTAAACTTTGCCATAATCGATAATTGAGCTTATCGATTAACTTAATCGTTAACTGAGTTTATCGATTAACTTAATATTTAATTGTTGAAATTTCTTACGGTAGAAATTGATTTCTTCAGTGATTTGATTGTAGTTATTTTGTAAACGCTTCAACAGCTGTCCCAATTTCTAAGCTATAATTTGAAAATTTTCTTCACTTTGCTGCTCGCTCCCCTCCGATCTGTTCTACTCGCTCTTAATCAAAATTTCACACAAATTGAAGCATTTTGAGAAGACCTTTTGAACGCCTTTTGACACGCACTTTGCTCTGGCTGCAAATTGGAATTGAAATTGAAAGGTCGCTCGAGGGTCGCTTCTAAGTATTAGCTCGTTGGGTGGTGGGGGGGGGGGGTTCTGGAGGAGCTACTCAAAGTGGAGCGACGACCTTGTCCATGAATTTTTAATCTTTTTTATATTGTATTTTGTACATATTTTTTTCGCCTTTTGTTCTCTGTGCTGTGTCAAATTGATACAATGGGGTTGGCCTGTGCGCGAATTTGTGGGGCGCAAATGTTGATTATCACCTGGCACAGAAAATAGGGGCCGTGTGCGGTGGAGTGGGGGGAGGGAAGGGCAGGTGTATGGGCCACTGAACTGACGAGTCGATTGTTCTGTTCACCTGCTGCTTAGCCAAGCAAATAATGCTGACTACACCCGTTCCCCCGCCAAATCCCCTATATTTTTACATACACAAATACACTAGGCGAAAAAGTGTTTAGAGTAGTTCATTGTTTTATGGACTGATTCTCATTTATTTTTGTTTACTTTGAATTTAAAGTTTTTTGTAAGTTTCAGTTAAGGTTTGCATGTTTTCTCTCAGTGTAACATATACCCACAAAGAGTAACGCTCTTATCGCATCAATTTAGTCAGTACGCTTGGTTGCGTTAATCTACACACTAATATTATCATATGTGGCTCTATTTGTTGTTTTTAGAATGCCTAACGATCCACCTTTGTTTACCCTTCCCTCGCCAGCATTTACTCCCCCCATCACCCAGTTCTAGAAATTAAACAAATGGAGTAATTGGGAGCACCTCCATTGTTTGGAGCACGCACTTTAACAAATGCAAATAAATTCTGATTTCTTTTTTTTTGTTTTGTTGATTCTCGCGCATTGATAAGAATAGTTTAATTTTTTTTTCTTATTTTTTAATTCTACTGCGTGCGCTTAGAAAGCGTGTTAGTTTTAAGCATATCATATCTGAAAATTACCTAATTAGACATGTGTACAATTTGGTAAAGTTTAGTGTACCCGCACTTAATAATATCATTGTTATATCTGCAAACAGAAGAAAGATAAAATGTCAAAGGTTTCACGTCTTTTGACTCTTTTTTCTGACTGATTCTCATGAGAGTGTTCTAAGTATTTGTTTCGATTTGAGAGCATTTTTCTACTTTTTAAACAGCAAATATATTATTACTGTTTTTAATATTTACCACTCTCTTAGTTAGCTAAAATATATTTTGTGCTTTCCATTTACTCTCTCTCTCTTTGATTGCTATTTCTTATTCATGTATTTTTCTCTCTCTCTCTCTCTCTCATTGCACTGTTTTAATCTCTCGAAATGCTATTTTAGAGTAAGCAATTTTTGCTTTTACTTTAGTAGTAATTATTTTTTGATTGAACGATTTGATCTTTACAATATCAACTATGAAATATATTACTCTCCCCCCCCCCCTTATTTATAATTTTACTGTTTACTCTTTTTTACACTTGTCTACTCTCTCTCTTTCTATCTGTTTGTTACTTTTTTAAACTACATTTACTCTATCTTTTCGGTTCCTGTTGTTCTCTCTCTTTTGCTAATTTTTTTCTCGCAGGAGTTTTCTTTTCTCTTTCTTCTTTGTGTTACCTTGTTTTAAGCTATTTTTTTTTTAGATGTAAATTGCGCATTCAAAGTTAATCATGAAAAGTTGACTAAAAACTAGTTAAACTAAATTTAATTTATCGTTTACATAGCGTCGCCTTGACGCAGTTTTCAAGGTGTTAGCCCTACTAATCGCATAGGCCTAACGCCAAAAAAAATTACAGTTGAATTGTTTTGAGTAAATTGTGTTTGCCTCTGTGCGATCGCCTGAGAGCGAGAAAGAGAGAGAGAGAGAGAGAATGGAGCGAATCGCTATCAAGAACTTACTATGAGCTATATAATTATATATATTATATTTATATATATGTATAACACCAGCCAGGGACTAATGGGGGTTTTTCACTGCCATTGTTTCAATGTGAACGGTTCGCGTCGGTCGATTTGTGGCTTGGCTGAGATTTGGTGTTTTTTTTTTTTTGTTGTTGTGCTTTTGTCATTTTGGTTTTGCGGCATTTTGGCGCGATAAGGTGGCAGACAGTGTTACGCTTACGGCTTTTAAACGTTTACGCTCTGCCCAAATTAGCAACAACAACAACAAAAGAACAAAAAAATACAACGGCGGTAAAAATGACAAAAGAAACAAACTGAGTTTAATAACCAAAAAATGAAAGAAACGCCAAACAACAAGGTGCCAACAACAACAAGAAAGCCAACAACAGCAACTAACAAAACATTTAAAACTAAAGCAACAACTACTAAAACACATATAGAATCGGAAGGGGAACCAATAATAGAAACAACAACAACTAGTAATAGTGAAAGTTCAGCAAAGGGAGCAACTTCCTCCACAGGCAACGCCGCCGCCAGTTCTTCGTCCTTGGTGATTAGATGTTTGTTGAGAACTGCGCGATTTATGTGGCAAGTGACAACGATACCATCTAAAATTGGTGACACCCTAGGCACCCTGTATCGCTATGCGCAGGGCTCGGTTGACACATTTCTATGCGTAGCTGGGTGAGAACCTAAATAGGCCTAAAAAAATATATATTTTTTATTTATAAATATTAACTATGACTAATTTGTGTTAACTGCTCAACTAACTGAATTGTGTCTTCTACTCGTTTGTCTTGCAGAAAAGCGCGTCGCAAAGAGCGCGATGGCGATCAAAATTCAACAGATACCAAATTGTATTTGGAGGAGAGCGTTTTGGAACGGAAACTACCTGAAGCTGATCTCAAAGCCCTTGTCGATCTTCCAGCTGGCTTGGACTACAATGAATGGCTGGCCTCACACAGTAAGTACACAAAACTCAGGAAAGTTGTGTAAGAGTACGGAACAGACTATTAAAGCTATATATTATTGATCAGTCAAGTTTATCTAGCCTAGGCAAGTAGATCTAGGCGACTTCAAGAGACTACAGACTATAATTATGGGATATATGATGTCTCGTAGATCACATTAAAGTTTTATTTAATGTTTATTAACAACTGCACACATTTCGCGTATATCGATAATAATCGATTTGTGTAGTTATAGTTTTGCTATTAATAAATTATATACTCTGACATATTCTTAATCGTTTCTAATAAATTACCATTAAAAATCGACTAATCTAGTTGCTTCGACTAATGCATTATAATTGAAGTTGATTATAACTTCATTCGAGGCACTCTTTATCTCGATCCACAGGGTATTGCCCAAGTTAAGCACGCTTATCTTGCGCGCAACTTTTATTATAAATGTTTTTTTTTTTTTTTTTTGAACATTTTTTTGCGTGATACTCGTGTTTTGATTTATTCATCTATTTATTGTTGCCTTTGTTTGCCTTGTTACTTTAATTGATGTTGTTATTGTTGTTGCTACTTGTGGAATTTTATAGATAATTTGGCGTTTGAGCCCCGTGACTTAGTTTAGAGCACACACTGAGTACAGTTTAGACTGATTAAGCTAACTGGGCTTAGTAATACGTGCTGATTGATAACCAACAAATAGGAAGCTGCAACAGCTGCGAACAGCTGCTCAAATTTGATTCACACTTTTTTTTAGAGAGGAAGTTGAGCCGGAAAGTGGCCGCAAGATTACTGACACACTAAAATAGATTGCAAATAGAATTAAGATTAATTTCTGATTCATTTTAGTGTTTATATTCTTAAGATTATATTAATTCTTAATTGTGTAGTAAAAATTCAGCTGATTTGTTGGTCATTGAAGAGAAGTTCAACTCCAACTTTTTAGAGTATTATATATACTCTTGATCAGCATCACTAATCGATTCGTTATTATTTATTCAATGTTAATTAATTTAATAAAATTTTAAATTATATATAAAATTATTTATAAAACTAAAATTAAGAAATATTTACAAGATTTCTGGTTCGTCTGTTTTCCTCATTTTTTAAGCAATATTATTAATATTAATATTATGTAGTTGCCATAGGAACAATATATCGATGGATATGTCAAATCTCCAGTTATGGGTTTGTGTTATGGCTTTAATATTCCAACAGAATATCATTAACATTTGGGAACTATAGCATATGAGCTATCCATCGATTTTTTGTTTGTTCGTGAAAGTCGGCAGATTATCGATATATATAAATTTTTAATTCCTAATTCTGTTCTTTCTTGTCAGTTTCAAATTAAATCAAATGTAAAAATTAAATTAAGCAAGCCACAATTCAAAAGCTCAAGATTGAGTCATTTTGGGTATTGTTTCTATAATATCTTTTGAGACTTTGTCTTACATCATGCAAGCCTCATTATCATTATCATTGTCATTATGGTCGTTGTCATTATCAGGTTGCGTTGGTTTCGTGTTGTTCTCTGAGGCATTTTATTGGATATTACATCATCTTGTGTTAATCGGTTTGATAAATGCGAAATACACAAATAGAAATTAAGCGCAGCAGCAGCAGCCTGAAAGTGTGCGTTGTAAATAATTGGCAATGTTTCAGCGAATTGTATGCCCAGTCACAATATATCTCTTGCCACTTGCCACGTGCCCACACTTATCTGCCCAAAAATGTATTTTTGTTACCCTTGCCACACTTCCTTTTAATCAGCATGTTTACGATTGAGTTGCGGTTCCATGTCGTCGTTTGTTGATTATATATATACTATATATATATATATATATTATTTTATATGGAAGATTGCAGGAGGTGCCGTGCAAAATGATTTCATTTTGTTTGCCTGCCCCGCATAAGTGCAATTTTGACTGACGTAATATTAAATTGCCCCCACGATTCCGATTTTAAATTTATCTTGTGCCAATATTAACTTAGCATTGACCTTGAACCTTGATAAAAAAAAAATAATACAACTCGATAACACTTTGGCAAACTCGCTCGCAGCTGTTTGTCTTAAATATAACTGAAACAGCAGGAAGAAAGTAAAAAAAATCGAAGGAGGCCTTGAAAATGTTTTCACTTAACATATTGCAGAAAAATAAGGAATTCAATTAACTCTGCTTATTTGAATATAGATGTATTTTTAAAGTGAAACAAGTTAGAATATAAAGAGTAGTCGCGGCAGCTCGGCGCGCAGATATCCAGTTTTAAATGGAATTCGTTCCGTTGATTAAGAATAAGTCAGGATATTTTATATATTATTATATATTTTATGTATTATTATATATCATTTGTTAGTCTATTTCTTTACAAATATCTGTTATATTTATTTGCAAGTTTATTGTTTGTTATCGATTAGTATCGATATTCGCAAAAAATTACATTAAATTGAGCTGCTTTGAAAATTTGAAGTGTGTAGCTCTTTCCGCTTTTTCAGCCTGACAGAAATGGCTAAATCGAGTCGGCTGATTAAAAATTAAAATATATCTATTTTTTGGGTTTCGATGTTTTCTTTTGTTTTTTACTTAGCATAAAAAACCAGTCGTTGCATATTTATTGAGATTTATAGATAGCTAGCCAATGGCATATGGCTTTATATATATGGTGATATAGGACTGTTTATTATTAATATTTTAGCTATAAATTATATATTTAATTGTAATTAAGTATGAATTTTCGATTAACAAAGCAAAGTACGACTTTATACCGACAACTTAACAACTTTAACAACTTTCTCTACTATTCTTTTCCGACTCTTCTCTATATCTATATCTATATATATATTTATATCAAATACTAAAGTTTAATTCTTATTTAATTTGCAGCTCTTGCTCTCTTCGAGCACGTGAATCTGGTGTATGGAACTATTAGTGAATTTTGTACACAATCCGGTTGCGCAGACATGACCGGACCCGGAAACAGGTGAGCATATCTATTTTTAATAATGATATATGACATATGATATATATATATAATTTGTTTCGCAGAACGTACTTATGGTTCGATGAGAAGGGGAAGAAGACGCGGGTTGCAGCGCCGCAGTACATCGATTATGTGATGACCTTCACACAGAAGACGGTCAGCGATGAATCGATATTTCCAACCAAATACGCGAATGAGTTTCCCGGCTCGTTCGAGTCGATCGCCCGGAAAATTTTACGCTTGCAATTTCATGTGATAGCGCATCTGTATGCGGCGCATTTCCGAGAAATCGCGCTGCTCGGCTTGCACACCCATTTAAATTTGACGTTCATGCACCTGACGGCGCTGCACCGCCGCTTCAACCTGATCGACGAGAAGGAGACGGATGTGCTGCGCGACCTGGAGGTGGCCCTGCGCCTCACCGACGACAACAGCAGCGTCTGTGGCCAGGAGTCGTTGGCCACAACCGATTCCGGTTCGGCTTCTGTTGTTGCTGTTGCCTCCAACTGTGAGCAGCAGCAGCATCATTTGCAACAGCAGCAGCAGCAGCAGCACAACAGCAGCAGCAACAGCAACAATTCCTCCGCCTCTGAGGCGCTGCATGTCAATTCACAAAGCAACAACTGCATCGCAACAACAACAACGGCAGCAGCAACAGCAACATCCTGTCTAATTGATGGCGATGCTGTGGCGCCGCCAATTTGCACGCAACCGGAGCCGGGCGCTGCTGGCAAACCGCCGGGCAGCGGTGGTTTGATGGGTGGCATTCTGGGTGATTTGACCAGCGGTGAATTTGGTGATACGACGCGCTACTGCACCTCGGCAGTTCCTCATCCTCCAGCCGCCACGGATGCCTTGCCGCCAAATGTGGCAGCAACAACAGCAACAGCAACAAATGGCGCATTACATTTAAATTTTAGCAACAATAACAGCAGCAACAACAACAGCAATCACAATATGAACCATCATAATCATCATCATCATCATGCGCATCATCATCATCCACATCATCATCAGCATCACTTGCATCACCTCCACCAGCAGCAGCAACATGCGGCAGCTGCAGCTGCAGCAGCAGCAGCAGCCACATCCTCATCGACGACGCAACACAGCGGACTCATCCAGTGCAATGCGGTGGGCGCTGCGGCCTCTGCTGCGGCAAGTGGCGGTGGCAACAACAGCAACACCAACTCAACAGCAACCACATAGTGTGACTAGCAGCAGCAGCAGCAGCAACAAAAACAACAAAAAACAAAACAAACAACAAACAAAACAAACAACAAAACAAACAACAAAACAAACAACAAAACAAACAACAAAACAAACAAAAAACATTAGAAATATTAGAATTACGCAAAAATGTTATTTAATGTTATTACTTCTATGATCCTAAAGTTAAAAATATTGTAAAAATAATAAAAACAAAACAAACAACAAAACACAAGAAATTGTAAGACACATTTATCGATAATCGATAGTCGGTTTGCAGTTCAAACAGTTGCGTAGTTCCATAGAGCACACACACACAAACACAACAAACACACAACACACACTCAACACACACACATGTTCATTCTAGATTTGATATATTTAGAGAGCTGCAAGCATAGACTTAGATATAGATAGAAAGAGAGATACAGAGATAGAGAGAGAGAGAGAAGGAAGATGGGTCTGCTGCTATGACGCTTAAAAGGCTTTATAAGTATATTTGCCCACTTGCCTCAAACTAAGCCCCCTCCCCCACTCCCCTCCACTGCGCACTTCCATGACAAAAAAAAAAGACAGTTAATAACAATTATAAAAAAAGGCATAGCCTGAAAGGCAACTAAATACAAAGCACTTTAGTTCTAAAAGTTGATAAAAACTAGTTAATAATAAAAAACAAAACAAAGCAAACAAATTGTAAAAATTATAATTACTACTACATACACAACACAACACAACACACACTCTCACACCCACACACACACACACACACACACACACAACTTTATTGACGCACTGTCACTGGTAGCTTTAACAATACAAAAACAAAAACTGGAAAGTCTTTTAAACTATTTAACTATTATTTAACAACAATCTGTTTTTAGTTTTTCTGTTTCCTCGAGAAGAAAAAAAAGTATTAATTGCAATGCAGATTTCTTTAGAGTTATTTACGATTGTTTTAATTCGTAGCAAAACAAAAAAAACAAAAACAAATCATGATAATATATACAAATACCTCAATAAATATTTAAATGTGCATAGCCTACAAAAATATATATATATACATATATTTATATACAATTCGATTATGAATTTTCGCTCTCTAATTAACTGAGATTCCTTGGATTTAAATTTATTTCTTTGTTTTTAAGTTAACTTTACATTTAACTAAACCAAAAGCTTTACTCGGAGTTATGCACATTTAAATGTATTTTAAGCATAAATGTATGGGGATAATAACATATTTCATATATTTCTTTAAGATCGTGTCTAAACATTATTTTGTTTAGTTTTTTGTTATTTCTTCCCTACTCGGAATGCAATTTCAAAATATTCGCTAAGCTTGCTTTTCGGCTATAATCAACTGTTGGCCAATTCTTCTGCGATTCACTAACTAATGAGAACACTTAAATTTACTATATAGTATTCCTACAGCAAATATATATATATATATATATATATATATATGTGTGTGTGTGTTTATTGATTGTGTGTATTTCGTGTCAACGATAAACTTGGGGAAAAACAAAACTTCTCTTCACAGATGCGAAGATGCCTGAAAACAAAAACAAAAATTGTATGCACCAAATGTATCTACACGACTCATGTAACCCGCACACCGAATGTTGCACCCGATTTTAGAATAGCCAAAAATAATAAACTGTGGAAAACATGCTGAGAGAATATTAAAAACAAAAACAAAAATCAAGAGGAAAAATACGACTTGAATAAATTAACAAATGCAATGAAGATTATTTACTTTAAAAGCAAAACAAACTAAACGAAACTTAAATATGAAATAACAAAAATTGTTCAGTGTTTACTAGAATGTTGTATGTGTATGTGTGAGTATGTGTGTGTGTGTGTGAGTGTTAGACTGTGTGTGTGCGTATTTGCGCTTTAGATGGGAATCTTCTTTCCAGCTTTCCAGTAGTTGAACCCATTAACATTCGAAGCTCACAAAACAGTCCAAGCTTTAGCTAAACCACAAATACAATTTTCGATTCGTTGAACACAAGAAAACAAAACAAAACAAAAGAAATGAAAAACAAAAAAAAAATATATATATATGAACTATTTACAAAGTATGCGGATGAATCTGCTTGATTTGTGCGAGTTTCCAACGGGAATTAAGCAAAGCGACACATTTTATGACAAAAAAACAAAAAAACAAAAAGAAACCAAATACAAAAAAAATAAAAATAAAAAGCAAAATATGAGATGCAAAATGATAATAAAATAAACTGTTATGTTCAATTAAAAACAAAAAAAAAAAACCAATAGAATTGTGTATTAATATAGCAATTTGCAGCTGGGTGTTATTTTGGAAAAGAAATAATATATTTATATAGCTGTAAATATATTGAATGAACCACGAGACGGTTTTCGGAAGTGGTTCCAGTTTGTATGATCTTTTTCAAGCCGTACTTTCAGTTTTTAAAAATATATTCTATAAATAAGCAAACACTATCTGCATATTTGATATTTGAACTATACAAATATTTATATATATTTTATATTTATTTATGTTGGTAATCAATTGTTGCTTATCAAAACATCAACAAGATCTGGCTGAATGCGACGTTTATCAATCACTTCAACTGGCAAATCGATGTTTATTTATTTAGAAATAAATACATGCTTCACACGAGTACACACCGTTAATATAAATTGAAAAAAACCAGTGTGTGTGTGTGTATATGTTTGTTTGTATGCGTGAGTGCCTGTTTACGCTTTCCACTTCCAGTCGTAAGTACATGCAATGAATTCCGAAGTGTGAATACCCTGACACCGTTATTTATTTGAAGCTTGACGAAAGTTGTGCTAAATTTTAAAAGAAATTGTGGAAAATAAGTGTTCTTCTCTTTCAATTTTATGTTAAATGTTATAAATTAAAGAGCTTACCATTTTATATTCTAAGCTTATAATAATCAGCAACATCTAGGTTTCTAGATCGTGTTTGCAAATACACCTATCAAAGTTGTGCACGAAGGGTATACAATTTCGTCAGGGCCTTAATTTCGCTCACTTAGTTGATTGACGGATGTATTTTTCTTTCTCTCTTTGTTTCTCTCTCCCTCTCCCATTCGTTTCACTGCGATCAGCTCGTCTCAGTTCAGTTGGACGCTGCATTCGAAGCGAAGCGGAGGTTGCCGGCAATCTTCAAAAAAAAGGCAAGTGCAAAAAATTAAAAGGGGCGTAATTCGCGGTGATAAGAAGAAGGGAATGGACCGTTTTGGCTTAGCGCTCGCCATGCTCAGCATATTTGCAGCCTGTGGCAACTGTGGACAGACTCCGACTGGTCATCGTACCAGGTACGAGGCGAACTGGGCGAGCCTGGATCAGAGACCGCTGCCCCGCTGGTACGATGAGGCAAAGGTGGGCATCTTTTTGCACTACGGCGTTTACTCAGTGCCCAGCTTTGGATCCGAGTGGTTCTGGACCAATTGGATAAGTGAGTTCAAGCAGAAGAAGAAGAAGAAGAGCACAAGCGACGCACACTCACAAATCGGAAATGAACAATCATACAATCTTTCATACACAGATCTACGCAATCCCGACTATATACGATTTATGCAACGCAATTATAAACCAGATTTTACCTATCAACAATTTGGGGAGCAATTCACAGCCGAATTGTTCAATGCCACGCAGTGGGCTATGCTCTTTAAGGATAGCGGTGCAAGGTCAGCTTGTATATAGACTATATATAGTAAATATTCTTCTCAACTGATAATGACAAACCTCTTATCAGATATGTGGTGCTGACCAGCAAACATCACGACGGCTACACGCTGTGGCCCTCAAAGCAGAGCTTCGGCTGGAACTCGGTGGATGTGGGCCCAAAACGTGATATTATAAGTAAGTATTACAAAGTTCTGGAAAGTGTGACTTAATATTTATAGAAGACTATATAGTCAAATTTAATGGAACAGATTTTATGTAATTGTTGAAAGTAACTAAAAAGACTTAAATCACAAAAAGATAATTATGTTTTTTGACTTGAGTCTAGATTGTAATCAAGGCCTGTAAACTTTTCTAGACTTGATTACTTGAATGATGGGACCTTTTCCGTAGTAGAAGAGATTATATTAGGTTGAGCAAGAGATTCTAGTTAGTTAATATTAAAACTAGAAATAAGCAGAAATTAATACAAACTGTCAGTTTAGCAGTCAGATTGTCGGCGATCTGAACTTGTTAATACCTATTAATATCACCAAATAGTCCATCAAAGTATTCCAAATGTAAATAGAGTTCAAAAGGTTAGCGATCGTCTTTACCACGTCCTAGAAAAGAAGTCGCCATCAAAGGAGCCAAAAAAGGCTTTCCAAAATCCACCAATTCTTTCAATTATTTTAAAAATCTTGCTTATCATCAATCAACAACTATCTACCCAGATCCTGAAGTCTCCGAACCACAGAAAACAACAACAATAAAACTTCTTAACTTATAATTATTATTTCTAAGATTTTGGCATTTGTTTTCTCTTTTTAAAATCGTTTTGTATATTTGAAATTTGTTGGTTCCCAATGGTTTTCCCATCAAATCTATCTGATTTGTTGATTCCTTAATAATAGCTTAATTTATAAACGTTTCTTATTATTCCTTGATTTCTGTAATCTTAATTGCTGCCAATAATATAATTTATATACCATCCACAGAGGAGCTATCGACGGCTTTGCGAAGTTTTACGGATTTGAAATTTGGTTTATATTATTCGCTGTTCGAGTGGTTCAATCGGATGTGGATCGATGACAAGCAGCATCTGCTGCTCCAGCAGCACTTTGTGGACTACAAGGTGAGGCCGGAGCAAATGGATTTGGTCAGTGAGTATTTGCCGGAGATCATTTGGTCCGATGGGGACTGGGAGGCGCCGGCCAAGTACTGGAAATCGGAGGAGTTTATTGCGTGGCTCTATAACGACAGTCCCGTCCGTGATACAATTGTGACCAACGATCGCTGGGGATTTGAGACTGCCTGCCGGCATGGTGACTTTTACAACTGTGCGGATCGCTACAATCCCGGCGTGCTCCAAGAGCACAAGTGGGAGAACGCATTCACCTTGGATCGCACCAGCTGGGGACAGCGTTTCGATGTCACCCTCAAGGATTTCATGAGCTCCAAAGAAGTTATCAAAGGTAAGGATTCTTTTATCAATTTTTGTTCAGAGTGTAGATATGAATTTGTGCCTTTCCAGAAATTGTGAGCACCGTCAGCTGCAATGGAAACGTGCTGATTAATGTGGGACCCACAAAATACGGCACCATTTTGCCCATCTTTGAGGAGCGTCTGCGTGACATGGGCCGCTGGCTGCGGATCAACGGCGAAGGCATCTATGGCAGCCTGCCCTGGATCTATCAGAATGACACGCAGACGCCGCACGTGTGGTATACAAAGGGCGGGGAGCAGTCGAATGGTGGCGTCATCGTCTATGCATTTGTGCTGGAATATCCCTACGATACCAATGAGCTGGACATCTATCCGCTGGGCAAGGATCTCAATAGATATCGCCAAGTGCTGCTCGCCGGCTTGGATTTGGGGCTCACCTTGGATAAGGCCACAACGGAGATTACCCTGTTGGGCATGGAGAATACAAAGATCGAGGTGAGCATTCATTCAGTTTCCGAAATTTAGTCAATCTAATCTCTGTCGGCATTCACAGTGGACAGCAAGTCACAATAAAGTGCACATCAAATTTCCGCCCAAGCATCATATCGATAAGCGTGGCTTGGAATATGCTTGGACCTTTAAGATAATGATAACTTAAGCTTACTCTTATATTCAGAATGTTACTATTAACTATATTATATATATTACAACCATTTAAAATAAGCATAAGCATGTTGTTAATTGCGATCGTTCTATGCTTAATTTGAATTTCAAATATTTCTGCGCCATAGTATGCTAGTATATTTTTGCTCAACTTTTAGTATATTTAATTTTAGAATTTGCTGGTCACTCTGTTCATCGTTTTGGTCGATATATCGCAGCTGTGGCCATCTCTAGTCTGATTGGCACAACAAACGCGAAAAGTTGCAATTTCTGGCGCTGGTTTTCCTTGCACTTCGCAAAAAGTAATTTGATACAAATCTATAATAAATATGATGTTAAATTCTTGAACGTGATGTGCAATAAGTGTTACAAATGTATTGAGCTGCATAACAAGCCGCTAAGTAGCCAAGAAATGCAAAGAAATATTGAGCGCTGAACAAGTGCATAGCCAGCAAAAATGCCAATACAAAAGAATGCTGAGTGCGAGCGAGAGGAGTGAGAGAGAGAGCATGCGCGTGCCAAGCAGCGAGAGAGCGGGTTAGAGAGTGTGTGTGAAAAGTTCTTATCATTTGTGCGGCAATTGTTTTGGTTGACTGCCACTTGTCCAGCTGCAGCTGATTGTCTAAATTTATACTTTTACTGCAATGCTAATTTCAATGAAATTCGTGTGAAACAATTCGCTATATAAATATAAATAGCTCGAATTAATGACATGCGAAGGACACCTGTCTGTCTACCTGTACGTCTCGAAAACCTATTGTGAATGGTGCTTGTTCAGGCGTAAATTATTATGGTTAATTAACATTGATGTCTGCCAATATCATTGAATTAATTAGCTCATTTTGTGTGGGAAGTTTCTACCAAAACAATCAATGTGTCATCAAGCGTGTGTGTTCAGAGATCGCGGCTTAGGGTGAGAAAGAGAGAGCAAAGAGCAAAACCCTAACAAATTGCCTTCGCGCCGTAATTTACAGCGTTGCCACCTAGTGATATACATGTTTATATTGAGTGGTTCATTTAATTGCAAATTTTTTCTTATCTAATTAAAAACTAGAGTCTTATACTATTTATAATATTAATATATATATATATTAATTAATATATAATTTTCAACCTGTACTAAATTTAGTAGTTTCGTTAGCAATATGCTGCCACAGAGATTTATAAATATGTTTTGTGTGGTTTATTAAGTACACACTTTATTCATATAAAAAAAATGGAACAAACAAGTCACATTTATTTATTCTTCAGACAATATTTGATGTATTTAAAAATCAAGTTGCGGGAAACTCACATATATTTATTTTCAATTATAAATTTCTTTATTTAAGTCGTTACTAATTTTAGTAGTTCCGCAAGAAATATGGACATATTTTGTAGTTGACAACCCTTAATAAGACTCTCACAAATGGCAACTCTGCTACATAGACCAAAGAGCGCGCAGCAGCTGTTTCCTAGCATTCTCTCACTCACAACCCGTTCCGTCTCTCTTTCAGTAATCTCTCTCTCTCTCCCAACCCGTTGCCATACGTCATTTTTGGCCAAAACACACACTGCCTCGACTTGACTCTTACAGTCTTAACTGTGTCTGTACTGGCGTGAGTAAGCGTTCAGCAGCAGCGACTACGTCGACAGCGCGTGCTAAGAATTAAATTAATTAAGAAACAATGCAAGGCGTACAGAGTTGTGTTTACAAAAGTAAAGAGTTTATTATCAACACTGACTACGAGTTCTGAAGAGCGAAGGCAAAGCAAAAGAAAAGTAAAAGCAAAAACAAGTGCAGTGAACGCGGCGCCCTTGAATGTAAACGTTGTGTGTGTGTGTATATATGTGTAAGTGTCGGCTGCTGTTTCCAAAAATGTTCACATGTAAAAATAAGAATTGAACAAAAGGCATAGCAAAAATTCGATAAGAACAACAACAAGAAAAACAAAAGCAACCTTGAAAAGGCAAAATCGGCGGCTATTTTTGTGTTGAAGTGGAAATGCTCAAATTGGTTTTCCATGCATGCTCGACCGTTCGTCCAATAAGAAAACTGAACAATTGAATATGTCGTCGCATGGTCATTAACACTGTCCCGTCTGTGTGTGTGTGGATGTGTGCACGTGTGTGTGTATCGGCGTCTGTGTTTTGTGCGTGTGCCGTGTTCTTGGTTGTTCTTTATGTAATGCTCGTCATCATTTCTTTTTCTTAAAGCGAAGTAGGCGTGCAGGAATTTGCGTACGCAGCGACGCCAGCAGCAACAGCAACGCCAGCAGCGAAAAACGTAGCAACTGAAATTAGTAGTAGAGAGAACGGAGCAGCTGCTTGTGGTAAACATGCCGTGCTTATTATTAATTAACTAAATTAACAAGTGAAAGGAAAGCCAAAAAGAGAGATAATAATAAAATAGGTGTAGGTCCAAAGTCAACACAAAAAAGAGAATCGCTGCCATTCAAGTTGGCCAAGCTTAATATGACATCATACGCTAATGACACAACGGGTACGTCGGCAGCGACAACTGCAGCATCGCCAGCAACAGGAGCAGCAAACACAGCAGCAGCAGGAGTCGCAACAAACGCAGCGTCAGCAGCAACGCCTGAAGCGACTCCAGTCGACAAGCAAATGTCCAGCAACCACAACACAAACAGCAGGAGGAGTCGCTATGACGAAGATGATGGGCAAGAGAAAGCCGACACGACGCCCGAGAATATCAAGAAGATTGCCGAGATCATAAGCGCCAACGAGAAGGAGCAGGAGAAGCAGAAGGAGCAGAAGAAGGAGAAGCAGGCAACGCAAACAGAAGCGGCGACGTCAGGTTCAGCTGCGCAGCGACTGCAACAGCAGCAGCAAATGCATTCATCGAGCCTAATAGGACTTGGCGCTGCCATCGATGAGTCAAACACAAAGTTCTGTTTGGGCAAACCGCCGCAATCGCCGGCCGAAAAAGGTGAGCAGAAAATATACTAAAGAGTCGCAGTCGCAGTTACTGCGCTGCTGTCAAAGCATACGCGCAGAAAGGAGCAGCAGAAGAAACATGATCTTGTTGTTGTTGTTGTTGTTCAGCTTGTCTCTTTTTTGTTGTGAATTTTAATTTGAATTTTTAATGAACCTATTTTGCTGACATGTTTAAGCCACGGCTTTAAAGCAAATTTTTATTGCGCTAGTCATGGCAAACACACGAACACAAGCCCAACTCGAACATACGCAAAACACACCCATAAAAGAACAGAGTAAAAAAGGGAGCTGCACAGTGGGACGTGCCTCTAAAACTAGTTGGGTATTTTTTTACTTAAAGCAGTTCTCATTTTTGCGATACAACTATAATTATTAATTACTAACTAATTATACATTTGTATAAACTAGGTGATGAATAAGTTAGACAGCCAAATATTTGATTGATTTTTATTGTTAAATATTGCAAAATATTTAAAATATTCAAAATCGTGGCGATTGTTTTCCATACTCATCTGTGGCTCGGACATCAAATCGATCGTCATAAATTTTAGGCACAAGGCTAACAGCATTTTTGGCACATTGCCCATCGTTTTATAATTACATTTATTTTACGTTTAAATCGAGACACAATTGTGAAATGCAAATATTTCAATTATTTCTCAGATATACCAACAAATATACTGTAATTTGTTTGCTTGACTTGTTTGATTAAACAAAGCCAATTGCTGTTCCGCGAAATTCTATGGAATTTGTGCGACGTTTTGTTGCAACGAGTTGAGGGTGACATAATCCATTGGCTGGTGAGGCCAGTTGTGACACAGTTTACTCCATGAATGCTTGGGAAAGATATGTGTTTTGTCATGGATTTTATCAGTTGTTGATATTTATACTCTTTCCCTCTAGGTTTCTTTCTTTGATTTTGTGTCCAATTTTGTTTTTAATGAAATTACAGATATGGAAACATAATGAATTAATAATATAAATAATTTAGTTGTTATATTATTAATCATTCTTAAACTAATATGCAGCTAATGAATATAATAACTTTATTAGGGTATTTAAACTTTGTCAGCCCAAAGTTCAACATTTTTCTCGTATTATTTGTGTTTATGACTGTTATATCTTGCACAATTGGACAGTTGTTGTGATTATTTACTATTTTCATGCCGTGCACGTTAATCACTCCCCTCCCCTCCCCTCCCCTCCCGCTAACCAAAAACAAAACCAAGCAAAATACTTCAAATGAGGCGACACTGACTCAGCGGCACCCAAAGCAAAGCTTTTTGTTGTTGTTGTTGTTTTTTCGCACAACGCAATCCAAGCCGCAAGCATTTCGGAGAGATTTTTAATATGTGCAAAAAATACCCTAGATTTTGTGCAGTTTATGATGTGTTAAAGAGTGTAATTAACTTTAAGTGGAGATGATGAATGAGATTACTTAAAACTCTTTAAGCCGTTGCTGAGCTCATATTTAATATTGGTTATTAGCAGAAGTTAGCCCAGTTACTGGCCAATTGATTGCAATTTCCTACCACTTAAAGCCAACACTGTGACGAGCCTTATCTAATTTAAGTTAATACTTGCGACATTTGATGAACAATTGGCAACAATCGTTGCAGTTCGCTGGAGTGCAAAGTTTGCACAAACTCTACACTGAAAAATAAAAACGCTCTAAATTTTACTGATTTTATATATTTTAGAAATATTTAAATATTTAGGAACAACATTTCTGGTTATTTTATTATTTTTTTAAAATATAGCTTGGCTTATTTAAGTTAAGTAAATCTTTTTTTTTTTGTCGAACTCAGAAAATATTAATTTTTATTAATAATTTTAGAATTCTTTAAAACATAGAAATTTGGTGATTTTTGGTAGAGTGTATAATACACTGCACGTAAAGTAGTAATGCCTGCCTTATAATTCTTATTTGTAAATCGTTTACTTGCCTCAAACTGAGTCTGTTGCAAGAGCACAACCGGTATTAGACACAGACAGGGTATACTAAATGAATAAATAATGACAAAATTGCGAATATTGTTTAGTTGGTTGCACATTACGTGATTTTTGTTTGCAATGTAGAACAGCGAGTTGTGAGCTTGTTGCAACAACAACCAGCCAAAATGATCCATGTCAGTGGACTATGGCAGGAAGTGTTGCCACTGAGCTTTTTGCTTGCCACAAAGGCCGCAACTAATTACACTGACCAGCAAGCATGCCAAAAAATATATTTTCTATTAGCTCGTCAATATTCGGTTAGTTGCCATTTGTTGTTGTTATTGTTGTTGTTTTTTGTTGCCTGTTATCGAGTGGCATTTGAAGCGTTTGTTACAGTTTTTAAATGATTTTTTTTCTTCGTTTTTTTTTTGAATTTTTTGTTAATTGTTTTGTGCGCTTTTACTTTTTTGCAATAAATAAATAAGCAAAATGTTATTACAGCCATTTGATGTTGAAACTATTCGTTGTTATTTTCGTTTTCTAGTTTTGAGTTCGGTTTTTTTTTTCGTTTTGGAAAGTCAAGTTTAAGAAATTGAAGGGCTCGATGCCTGCTGTTTGGTTTTGGACTGCATTCTCTTACCAATTATGATATTGCGTGTTCCATTTAAGCCAACTGCACAAAAAAGCAAATCGATAGCAATTTTAACAGTTCCCAGCCATTAAATGGCAACAGGTTTCAATTGGTTTATAATTGGCCGATTCGTAAGCTATTCTTACGTCATTCCCGTTAAATCGTTGAATAACTTTTAAGCTGACTAGTTTGGCTTTCGGGCAGCTAATAAATATTTTTTTTAGAATCGTTTCGCCCATCAAAAAATAAAACAAATGCTCAACTCTTGCGGTTTTGCATGTGTTTAAATGTGATTATATTTATCTATATATATATAGAGATATATATGTTTGCCTGAAGACAGCAGAGAAAGCTTCGATGCGATCATAAACTGTCATGCGATTGAGGTCATTGTCTCCACAATTGACGTTTGATGAGTCAGTCTTTTATTATAATTTGTTAAGCGGCAAAAGATTTAATTCATAAATATTGTTGAACTTACAGTTCAAACGGAAAATTCCATATATAATAAATATTTTTTTTATTATAATTGTGTAAGACGGCAAAAGATTTAATTCGTAAATATTGTAGGAATTATATCAATTTATCGATATGTATTTTAAATTAAGACCACATTTAAAGTCCGTTAATTATGAAACGGAAATGGTTGTAATAAATAACCAAAACTAATCTGATTTTGAGCGGATATTAATTAAATAACATTTTTGTTCAAATTTTTACTAGTGCTTTTTTTCCATTCTATAATCGTAGTAATTTTCTAATTAAAAGCTAATTTTCGTTTTAAACAAAATCATTGCCGCTTTTGTTTCGTGTTTCCTGTTTATCTATTACCAATTTCTTCTTCTTGGAAAAAGTATTTGAAACAAAAATGAATTTGCGGCCAAAAATAGTTGAGTGAAATCGCCCAAAAAATTTGGTCTAAGCCCTAAGGCCAAATTCGAGAAGTTGAAGTTGCAAGGCGGAACGGAAGACACGTGCATCGAAACAACAAAGCTGAGGCAGCCGGAGCGTAAACAATTGGGAGACCACACACCAGCACACACACACACACACACCAACACACACACACACCAACACACACACAATTGACCGAAATCAACGAACTCTAACCTTCATTTTGCTGCACTGCTCGGTTTCGCTTGAGTCTTATTAGTAGACGTCTATATATATATATATATATATATACAGTAGCAGTTAGCTATAGATTACGTCCAGTCCCGTCCAGCGCTACAACTGAGATCACTGGCTTGGCAAACTTGAAAGCAAATTTGATTTTCTTTTTATTTATTTTTTTCGCTCTGCCGCGGAAATAATGCAATGTAAAAATGAGGAATAAAAAAAATGAGTATTGCGAGCGGAAGCAGTGGGGGAATATCCATAATACAGGTGGGCGTCATCACTAGCATTCAGCATTGTTGGCCATAACTGAAATAACTGATCATTATTGGAGGCACCGTTCCCCACCTGCTCAACTTGACTGGTTTGTTGTGCACACCTCATTTTCCCATTTGTATTCCTATTTTTTTTTTATGGAATTTTATATTGTTTTTTTTATTTAAATTTATAAATGCAGCTCCTAAATTAAGTTGTAGTTTCTACTTTAAAATATTTCAAGATCTTAACTGAAGCAGCGAAAAAGAAAATGTTTTAAATTATAAAATTAATTTTGTTAAATTATCCGTTACACATTTTACATATAAACATGAATTTTCGATCTACCAGAAATTATTATATCTTTAAAACTCTGCAAAGCTATCAAGTCTGTTTTTTAATTTAGAATTAAATATTTAAATCTAGCAAAAATTATTTTAAATTTTCTTAAATTGCATATAAAATCTATTTAGTTTTTAGTTTTGTTTAATTTCAATATAGTTTTGCACACAATCAAAGCTTTTTTATTGCGCCCCAAGTGGCAAGCGCCCAATTGGTTGCATGGCTGCTGAACCTGCCGCTTGTTGTGGCACTTGTGCTCACTTACTGGCTTTGCGTTTGCTTGCCACTTGAGTTGGTGCGTTCGTTCAGTTGAATTCTGTGGCAAGTTAGTCTCTCGTTTTCACCGCTCAAACGGAATTATTCAAAGCTGTTGTAAATAAATAAATAAATAAATAATTTAATTGTTTGCTTTTTGCTATACAATTTGCAGCGGCTGTGCTGAGCAGAGCGACGACTCATCAACACAACAGCAACAGCCACAGCCACAGCAGCAACAATCACAACAACAGCAACAACACTGATATCTCTGCTGCGGATGAGGACGATTCGACGGCATCGAATTCCACATCCACCAAACAGGCGCTTTCCTTCACCATTGACCATTTCGATGCGTCGGAGAATGATGCAGCTGTGCAGGCGGCACGCTACAAGACAATGATGGAGCGTTTTCAGAGTCGCCACAGACGAGGCGCCTCCATGTCCAAGCTGGAGAATGGCGAGGCCAGCAACGAGGAGGCCTCAGTGCCGGCCACGCCCACCAACGAACAAGCAGCAGCAGCGGCAACACCAGCAGTCAAGTTGCGCGTACGCGAACGCAGCGCCTCTCGCGTTCGAGACGCCGCCAAGCGGCACAGCTGGTCGCCGCGCAGCTCGGCGACGGCAGCCGGAGTAGCAGCAGTGCCAGAGCCAAAACCAGCCGCCCCAAAGGTGGCAATTGGCAAGTCCAGGCCTACGCCCAAAGGCGCCACCAATCTGCTGGCGAATCGCAGCAATCAATTTACGCCCCGATCGACGGCGATGCAGTTCGCGTTGCAGCAGGTGGAGCTGCTGTGTCCCCATCCGCCGCTCGATGACCTAAAGGCGATGGGGGCGGGCGAGTGTGGGGGAGATGGCGATGATGCTGTCAGTGAGGCGGGCACATACACGCTGGATGGCGACAACTACACCGAGGAGCAAAAGGATCTCATGAACATCGATCGCAGTGCGAAATCGCGACCCAAACAGCTGTCGGTCAAGCCAAGCCGGCAGAACAATGTGCTGGAGGTCAACTACTATCACGAGACGCCGCAGCAGGAGCAGAAGGGTAGCAGCACCACGGCCAATGTCAGCGGCGCCTATCTGCAGCAGCTAAAGTCGCGGGGTGTGCTGCGCCAAGCACAGCCGCCGGCGCCACTAACGCCACTGACGCCACCATCGCCGCCCCGCACACCGGCCGCCGATGTCGGCTGCTTTACCAGCGTCACCACCAGCGGCGTGCTGGCCAAACAGCGTGCTTTGGACACACATCCCAGGCAGGCGCGTCACCCGTCGCACAGCCTGTCCACGTCACAGATCGACAGCTCCGAGTATGTCAGCAATGAGGCCAAGCTCCGGCATGCCCAGGCCATGTCCATGGCGGGCAGCGCCACAGATCGCCAAAAGGCCGAGTATCGCTTGAATGTCTTTACCAGCAGCAACACACAGCAGCAGCAGCAACAACAGCAGCAAAAACAGCAGCAGCAACAGTCGCATTTGCATCATCAGCTGCCCGAGACGCCAACGACGCCCACCACGGAGGCAGCGCGGCTGCAGTCGGCGCCAACCAAGCAGGACTGGATTCAGGAGTGGGCACGCAATGCACGCGCTCGCAGCCTCGCCCAGGATGTCAGCAGCAGCTCGGCCAGCCGCAGGCAGCAACAGCACCAGGCCCAGGCACAGGTGGGTTCAAAACTCCAAATTGCACTGAGAAAAATGAATTGATTTTTTAAAGCCTTGCATTTTTCGATTGTGCTACATTTTGAGATTGCAATTCATGTTAAGATTGTATACCAAAATATACCCAAAAGGGGAAACGATTTAATCCTTTCAGCTTGGCCAAAAAAAACAGATTTTTAAAGAAAGTTATTTTTAGTCTTGGTTTGATCTCTTTTAATAATACTAAACTTAAAGTTATAAACGCAATTCACAATCGAAAATCTTGTTTAAATTATTTACCCAAAAAATACTTCTGGAATTGGACTACATTTTCCATAGCTATAATTTTTAATCGTTGTTTGATTATTTATTTATTTATTATATTTATATAAAAAAAACTGCATTCAAAGTTGTAAACATGATTCCTGTGCGAATTCTACTCTCAAAAAATGCTCCTTGGGTTGGCTTAAACCTTTCCAAAGCCATAACTTGTTAAAAAAAACCATATCTTTTTCATTATGTTTTTACTTCTAGAATAATATTACATTTAAAGCTAAAAATGCGTTTCAGCTTTGAAAATCAAGCTCAAATTATACCCCCAAAAAGTACTTCTGGAAATAGTCTACATTTTTCATAGCTTTAATTTGAACCAATTTAGGTTTCGATAATTATATTATATATAGAATAAAGATAGATTTAAGGATTAGATTCTTGCTTAAAATTGAAGATAATATTATTTTCGGATTAGGAATTTCCGTGAGGACTAAAATCAATATATAAATAATAATGTATATAATAATAATATATAAAATAATAATAATTATATAAATAACTAGAAACTAATAATTCTCTCTGCCTGTTGCAGCTGATGACGCGTAGCTACAATTGCTCGGATACGGGAGGGGATTCGCTGACGGATGACAGCCTCAGTTTGTACAGTCAGCAGCAGCGTCAATATGCGGCAGCAGCCAAACTGAATCGGAGTTTGGCGGAACGATATCGGCTGCTGGGTGACTGTGACTACGCGAGCGATCCGGCGCTGTGCAGCCATGGTGGTCAGGGCCAGTTGCCGGGTGAGCCGTATAAGCCGCCAAAGAGCCCGAGCAAGATACCATCGCCGCTGCACACGTTGGGGCGTGCGCGCAGTGCCAGTCGCTCGAGACCGGCCATGGACCAGTTGCCGTCGCAGTCAAACTCGCGTCGGAGTTCGGTGAACAAATCGCCGGCGGCTCAGTGCAGTCCACAGCATAGTCTGGAGACGACGGCGGGCTATCGTCGATCGCCGCTGCATCGAGCTCTGATGACCAGCAGCATCAACGAGGCGCAGCTGCAGCTGCTCACCAGCGGTGACTATCTGCTGAAGCAGCTGCATCGCCGCAAGAACTCTCTGGACGATGTGGAGCAGCAGCTCGAGCTGCCGGCATCGGCGCTCTGCGGCGGCTCCATATCGCCTCTGCGTCGCTCCAGTTCCTTCCAGCAGCAGAATCGAACGCTGCAAGCGATGCAGAGGCAGGCGCGACCCAACTTTCAAAATCTATACATGCCGCCAGCAGCGCGTCATTTGCAACAGCAACAGCAGCAGCAGCAGCAACAGTTGCAGCTGCAACTAAAGAAATCCGCAAGCAGCAATAATTTTGAGCAATCTTCGTATAGCGACTACGACAATGAGCTGCAATACTACATCAACGATGAGGATGAGCTGGGCACCACCGGTCCCTACTACTCCAGCGGCGATGAGGAGGAGTTCGAGCAGCACTTGCACCATCAGCAGCAGCACCAGCAGCAGCAACAGTCGACGCACAACAACAACAACAACTCGGATGCAGCAGTGCCGCTGAGCAATACGCGGCTCAACAAGGCGCTTCTCATGCGGATCGAGCGCAGCAAGCAGCGTGTGGCTGGCAACGCGACGCCATCGAAGCCCAGCTCGGCGCCCGCTGGCAAACTGAGCGTGGCTGCCCAGTCGGCTGCCGGGCTGGTGGCCTGTCCCAATACGCCGGAGTTGCCGCGTCGTGGCATCAAGAGTGCCCCGCGTGCCGCCTCCGGCTGCGCGCCAACGAAGACGCGGCAATCGATGCCGCGCGAGACAAGTCTGAGCCGGCTGGCGCAGCAGGTGCCCAGCAGTCTGGCCAATGCCAAGAAGCAGCTGCTGCAGACGGCGAATGCGAACAGTGCCAGTGCCAGGGAGTCACAGCAGCAGCAGGGGCGCGTCCAGCCCAAGTATCTGGACATATCCAAGTATAAGTCGGCGCAATCGAATAGTTTCCTGCGTAAGAACGATGCGAAGAGCACCCTGAAGCCGGCCGAGCAAATGAAGCGCAGTCCCAGCGCCTCATCGATGGGTCTGACGCGTGGCGACGGCACTCGGACCAGCAATCGCAGTGTTCGCTCGAACACCTCGGTGATGAACAGCAGCACCACATCGCTGGGCGGTGGCGTCTCTGGGATGCGTGCCTCATCCGCTGTGCGACGCGATGCCTCCAGTGAGTCCAAAACACACACACAAAATTGAATCACCATTTGAATTACCATCTTTGCTTGCAGTGAACAAACAAAAGGAGGTCGAGATGGTCATGTGGAAGCGACGCTCCACCTACGATCCGATGAAAGCGGCCGCCGAGGATCGACGCCGCAAGGAGGAGGCACGCCGTGCCCAGACCACCACACAGCACCAGATCGATATGCATCGCCAGCTGAACGAGGCGGCCAACGATGCGGCGCCCTTCGAAAGGTAAATTCTCAGCACCGGCGAATGTGCGAAGGAGCAGCGAATATTATTATTAATATTATGTGTACAACATTTAGGTCTTAAACAGATGTTTTGAGTAAGCTCTCCCATGCCCACACCCCACGACCCAAAACTACTTGCCCCAATCTTAGCTGCAGCAAATTCAGACAGGCATTTTTTGTGTGCAAATGGGCAAAGGTTTTTGTTAGTTTTGTTTTTGTAAAGTTTTAATTCCATTTAAAATTAACATTTAACATTTTAGCTGAACGTTTTTTCTATCTTTAAACAGAATGTGATGTTAAAAAAGTTTTGTATTTCAGCCACAATCAACTTAGATCATATTTATTCTAAAGCTGAAATTTGTTTTTTAGCTTGTTTTTTGTTCCCTTTCAAATAGAAGCAAATTCTATAATTATTTTTTTTTTTTAGATATTTTACTTCTTTTTTTTTGTAATTTATAGAATACTGAAAATGGATTTCATCTTCATTTTTTGATATATTTCATAATTTGTTATTTTATTTAAAAACAGATCAAAACTTTATGATATCGGGGAATATATTTAGCAAGGTATAGAACAATTTAATTAGTAAAATTACAATAACTGGAGGCCTTAATTAGTTTGTAAGCTAAGATTAAGTAGATTATTAGATTATCAACGTTTATTGAAGGAGTGGTTTAGATATTTATCGATTGACTAGTTAGAGTTATTTTTGTAATTTACGTATTTTTTGTATATTTCCTGTTGTGCGTAATATGCTATTTTTTCTCCTATTTTTATTCTTTTATTATTAGCTTAAGGTTGTGGTTAATTTCGCGGCTAGAGGTAAAGGTGCGTTTATCGGCCAATTAAATATAATCGCAACACTCACCTATTTTTTAACCACGCTTACGATCTAATCCTTTGTAGATGTGATCCGTGCTGAAGATGTAGGCACACCAATATTGCATATTTCCTGCAAATAACCAATTGTAGGAATTTAGTTATCTTTTTTGTGTTTTCATTTTGCTCTGTAGGAATTGTAGGAAACTCGTTTAATAATGTTTAAGCTCGCGTCCTGTTTTTAATTTTGCTAATTAATTTCTTTTCTTTTAATTTCTGTGAACACCTACAAATCCAACACTAAAAACCAAAAAAAAAAAACCACAACTGCATCTGCAATTTGTAGACCATCACGTTCACACTATCGCCGTGGACAATTATGACCAATGGATGGTGTGCTAGTGACCGATCTGTAACAGCAACAACCACATACAGCCTACAAAACAACAACAACAACAAAACATTCGACTATTACTTTCCAACAAAACCACACGCACACACACCAACACACACACACACACACACACATATTAAGCAAAGCAATCTTCTGAAAACTATATATTTAACATGCGGTGCGGTGCAAGGCAGCAGGCAAAAACCCAACGAATTCCGGTTCCTAACTACGTAATTAATTTTGATTGTGACACTAGAAGTTAATTCCAGTGGTAAATACTCAACAAATCAATGTGAAACCCATCTCCCCCCGAACCAAAGCAACGAGATTGTATTTATGGATAATTATTCGTTGCACACAAAACGAACGAATCCCATTCGAGTCCAACGAATGGCGACAACGAATGGCGACGCTTTCGACGAGTTGCCAATGTAATAGAGAAGTTGCTGCACCCAGCGAGTACTCGTCAATCGGTACTCGCTACTCGCTACTTGCTACTCGATACTAGTTGCTCGTTACTCGTTGCTCTTTACTCTTGTTTGTTACATTCCACATTTATGCATTTGATTCATTTTATTCGTTGCTGTTGTTGTTGTTGCTCGCAATTGTGCAAATTGTCTCAAATTTGTAAAAACAAAAAAAAAAACAAAAAAAAAAATTAATAATAACAATTAATTTATTATATATCCTGTTTGTATTGAGCAGCTTTGAAAGCTTCGTGTGCGACAAATACGCATCCATAACAAAGCAAAGTCTTAGCATATCATAACCGTATCATAACCTATGAACTTTAACCCCTCAACAAGCATTTCTTTAACAAAAGCCATCAGTTCTTAACAACTGTTTGTTAACTGTGTACAAGTGTTTTGCCTTGTTTTTTGTACATACCTTGAAACTAACCAGTTACCAGTTATTATTAATTACTTACTTACCAACTTACACTTGTCATACGATAACAGCGATAACACCTCAGCTAACACATAATTCATTCACACACACACACACACACACATAGCATAGACAACAATTTAACAAAAAAAAAAAAAAACGCTTAGTTAGTCGCTAGTTTAGCACTCGATTTGTATTAACCACAAGCATTGAATACATTCCACTATTATTATTAATTTGTGCTATTTACCAGTACTAAACTGAATCTGTTTTTCTCCCAGTGTCCAGCGACCGGCCAACAATTTGACGCTAACCGGCAGCATAAATTACAGTCCAAGAAACTCAATGGAAAACGATGCCTGGACGCTTGGTGAGTCGTCGGAGTTTGGTGAGTATCCCGACGACTACGATGAGGATGTGGAGCACGAGCATGAGGAAGGCGAATATATGGTTGGCCAAGAGTCGGATGATGTATTCGAACCGGAAACCACGGAGGCCAACGGCTAAGATCGTCTGCAGCAACAGCAGCAACAACAACAACAGCAGCAGCAACAACCACAAGAACAACATGTTAAACCAGCAACAGTGATAATTATATTGTAATTATAATTAACAATATTGTATATCATAGCAAGCGCATTGCGATTTAGTTATATCCTCTACATATATTATTTTGTAACAACTCTGAGTTTTGGATATATGTTAATTCAATGCACAAAACACATTTCATATGGAAAGTAGAAAATGTGCTAAGCACTGAATTATCATTTTAGCATGATATGTTTTTGAATTTGCATATTGTTTATACAAAACTGAAGTACATCACAATGAAGAGCAATCGAAGTTTATAATAAAATAATGAGAGAATTACTTGCAAAGTATAAATTTATGTAAAGTATGACGTTTATTATTATTTACGATGCTGTCCAAAAACGCCAAGAAACTAACACAAAATATTTTTAAATGAATTTGCCTGCAAATACTGAATAGGATTTTAAATGTGTAACAAAATCAGAACACTAAATATATTAAATCTATGCCTAGATTAAAGTTTGTACATTTTGTTAGACTTGCAGTTGTGTAGAACTTTAATTTAAATATTATGCTTAACAACTAAAAAAAAAAATACTCAAAAAGAGCGCTCGGCCTTATCGAATAGAGCGTTTTGACTAGTAACTCCGATCTGAACGTGGACTGCAACCAAGTGCTACAAATAATATCCTAAATAAATACGGAATTGAAATACAAACTGTGCTAAAAACTGAATACGTTCCGGATTTACTTGATTTCTGCGACTCTGTCCGAGAGGCTCTCAATACGAACAAAATGTCAGTAGATTTTCTATGCGTACACAAACTATACATATATATATTTATAAATATATATGGACAAAGATATAGTTTTATATAAGTACGAGAAAGAGTAGGAATTACTTATGTGGTATTTGCTTTTAAATCGCCCCAAATTGGTTAAGTATTTTTAACGATTACGTGAAATTTTCATCTGAATATGATTGATCTATAATTGCTGACTACAACTTAAATAATTAAACATACCAAAAAAAATGGTATCAGTGTCCATTTTAGGAGCTGCTTGGAACTGAACTCCCAAGTCGCAAATAGAACGAGCAGCAACGTGGTTTTAATAATTTATACACACATAAATATATAATTATATATTTTAAATTGAAACCGTCTAAAAAATTGATAAATTTTTTATAAATTTTAAATGTATTGTACAATTTGTTTCTTGTTGTTTTATTTCTAGACGCAAAAATAAAATGCAAATATTAATGCTAAAAACAAAACCTATAAATAAAGATATGTATTTTCTGGTTATAGTCTTAGATATTTAAGATTGATTTCTTTGCAGCAAGCAGAGATGCGAAAAATGATGTATAACAGATTGAAAACCATATTTTAATAAATGCAAAATAATAAATTGATATCGATTTGTATTGATTTGAATTTGCGCTTGGAATTTAAACATAAATATTTTACACTACTCAAAATGTAAGCATACTTTTAGGCCAAACAATTATATAAAAAAATGTAAAGCATTATTTAGGGTGACACTAGACTCAGAATTCAAATTAAAGAAAATAGCTCTAAGTGGGTCCTATCTGTACAGATTTATACAGGATTCGATGCGTTAAAATGGCAAATACCTACTTTATCCAGCTATTTTCAAGGATTTAGAGGGTTATCTAGGGAAGCGGACCAAAAGCGAAAAAATCTAAAGAGCTTTGGAATCAACGGCTAGAATTAAAATGTTCCTTGCTTCTTATTGTCCTGCGTTTGGCACATGGCTCCCCAGGATGCAAGCTGGGATTTTATAAATATTTCTATAAAAAGGAAATGAGTTTAATATTGCTGATGACTATGTGCGATCCTTTTTAATAAAAAAGGCAAAAATGTACAAATATGTATATGCATTTTTCAGCGCAAGAAAAACGAGATACAAAAACATTTTACATAAACTTTGATATTCCAAGTGGAGTGCTTGCCGGTAAGGGGGTGGTATGGGGCTGGGTGGTGTGTGACTGGCAACGGAAATGGCAATTAGAGATTTTATGTATGCTGAAAAAAAAAAAACTTAAACAAAACAACAAGAGAAAAACAACAGAAATTTCTGTGTGGGAAATGGGAATTTGATGAACTGGGACCGGACAAGAGGATAAGCCAAGGGGAATTAAATGCAGAGGCGCCCCCAAAGAGCAACAGCAGAAAAGAGCAGCAAGAACAAAAACAAAGCATTGTAAAATGAAGCAAAACTAATTAAATTAAATAAAATAAAATTGTAAACACAATGTGCTAGAATGGCAACAACAACAACAAACATGGCAAAACGAAAGCAAAATAAACAAAACAAATAAAAGAGCCATAAATATTTATCAAAAGAAATAACGAAACAATCTGGGAACAAAAATTCCAGAAATTAACAACAATGAAATGTGTTTGTTTTGAAATTTGCCTGATAAATGAATTAATTACTTTTTATGCAGCCAAAGCCAAAACCAGAAATATTAATACAACAACAACAAAAAAACACATTACAAAATATTAATGAAATTATTATAAGAAATGCCTGAAGAAAATAGCCCGCTCAGCGATAAATAAACTCATTTCCCTGAAGTGCTTACAATTATCAAAAACAAACAAAAAATATATAAAAAAAAAAAATAATGGAAAAACTACTTCAAAAAGCAATGCAACAAACAATTGTTTCTTTTTAACATATTGTTGCTTGAGTCTGATCAGTTTCTATTGAATTGTTAATGGTCATTCATTTTGCGCTGAGTGTATGTTTAGTCTGGCACTTAAAGAACGAATTATTTACGAGTATTCAGTAGATTTTTGGGCCTCTTTTTTTTTTGTTGTTGTTGCCCAAGACGCCAGTCGGCGATAAACAAATAATGCTTAATGTGCCTTCCAAAACTTAAACAATGCGAATTATAATTTACGAAATGTGAATGCAAAGAATTGAAAAAAAAAACACTCGAAATTTATTCACCACATTGCCACTGGTGGCCATTTGCATCGGATTGATATATGGCATTATATCAGATGCTTGATCATCCAACATCCAAGTACCAGCAAGTATATATATATATATATATATACATGTATGCCTCGAGGGGTCCGTCGATTGCGTCAGCTGACAATTCCATTTGTCATTTTCTTTTTGTGGTCTAAAAACAATGTGTTTATTATATTTATGTGCTTATACAAATATCAAATATTTTAGAAAAACGTTCTTTACAATTTGCTGCGCTATTCATCTGGATAGAGACGCTTAAAATTATAGTATAAACTGGGATTGTACACATCGTACAATGGATGCCGCATCACAAAGTATCTGAAATGCCAACGCTCGACGAGCATCGCTGCTATCGACACCAAGTAACCAATTCCCAGAGCCACAAAGGAGCTCCAGAATTTGTGCAGATTCATCAGCGCCTCCTGCGGCGGCTGCTCCTCGGCTGGTAAACGTTTTACCACATCCCTCAGCCACTTGTCAATGAGACCTGCCAGAGAGCAAGAGTAGAGAGGGAACGATCACTCTTTGAAAGTAAAGTTAGTAGAAGAAAGTCTTCTAAATTCTTCGTTGTTCTAAAATCTATCAATTTCTAAAGTTCGATTATATAACTTATCATAATTTGTACATATATCAGCTGAATTTTAAGTCGAGCACTCTCGACTAGCATATTCAAACTTGTTGTTTCTGATTGACACTCACCGCCCTCGCTCAAACGCTGTATTATGTCATCGACGTGTGTCTTCAAAGGCGAGTTCTTCTCCAGTGCCAGCACCACTGGCATATGGACAACGCATTCCCGCATGATGTGCAGCGAGGAGGGTCCCACGCCACGTGCCTCATCAGCCACGCGCAGATGCCTCAGATAGAACTCGTTGTCGTAGTAGGCGCACTCGCCCCGCGCAATGCTTTTCTTCTACAACAAAAATATTTTATATTAAATATATTATTTATATTTAATAATGCCTACCAAATCGGCGATGTTCGCCACTATGTCTATTCTGGCACCCACATCCTGAGCCGCCTCATCAGTGGCATTAACAAAAAACTGTTTATGCTCGGCTGCGGCACTTGTGGGCTGAATGCGGGCACGTTTCAGATCCTGCAGCGTATCAATGGTCACACTGAGCGAAATTGGCAATGACTTCGACATACTAGTTATATTTGAAGTTGAGTTATGCGCTCACCGTGCGGCTGGATTGGCCAGAATGGCCGTAAAGCTGGCTCTGTAGGTGGCCACCAGCAGGATGCAGTAGATCCAGTACCAGCCGGTCAGCACGCGCAGCGGCCAGTTGCGGGGCATGCGTGGCAGTGCCACATACATCAGCATGCTGTACGTGAGCAGTATGCAATTGGAGTAGTCATCAAACAGATCCCGTCGAGCACTGCCTGCCCGATGTTTGCCCAGCGCAATGCGAAAGCTTAGGCGACGCCAGCTGAGCGGATCCCGTTGCATGCCACGCCTGCGACGCAGGCAGCGAAAAAATACCAATTGACTGGCTCCGCCCTGGAGCAGGGCATTGAGGAAGCTAATGATGTAGAAAATGGTGCCCACCACAATCAGGGAGAGCAGCACGCCCGCCCACATCGCGCCGCTGAAGGGCAGAATAAAAGTCTGCCACGAATTGTCCGTCGATGATTCCGGGGTGAGGAATGTCAAGCATTCCACGCTGTGTGCGGCACTCAGCTCCACCAGCTGCACATAGCTCTCGAACAGATGCAGATCCCCAATGCCGAAGCGGGCATTGTGGTGCGCCTGTTCGTGATGGTATTATTAGACAGGTTAATCTTGCCACATATAGGGGCATATTTATATCGCACCACTTCTCCAATTAGGCCACCCTCCAAATGGGTCTCGTTCTGCTGCAGGGGCTGCTCCAAGTCGCTGACAGCACTCTCATTTATTGCATAATATTGGGGCTGGAAATTTAGGGATTGGGCCAAGGCATTCATGATCTCCACCTCAACGCCCTCGTAGCCATTTGTGGTCCCCTTGGGCAGCACCATCGGCATGTGCTCAGCCAGGGCAACAGGTAGTTGGGCACCTGTTCCGGTTCAAATGGATGAAAAGTGGGAGTTTAATATTAATCTAATATTATTATTATTATGATTATTTATTAATATTCTATAACAGCTCTAAAATCAACTCCAGCTTCTGCACGAAAATCTTTCCTATCTTGAGTCCTTCTATGTCTTTCAAACAAAACTCTAGAGATATAAATCAATATAAGTAAATCTATTCTATAACTTTCAGATTTATAATCATTTATCATAATCCGCTCACCATTTAAATTTCGTGTTTTATCCTTAAAAATGTGTTGTGTTTCAATGCGTTTATCAGGTCTCCAATTGTCCAACTGTTTGACGACCACAACTCCGCTCAGAATGCCCGGATAGGCAATGGTTGAGATACTATAACTGCATAAGGTAATCATATTAATTAGACTTTGTTATATAGAAAAATGCACTTGGAAAAAAAATTTACATTAAAATCCATATACAAACAGTATTTAGTCTCTAAAGTCACTTCATAAATATTAAAAAAATTTAAATAAATATTCCCAAAAAAAATCATTAATTATTTCAGTCTTTGCAATTAGTACAAAATATTTGCAAGAAGAAGTAAAGTATTTAAAACACTTATAATAATTATAATTATATATTTAAATAATATAATTTTAATTCTTTATTCGCTGTGTTGTTTCTCATCGTAGTCCAGTTTGAACTGGAGACAGCGAAAAACATACATATTAATTAAAAATAGAGTTCACCAATTAAAATATATTAATTTTATTTATTTTGAGTGCTTCTAAGAAGTGAATTTCAGACTGCAATTGATCTAAATTTTGTTTAAAAAAATATTTTACAAGCTCAATTTGATTTTATAATTTTTTATGGAAATTTATCCAATTAGAGTTTAGAGAAGTATTTAAATTTGATTTTAAGAACTAAATTTTAAAGAAAGTTGTCACCTGTCATCGCGTTGCCGCTTGAGGAAGACGGCGTTCACAAAGACACTCCACACATGCAACATATCCTCGGAGAGCAGCCTCGCATCGTGGAGGAGCAGAAACTTGCGCTGCATGTTCAGAGAACGCGACTCGTAGACAAATTGGAGCAACTGTTTCACCTGCCAGCCGTTGAGCAGGGTTATCACGTGCAGATCACAATCACTGGACTTGATGGCACGCAGCAGCAGCTCCATTTGCTTGGGTGGCTGACGGAGATTATCGCTGTCCTTGACACGCACCACAAAGCTGGCGGGGAACCCCCGATCGACTGCCTCAAAATATGCCCGATCGTAGATGGCATAGTGCACTTCATCCGTGATGACAGCAGAGCAACGTTCCACCTGCGCCCTCCACAACAGCCGCTCGAGCAGCAGTTTCAGTTGACTCTGGTAGCTGTCCACGGGCAGGGGATTCATTAGATGAGTCCATGTCTTCGCAGCCAACGCCAGGGAAATCCATGTGAAGAGCAGCACCAAGTGCATCCTGGCAGTGCCAAAGACTCTTTCGAACTCGAGTCAATTTCTACTAAAAACGGATTCACATTCGATATGCAGATCTAATTAAACTTGCCTGAACCCAGTGAAACCAGCAGCTGTCACTCAGCGGTGTTAACTTGGTCAACCCGCCTGGCCCAGTCCACGACTCTGGCATTTGACCTGCTTTACTCACATTTTAGCTCGTTGGCATTTGATCTAATTAAAGTTCTAACTGCTAACTGAAGTAATTTGGCTACATTCAGATACATTCACATATCAGAAAAACATATATCAGAGAATAGAGCGAACGATATGAAAAAATATATAATAAAAGATAATTGCAAAAATTTGATAATCATTTTTAAATTGGGATTTTTAATATAAGCCTATATAAACACAATCTGCAAAAGTGCTTAAATTATCATTAATTAAAGATAAATATTCATTCGCATCGTGAACGTTATTTAAAATGGGAATTATCAAATATTTGTATATATATATATATATATATGTATATCTCACATTACATCACTTTCCATTTAAACATGCTTACCGTATTTTTTTTCAATTTGTCGACGGGCGTATCTTATCGCGATTTGTCAAGTTGGCTTATATGTCTGCGTCTCTTCTTATTAAAGGGGGCAAGACTAAGTGATTTGTAAGCAGACCATTGCTAATGTGTGTCTGTGTCTGTATGTGTGAGTGTGTCCGTCTTTATTAGTCAACAACAGGAAGACAGAGAGAGAGAGAGCGAGAGAGCGATAGCGAGGGGCACTGATAATGTTTGTCAAATCGGTAAATGGCGATCAAAGTGCATGCAGACTAGTCGCTAATGATTATGTAGACGACGTGTCGTCGTCGTCGAACCGAAGGAATCTGTCAAACAAACCGATTAAGCGACTGACCGAAGTCGCTCATTCAAATGCACATTAATGTCAGCTTAAGGCGCGAGACTCCGCCAAGCAAAAGCCAAAAAGAGTGCCAAACAAAGCAAAGAGAGAGAGAATGGGAAAGGGAGAGTGAGAGTCAGGCGGATGTATGTCTGTATGCATGTGTGTGTGTGTGTGTGTTTTTATGCCGAGCCCTGTTGTTGTAGTTGTGTGCTGCTTCTGCTCTTTATTGTCGTGTAATTAACTTTTTCCGAATCTCCGGATTTGGCATTGTTTGCACATAATTGCAATTTAATTATTTCTTTTTCTCATACTTTTTTTTTTGTCCACTGACCGCTGGCGTCCATTAGCCATTAGTGCCAGCAGCAGGTAGCTCAATTCAGGTAGCACCAGAATCGCATATTGGCTGGTGGCAGACTCAGCTTAACGAGTGCGTTGCATGCCACAGACAGACAAAGCAGAAGATGACAAGATGCCTTTGCGACCCTTTGGTTTTTGTATTTTTGACTGGGCGAACTCTCACATTTTGTGTTTACATTTACACATTTTCTATTTTTGAGGATTTTTGTGAGATCATTTATGGGTTTCTTGGGATTTGTTTAGATCTCTTCTTCCACACATGTTCTTTCTTGCGTTGGTCTGGCCACAGGAGGTTTCCCATTCCGTTGGACCACTCATTAGACACGCTTCTGTTTTTAAGTTGGCTTTGTTCCTTGCTGTTTTTATTTGGCCAGAAGTGTGAAATTACATATTCCATGGGAAAGTGACAAATTATGCCACAAATTTCCCGCCTTATGTTCCAATAAAAAGTTTACAAATTTGGAATGTGTTTTTTTTTTTTTTTTTTTGGATTTTTGACAACTGTTCCTAATTCGATTTCGGCAGAAATACAATTTTAATCTATGCTAAGATAAGCAAAACTGTTAATCTATTTGCATAACGGAAGCGTCTAAAATTAAGTCAGCATATAACAACTGAGATCATTCCACAAAATATCTATTCCCACACTATTTGTGGCAAACGTGTTTTCTGATAATTTTTTGTCTGATAACAGACATTATTAATTAAAGAAAATAAACTGTATTTGCATATCAATATGTCTGCTTTATTTTGTTAATTCTTTGTATTTTTTTATTTTATTTTAAATTTAATTTAGTTTCCCACAATTATTTTAAATTTTTATTGGTAACTTTAATTTTTAATTAAATTTTAAATTCTTTTTAATAAACTTTTTCAAAAGCTATGAACTGTTTCAGTCCACATTAAATAAATAAATAAATGCTTTAATATTTTGTTGAATTGGAAGTATTTCAAAATACATTATAAAAATGTTATGAATGATTTTGATTGATTTTTGGTAGCCATTTATCAACAACTATTTATGAAGATAATATATAATCATAAATGATTACATAAATGATGAAAGAGGCCTTTCAGTAAATCTAGCTGCCTGTTTGAACTAAATTCATTAATTTAATGAGGCATTATTAAATTATTCACGTTCAGAAATGAGCCAAGTCAAATGCGAACGCGCTGTCAATATAAATGACTAATCCATGATTTTACTATATACATATATATATATATAAATATATATGTGTGTGTGTGTGTGTCTGCGAATGTTTGTATCTGCATTTTGGTTCATTGAATAAAAACTTAATCAGCATTCAATTAAATGCACAGAACAAAACAACGATAACAACAACAGCAACAACCACAGCATTAAATCGGACGTAACAAAATCCAGAAAAAATAAACAAGAATATACAAGAGAGGGGAGCGGAGAAGCAGCTGGAAGAGGTGGAGTAGGACAAAAAGTAAAGGCAGCAAAATAAAGCGCGATTCGTTGATTATGGAAATCAGTAGAGCAGCGAGATAAACACAAAAATCTGCTGAACAAAGCGTTCTTTAGTTTTATACGCGCCTATTATGTGAAATAAATAAAAGTGGCTAAATGGGGTTTTATCAGCTAATGCAAATGTTTATAACAGGAAACAGAATATCACTACGATTCCACGAAATATTTCTGTTTAGCAATAAGACCAAAATCATGCACGAGCAGATCTTTAATATGACAAATTTAATTTTATCAAGTTTATTTGTTGATTTATCGATAACTGACACAGTTGTGTGAATATTGATAGATATCGTTTTTCGACAGCTATAAATGCCGCATTTATTAAGGCAGTTTATATATAATATACTTTGACATATTATTGATCAACTGTGCAATTTTCAGAAAGATCGGTTCAAAAACTACGCCTTATTTAGCTTAAATACTGATTACGATTCATTAATCACTTTTATATTTGTAATGTGACTGTTAATATTTAAACAACTTTTCTTCTTCTTCTGACTTTAAGTAGCATACTTTCTAGCGTAGAGGATATCTGAAAGTCAATCAGGCATTCAAATTAAGCATGAATTAAAAAAAATAAGCCTCATTTTTCGATAAATCGCTACTGGAATTAATTAACTGAACTTAATTAACTAAAATGAGGGAATGTTAAATGCTAAAATTTCATCAGATTTAGTTCAAAAAATTTTTGTAAATATATATTTATTTGATGTATGTATAACAAATTCCATAAGATGTAAATTAGCTGAGAATTTAGTCAGTAAGAATATACTACTGATAACATATATATATATATATATATATATATATATATGGCGAGTGACTAATAAGTCATGCCCTGTTTGCAGAACACCTGAATTCTAAAACACTCATGCCAAAAGAATGCAATTAGTTGAACTAAAACTTGACTAATTGTCAAACAGGTCATTTTGACTCTGTCTGGTTACATAAGCGAAATGCTCTTTGTCACCGTTTAAAAACAACAAATAACTGCACAAAAATAAACAAATCTTGTGAAATTCTTGGGTTAGTCAATATTCTGTTGCTAAGGCTTCGATTTGCTGATGTAATGATTGCTTACTTTTAAGCAATTAAATGGTGTATCATTTCATATATATATATAAATATATGAATATATTTTGCTATATGTATACAGTGGGGAAAAAAAATTATATCACCTTTAAATTTGTTTAAGAAACTTGTGAATACGTTTTTAGAAGTGAAAGAAGACGTTTAAAAAATTTAGAGTTAGAAAAAATCACAATTTGATTCAATATATTTAACTTATTTAAAATTAATTAAATTTGAAATGAAAATACTAAATAAATAAAACAATAATTAGAATAGCACAATTTAAAAAATGTTATAGATATAAAAGATTTTTTTAAGATTTTCTGCAGCAGTTCTAAATTTAATTTATATGGCGAATATTTAAATATATGTTAAAAATCACTATATAAAAAATTACAAACTATTTGTATTTGGAGTCGTAAGAATAATAAAGTGTTGTAGTGGTACACTCATTTTTGTTTCCAACGGTATATATATATATACATATATACATACTCATGGAATATATTTGATATCATTTGCCATTTAATTCAGAAACAGAGGCTCGACTTTTGGATGACACACACAGAACTCGGTCGCTTATCAGCTTGTTATTTTTGTGATTTTTTTTTTATTTGCCAAGTGATCTAATCAAAGTGAAAAAACTCATTGTTCGTTGTTTGACTCAGTAGACTCGGTGTCTACGCGCTCCACGACATGTTGCCCATGGGTCTAGGAGCTGGAGCACACCGGGAGAATTGAAAAACAGGGGGGTGGCAGGTGGCAAGTGGTTTGGGAACACGCCATCATTTTGGCCGTTGTTAGCTATCTGAAGTGCAGGTACACGATTTGCGATAAACACGCGACCTTGCCAAGCACCTCTGCCCCACCATCACCACCACCACCCTCTCTTGCAGTCCTTCCCTACGCCTACCTCTATAAAAATTGATATACACAAGTATTATAGTTTGGTATACGTATGACGCATATTTAGCCCTAGCACCGTTGAATATTGATTTAATATTCTTTAGCTCCACTGTTGTTGTTGATAAGTATTTACTTTAATACTCATGCACACACACACACACACACATATATATATATATATGTATATATAGTGCTATATCTGATACATAGAATACCTGTCAGACGATTTGTCCCCCAAGTTTTGTTGAAATTAGATAAGAGGCAAAGAGCCATATCGCAATTGGTTCCATCAATTTTCTGCATTAAAATAATAAATAGCTACTATAAATCGCCCGATAACTGTCAACAATAAATATATATGAGTTCGTGTCAAGGTCCATTCCTATCTCAACTAGTATACATACTGTCGCACATATAGTAAGAATTTTTGCAAGGAACTCGAAAAATATATATAAATAATAATTTCATCAAGATGACGTATTGATTAATAAAAGTTTGATTTTTATTTAGTTATTATTTTCTTTCAAGAATTTTCTTTCGTTGACGAATAATGTGTTATTCATTATAGGCTTTACAGCTTTACAATTAATTTTTTTTATTTTAATTAGGATTATAACTACTTTTTGACTTTATTAGGATTATATCTACTTTTCGACTTCAGTATAACATTTTTTGCACTTTTTGTGTAGTGAAAGTCTGTGAGCAAATTAAAATTTGATTTCCAACTTTTTGATTTCGCTTCTAAACTATTTATTAAATAGTATCAACTTCTGGAACCTTCTGTTTGAAAAGTAATTAAGAAAAGGAAATCAACTGAGGTCATAATCCAGGAGTATTAAGTAAATTACCTTGGTAACTTGATGAGAGAGAGTCAACAACACTTAACCAGGGCACGAGTACCAGGCACCTCTAAGGGATGTCGAGGCATAGTTTGGGAAAAACCCAACGACCAACTCATTGTGGAAAATTTGCGGCTCATTTGGAAACAGGCTCGGTGCATATCAGGTAGCCAACCGGTCATCAGGTAGGGATAGTTATAGAAAAGGTACTTGATGCCCAAATCCACTCAAAATGTCAACAAAAAAAACGGACAGCAAATGGAAATTGTGGATGGGGATATGGGTAGGGGTATTGATAATTGTAAGAGTAGGGGTTCGGCTATTTTTATGGATGGTATGGGTATGGGTATGGGATGACAGTTAACACTTACAGCTGATGCAGTGTCATCAATCTGGAAAATCATCTTAAATGCATACCCTTTACAATAACCTTGGGACTGCAACTGTTTGCATAAATTAAGCCCAGATTGGAGTACCAGTTCGAGTTCCAGTTTATAGTTTTTCTTTTTTAATTGCTTTAGTTTAGGGACTACCATAAAACTAGATATGTTGTCTTAGGCATGCCGAAGATTAAATACTCAACAGATCTCAGTTAAGCTGTGACATATTCATTGTTTCCATATGCTATAGTAGTTTTAAACTTCTTTAGATTGAATAGCATAACTAGGTAAATACTAAGTTACTAAAGTTATATACTATAGTAGTTTAACCCTACTGAGTTTTCGTTTAAAATTGACGAGCATTAAAGTAAAATAAAATATATATATAATAATAAAATACCCTTTTCTATTTAGAGTTAGAAGTCAATAAGAATTTGTTGATTAAAACCTAGAAAACTTTAATTTCTCAATTTCTTATTTTGATTCTCATTATTAAACACAGTTTCTCGATTTCCGATTGTATAATTTAACTTACAACAGACAAAAACTTGTTGTTTTATAATAAAATCGTTTCTCTTTTGGCATGAAATAATTTTCTCTGTGTGTTTATTTTTAGTTGTATGCAACACCTCCCCTCCCCTCGACGGCTATGCCCTACGCCCGCCCCAGGCATCCCCAGTCGAGAAGTCAAGCAGTCAGGTTCGAGAATCAAGAATCAGTTGTTGCTCCCTTGGAAAAATCCATGACCTTCGTTTCGGATGTCGCACACGCAATTTTAAGGGTGATTAGCGCTTTCAAACAGACGAACAAAGAGAAGAAGAAGAGAGAAGGAGAAACCAAAGGATGAGCAGAGATGCAGCAGAGTGAAGAAGAGAGAAAATTTAGGGGCATAGATGGCAAAGTTGCGACTGGGAGTTGAGTGTTAAATTGATAAATTGCCTCTGATTGGAAAGGAAGTTGTGTGAGCTGTTTTTGTTTTCTGTGTGTGTCTCTCTCAGTGTGTGTGTGTATGTGTGTGTTTGTGTGAGCGACTGACAACTGGGGTGACACTATTTTTACGAGCATCAAGTTGCTGTGGACCCTTTGCGCCCTTATCCATAAAACTCATGCTGAGATTTCTCGACTCCCATTTCAACAAATTTTTATTTCAAAATGTCTTTAAATCAGCGCAAGTACAATCTTAAAAGAAGACGTTGATAAATTGTACTTTGGTATACAGAATTTCCAATTAGAAATATGTTGTTTTTCGTTGTAATTTAAAATTTTAAATCATAAATCAAAAATCATAAAATGTTGCTGTAATCCACTTAAACTTATAGTTCTCCTTTTTTTTACAAAATATTACATCACATTATCTAGTATATTTTTGTGAAACTTGTTTCGATGAGAACATAATATATTTCTCCGTGTCTATGTCCATTTTCTGGCTCAATAGGTACTTCATTTTAGATTTTATTTATTTGATTAAAATATGAAATTACTATTGCCAAAAAAAGATTTCGTCATACATATGCGCCCTGGTCATAAAAACACAAGCTGAAAGAGCGTCAAAATTTAACAAAACCTTAAGCACAATTAAACTCCCTCTCGCTCTTTCTTCCGTACCAGCTTGCCTTCCCTCTCCCACTCTTTCACTCTATCTGTGTGTTTTTGTATGCTTCGCTTTTGTCACCTGTTTAACAATCTTCAGTCTTTTGCATTTTGCATTCTCGTTTCGCCTAATTGCCTATGGAACTGATCGACCCCCTATGCACACTACATACATGTTAAGGTTGAGGGAGACAGAGAGACCGAAAGAGAGGTTGAGAATGGAGATAACTCAGGCTATCTCACTCACACGTATGTCCAGTAATTTCATCATTGCTACGTTTTCTCCTATTTCTTGAAAACTTTACAAATAGTAAAACAAATAAAGAAAATAAAAGAAGCAGCTAGAAATAAACCCGTTGCCAAGCAGAAAATGAACTATTGATGGAAAAACAAAAATGAAAAAATAAAGAGCTGACGGCAAATGCAACAACAGCAGCAGCAGCATAAGATACACACAAATGACTTTGTATCTGTCAGATACAAAGACACACACATTCAAATGCAAGTCTGCATCTGTGTGTGCAAAATAAAACAGATGATTGCCCATAAGCAAAAGCGAAGAAAAGAAACAGCAACAACAAAAAGACCAGCTCATAAACTTTGACGTCGACGGGGACTGCGACTGCGACGGCGACCGGCCGGTTTCCACTCGAACGCGGCTTTTGGCTCTCTTTGGCTTTGCCAGCAGCGAAGACATATAAGAAAAAATATAAAATATAAATAAATAAATAGGCGAGCGAAAAAGAAAACAGGCAAACATCAACAAAAAAAGACATATGTGGAAAAACAGATGAGTGCAACGTTGCCGCTGTTGAACTCGTTTGCTGATGGCTGAGTGAGTGAAAATCGGCAACGATGCGTAAGCAATGGGCACAAAAACACAGCAACAACATCAACAAATACAGCCGCAGCAGCAGTAGCAAATTACATATATACTAACACATACAAACATATTACTTGCATGCGCATGAGTGTGTGTGTGTTTTGGGGGCGCGTTGACTGCGAGAAACGGGTTGGAAAATCAAGATACATCCAGCAGCACCAGCAGAGACGCCGGCAGAACTACATCGACTAACTTAACTCTGTATACAGTAATGCATATACTAGTGCATTTGTGTGTGTGTGTAAGAGGGAGAGCGAGAAAGAGAGAGAGTGGAGGATACCTGCTGTACGCTAGCAAAACAGATGATGAGCGAAACAGCTGCACAGTCAAAGAGCAAAGGCTCACAAATTGAGTCGCATCAGCTGTGGCTCAACACTTTACAGCTTTGCGCTCAATTGGCATGAAGAGCGCACCGCCACACTCAAAGAGTAACAGCTAAGAGCAAAATGCAGCAAGCATTGCTCTTGAGTGAAAAATTACTCACACTCAAATTGGCAATTTGAGTACTTTGTAAGAGAAAAATTTAGCTCAAAAAGTTGACAAGAATTATCTTGTAGCATTTTGCATAAGAAACGAATTTGAAAACAGCCACATATAAATAAATGCATATTTATTTATGCTAATTTGGATATGCGCAACCCCACCCCTACATCTCCCACTTCCCTAAATTCAAATCATAAAAAATTGTGTAAAAAAAGTTTCCAAAGTACTTTTGCATATTTGTGCATAAATCAATTATTCATCCATAACATATAGATTTTTTTCCATCCAATACCCACTAACTTAACTAATTGCTAAGCATTAAAATAAAAATACAACTTTTGTTTATTTTGGCTCTTTTTTACTGTTGCTGAACGAAGAAAGCAACTTTGCTCGCTAGATGGCGCCACGCGCATTACATTTTAAGCGAAATGATTTTTCCCATTTGGTTTTTTTTGTTTTTGCTTATCAGTTATGGATTTATCTATTTATATTTTATATAGATATGGAAAACACGTCAGCAAAAAATTATATTATATGCTCATTATGAATCAATTGCTTTCAATTGTGGTTTGCTTATCAATATTCCCTTAATAACCATCTGCAAATATTTTGCTTATCAATTTATCAATTGTTGCAAAGCCATTTGTTTATTTCTTGTACACTTTTCATGTTGGCTAGGATATAAAATATTTACTTATTTGAGCTAAAATAAACATAAAATTCAATGAAAACAAATATATATATATTTATTTTTGCTAATTTCTGAGAAGTTTTCGCCTTTGATTTTCACCTAAAAAAACACAATTTAAGTTTTATTTTTAGTTTAAGGGGATTTTATTTTTCGAAAATAAATGAGTGAAAAAACTGAAAATTTATCAAGAATTTATGATGCAAAAAATGATTTTTATGGCTGATTTTATATGTTTTTTAATGCTAACTTCGATTTCTATATGCATATATATTGGAAGCATTGGTTGGAAGCAAAATCTGCTGCGTCACATTTGCAACGATTGCGAAATTGATGAGAAGGCAAACTTTGGTTTTATTTTATGTGGCAAGCAAATGTATCTACACACATGCTAATGTATCTGACAGCAGCATAAGCCAAAAGATACAACATAAAAACACGCACACACAGTTTATAGAATTTCATTTCAATGTGAAATGCTGGACACATAAAACACACACACACACAAACACACGCACACAAAGAAATTCTCACAGGCAAAGCAAACAGGTTCAGATACATTTCAATCTTTGAATCTTTCGTTTTCAATCTACATGCAACAACAAAATCTACCAGATGCATTCAATTGAAATGAAAGGACTTCACTGCTTCAAATCATGATATGAATAAATAATATTATTCCACCAAAAAAAAAAGAAAGAAAAAATAAGATAAAACGACGAGCACAAAAAAGAGAATACTTTCAAATGCTGATGAAATTTCCAATATGCTGTAGATTTCTATCTAGCACAAACTCCAATATATATATATATATATATAATACATATATTTCTGCCTTGACAACAGATTTAAAATAAATTAAGATATTTTTAGTGTTACATGGAAAACCTTTTAATAAATTACGGGAAGCTTTGTTTGTGTTTTGGTTTCCTTTGTTTCTTATAAAAAATAATATAAAAATGCTCATAAAACTCCTTTATTCAATGTATTTCATAATCGTTTGAAATTCTTTGCCTCTTGTCCAATAATTATTTACACCACGTGAAGAAAGAGCTTCGACAAAGGAAAAAAATAGTAAAAAAAAATTGGCCACTTGATTGTTTAATTTAATTCAAACAAAATCATTTACAACAAAATTCACACAAGGAGTTAAATGTGGAAAATAGTACAGTAAATAAAATAAATGGCGAAAATAAAATAAAATTGTGTGCCTTTGTCAAAACACTTTTCTGGCAGAGTGTAATGAACAGTAATGAACGCCTGATTATACAATCAAAGTCAATGGATTTCGTATTCGTCTTTGTGTCGCAAACGTAAACGTTTCAATGCAAAAGATCCAATTTTGTATATATTATGAAAAAGTAAACAGTTCATAAAATCAACAGAAATAAATTGAAATGCCAGTTAAATATATGTTTATAAATGGATTAAGTGCAGGCGAGTTATATAAAATTCTCAAATTAAAGAAGAAAAACTTTGATATTGAACAAATTAAATGTGTACATAAATATATATGTCTCTATGTATATATACATATATAATCGGTCGAACATGTAGATATTGAAATCGGAGTCAAAGAGGAAAGACCCCAAGAGTAAATTATTCAAATTTATTATTAGTTATTCCAGTTATACTCTTTGGGTCTTTCCTTTATATATATCCTTTATAGTTAATCTAAACTTGGCGTTTTATATATATTTATTTTTATTTATTCGTTTATTAGGTATATATGGGGTAGTTATTGTGAAATTGGGCAACAGCAGAAAATAGGTTGGTGCTGCTATTGCTGCATGTGGATTGCAACGTGCGACTGGCAACTAACAACTTGCAACTCGATATGCCCATTAGCCACACATTGTAAGCGGATGGGACACATTCAGAGTCGGAATCGTAATCGGAGTCAAAGTCAGCTTAAAATCGTCAATCCTCAATCCGGAATCCGCATCAGTCCCTGAGCCAGCCCATTTTGGCCACTGGGCTTCGATTTTCGTTTCGAGTGCTGCGAAACTGCAGTGGAAAATTTAAATTTTGACATGGTGCGTTCTCGAAGGGGCAACAGCAGCAGCAGCAGCAAAAACAGGCAGCAGCAACAGCAGCGCAGCAACTGCGGGCAGCGCAGTAATGTGGAACGAAACGGTCTTCACAACAGGATGCGAGAGGTGAGGTATGTGTATATATATATGTGTGACGAGTGCCTGGCAGTAAATGAAAATTTCAATGTGTGTGCGAGCGCTGGCTCCTGCGAGCGACAGAGAGAGAGATAGCGACAGAGAGGGAACGAGTGAGCGAGCGCGAGAGAACATTTTCATCATCCTTTTTGGGCCGACGTCTGTGCTGCTGCTGCTGCATGCGCCGGCAGCAGCCGTGACATGCTCAACCGGCACAAAAGTCACGTATGCATTGCAAACTTACACAAAAACACACACATGCACAGGCAGAGGCGCTCGCTCACTTGACAGAACAGAGCAAGACAGAGCCGGCCAGTTGTAGGTGTGCGCATGAGCGAAACAGGCGAAGCAAATAAGAGCGTTGAGTGAAACAGCTGATGAGTGAAGAGAGACACAGACAGAGAGAGAGCGAGATGTCTCTGAAAAAATCAGCCAACTTACATCAGCCGTTTTTGCCCTCTTGTTATATGTACTTCTTTCTACCTGCTGCTGCTGTTGTCGCACAGCAACAACTACAAATACAGCACCCACACACACAGTCATTCGTCGTATATACGTTTATGTAGCGGTCTCTTTGCGGAGAGCACAACCGCTAATTGCTCAGCAAACACATACAGCTGTTATTGTTGTTGCTCTTGCCCTCTCAGCACACACGCATGCACACACAAGCACAGAGCCAGCCACCACCACCACTACCATTACATTCAATATGGGGGAAATGAGCGAAGCCGCAAGCGAACCGGCCTATAAAAGCCGATGCAGACAGTTTGCTCTTCATAGTAGCTTCGAAACACTGCTGACAAACACACATAGAAAAGTAAGCATACGGCAAAGCAGCTAGAAAGGAAAGCGCAAAGCAGAGCAAAGCAAACAGCAGCAAAAAATAGCGTGTATTTTCAATTTTCTACTGTTGGACTTAAAACAAAAAAAAACACAACAAATCATTATTGTTTCACGAAGAATTCTATGTAAAAAATGAGTAAATTACAAAACTACATCTAAAATGTATTTGTAGTACTCGTAACTGTAAAAAAGAAAATTTTCAATAATTTTATGAAAATTATTAAATCAAATATAATTGCCATCAAACAAATGCAACGGACCAACGCCATTTAAGTGATAAACTACAACAAACAAATAAAACAACAAACAACCAACCAACAACAAAAGTGCTGTGATTTCCAACTACAAAACAACAACAAAAAATCAAGTTAATTTAAAAATTTGAAGCAATCAGCAGCATAATTTTATAAAGAAATAAAACAACCAGCAAATTGTGATAAATAATTAATAAATAACAACAAACTCTATTAATTAATTTGTAAAAAGAACGTTTTAAGTGATACAAAAAATAGCAACCGAAGCGAAAAACAAAGGAAAACGAGAAAATCGAGAGAACACATTTTCCCGACAAACATAAAAACAACAAGTCTAATGAAAATGGAAGTTATCGCTGTCCAGTCAAATTACGGCGGTGTCCTCGGCTCCAACAAAGTTAGAGGTAAGTTTTCTTAAATAAAACAATAAGTTCAAATACTCAGTTTCTAGAATATTAAAAAAAAAAATGTTCGAAAAAAACATACATAACAAAATAATTCGATATGACAATTTATTTATTTCCTGCATACATTTATATTGAAAATCGTTTTCAAATTTAAAGGTACCTTTGAAAATTTCGTAAAATTTTAAATATTTACAAAACGCAAATTTCAAAGCTAGTTTTTAATTCGCAATTAGAAAATTGCTTGTCACATTGCATCAGATTTTTTATTTACAACTAGAGTAAAATAAAAAAATTTAATGCATTAAAAAATCAATTTACACATGCAAGCTGAAAGCTAAAAAAAAAACGAACAACATCTGTTACAAAGTCACGTATTTTATATGAACAAAAGCAAAATGTATACAAAAAGAAAAAAAATATATTTTTTTAATTGATCCGTATATTGTTTCTTGTTGCTGGGCACACTGTGCTCGGCTCTCTCCAGCTCACACTCATTTAATTTCCACTCAATCTGTCTCGCTCTTGCAAACTGCCTGTTTCCGCTTTTATCTCGTTCGCTGCTTGTTGCCAAGCGGCCGTTGCGCTCTGAGTGTTTGTGTGAGTGAACATTGACCACTAAGCAAATGGGCAAAATCAACGTTTTTTTTTCTTAATCGCTTAATATAATTTTTTTTACTTATTTTGTTGATGATTTTTCTGCATTTTGATCTTGTACTTATCAACATTTTTTGTTTTGTTTGCTTATTTTAGATTGGACCAGTACATTGACACCGCCGACGTCGTCCGCCGTTGCGGCCAAGAAGGTCGCCGTTGCCGTTGGCAGCAACAGCAGCAACAACAGCACCAGCCGCAGCCAGACTAACAATCACAGTATTAAGCACAAGCAGCCGACGATGAACAGCAGCAGCATAAGCAAGAAAACCAAATCGAGCAACAACAACAGCACAAACAGAAACAACAACTTCGTGAACAACCGTTATCCGATCGCGATCTCGTACGATGAACAGGACGACGAGGAGTTGTCGCTGTGCATGGACGTCGATGCTTCGGCTGTGAATGCTCTCTCGCTGCGACTGCTGGACAAGCTGCGAGAGGCAAAGGCTCGCCATTTGACGTGCACCGAAGTGTCTCTACCCTGTGATCTCACGCCTAGCATTGCGGCGGAAATTATTCGTGTGTCGGAGAAGGAGCCGTGCGGCATTCGTGGCTGCACCATCTATGTGGAATTCGAGGATGAGCCACAAAATTCACGACGCATCGCCTCACTCAAAGTCGATCCGGATACGGTGTCTACATTCGAAGTGTATTTGACACTGCGTCAGGATCATCGTGGCTGGACAGCATTGCTGCCACAGTTCATGAAGAGCCTGGCACGCACCATTACCATCAGTCCAGAGTATACCATAACGAAGCATAAGCTTTACTCGGTCGATGGTTTGGGCGCTCGGCGCAGCTACAGCTTCGGCTCAGGCTCAAACACGAGCTCAAGCTCAAGCCAGGCGATTGCGACTCCAACTTTGTAAGCGAAGCGAGTGCGATCGAGAGAGATAGAAGGAGAGAGAGAGAGTGAGAGACAGACGGAGCCCAGCGAGTGCGAAACATACATATATATATCTATGTATAAATAAATATATATATATATATATATATAAAGAGAGCGCGCGTTTAACACCGCCCAACACCCCCTGTGATGTCGAGAGCAGTAGTTAGTTGCGAGCGCAACGCGACGACGAAGCAAGTATTCGAAGCCACCCCACCTACACAAATACACACATAATACACATATACACACACACTCACACAAACTCATACTAATATACTAGTAGGAGTTGCTCGCTCACACGCAACTCTTTTTGAATACAAATATTTATTGTTTTTTGTAATTGTGACTCTCACCACCATTTTACTTAGATGCGTAGTAGATGCTATCAAAAGAAAAACAAAAACAAAAATACAAGAAAAAAAAAACAAAAACAGCAAGCGAAAAAACAAAAAACAAATAACTAGTGTTTTAAGTTGTTTCTCCTTTTCAAAATGCAAATACAAAAAAAAAAAAACAAAAACCATTAAAAAAAACCATGAAATTCAAAGACGGCGATCCGCAAGCCTCAGCAGCAGCAGCAGCGGGAGCAGCTCTCTTTTTGGGCTGCTGCTGGGCCGCTGCGAGGGTCGCTCAGTCGACAACTCATGAATATGTGATACTGTTTAAGATGCTAAGAGTTTTTTGCGTGCGCTTGCTCGCAAGTACGGCCAGGCAAAAAACGATGATAAAATACACACACACACACTAACACACCCCCATACACACACACACACATACACATACAAATTAAATGTGAACAGATTTTTTAATTGTATGCTATTCTAGTAATAAACAACAAACAAAACAAAAACAAAATACAAACAAACAAAAAACTTGATCTTGATAAATTTAAAATTTAACATATTATTATGTACGTTTAATAAGAGAAGCATCTATTAAAAAAAGAGCTGTAAAAACTCCGCTGCGATGATCGATCGATTTAAATGATCATCATTCAATGAGTGTAATAAGTGTAGAAGTGGATTGCGAATATCCAATTTTAGTTAGACGCAGCTTGCTGCATTAAAAATTTTTTAAATTATTTATTAATCTTAATTAAAACCAACAAATTTTAGGATTTTAACAAATTTTTATATATTATTAAATGTATAGCGCGTACAACACAAACAACAACAAAACATTAAATTTAAAAAAAAAATATTGCTTAAATGTTAAGGCAAATGAAAATATCTCAGTAAATGTGAAAGCGTAAAAAATTTGTAAAATTTTTTGTCTGTGTAAAACTCCAATTGCGATAAAAACAAAAAAATAATAATAATTAGAAACCTAAATGTAGCAGCAAAAATAAAACAACTAAAATGCAATGCGATATAATTTTTAAAAATTAAAAATAACGTAACAAAGAAAACTTAATGTTCTCACAAACACAAAAACACAACACATACACACACCCACACCCACACAAAAGTATCTATACCAGCTTAAAGTATCTTATCTTTATAAAAAAACGAAAACTATTTATTAAAAACAAAAACAAAACACACAAAAAACGATAAACGACAAGAAATTCATGTATTAATTTTTTTTTATTATTACGACAACAAAACAACCACATATTGTATTTAATGTTAAGTTTTTTTATTGTGTAATTTAAAAACAAAAACAAAAATAATTGTGAGAAATTTGTAACCAAAATGTAAGCAAAACAAAAAAAACCAACAAAAAAAAAACGCAGAAACAAAGGTAAAAACAAATTACTAAAATAAAGCATATAATTTTTCCTGCGCTAGCGGAAAATAATTGTGGAAAAAAAATTAAAACAAAACGGCTTTCTATTTTACCAGCTGTGGCGGGGGCGGGGGCAGGGGCAGCGGCAGGGCACACTGCTTATAGCGGGTGCTTGCTGCAGCTTGCAGATTGCCGCTTTCTTTTGCAGCCAAATGAAGTGCGGCAACATCGCAACAGCAACTCGAACTGCAATCGCAGCAAACTATCTGTGGCAGACAATTGGTGGCAACCAGTTTGGCGATTTGTTGCTAGCAGCTAGCCCGGTTTTCAGTACGCTCATAGCCAAGGCTAAGCGGGTACGGTGCAATTGGCGCGGGGGCAGGGCAACAGGTCGGCGCCACTATGAACTTGGCTGAAAAGCCTGCTACTGCAACTGCAACTGCGGTAGTTTGTTAAGCTCAAAGTATCTGCCTTAGTTAGCAATAAATTAACAGATTTATAGGTGTGATCTGATAATACCAATTTTATATACCCCACATCGAATAATAGAGGTTTTTTTTGACATGTAAAGTTTCCATTGGAAAAGCCGATAATATTAAGAAACGGTTCTGTTGATATAGGAGGGGTTTATAGGGGATCTATAGTCTCAAAATATAATAATATAGTTTCAATAATATAACATTAAAGTTGCGGTACTTTTGTAGGTGCTATTCTCAAGTAGATTAGTAGTCAGTTCAGTCAGGAATAATCAGAGAATCGCTTCAATTTTATTCCATTGCTTAGACTGGCTAGGTTCTAAGATTATTTACCGTACTTCCTGGTCTGTATGGAGCAGCTTTGCGTAATATTCTGCGGACCTTGTTTTGGGATGTTTGTAGAAAGGAATTAATTGATGATTTTGATTTCCAGTTGGATTTCCAATTGGAATTAATCACACAATTGTTTATTAAGCAAAACATATTTTTACATTAAATAAAACCGATTGACTTCTTAACAGCTGTGTGCAGGGTATCCGCTAGTCGAGCAGCTTCGTTTGGTGCACTCTAAACTGATTTCAGATGCACATTGTTTTGTGAATGATTTTGGCAATAATTTAAGCCTGATAAGGTTCTTGCTTTTGTCTACATAAATACACACAAATATATATTTATGTATATATGTGTGTGTGTATAAAGCTGATTACTCACACACATTATAATTAACGGCAGAAATGTAAGAATATTGTCAATGTTATTAATAAAGTCCGTTCCAATTAAGAGCTTTAAATAAGTAAGTGAAATTAAAATTCTCACGTCATAAAATTTAAAATTAAATTTCGTTTTCTGTCACGTCACAGATTATTCGCATGTTTTTCGAATTGATTTTCGTTTTTTTTTTGTTTTTTTGGTTTTTTTTTTATAATATTTAAAATATTTGTTTTTTGAACTTTGTTGTCTTGTTTTCATTATTGTTCGCTTATTGTTCAGTTAGCGCCATTTTCAGATTTCTGCTGACGCGAATGACGCTGATAATTTCCTTGATTTTGTAATTTATAGTTGTTTTCACAAATACAAAAATTTCATAGATACTATTTAAAAATTGTTGTTGTTATTTATTTTCTTTTAGTTACGCTTGTATTTGAACACGTTTCTCTTGTTTGGTGACACACGCGTTCCAAATAAATATGTTTTCAAATACCAACTGTTTTTCTTCTATTTAAAATTATTTTTGCTAGTTTTTATTTGTTGACCTATTTCATCTGATCAGGTATAGCAACTGTATAAAGCTGTATCAGCTTCCCCAGCAAAAAGAAACATATGTGGGGAAATACCACCTTCTGCAACTCGAATTCCATTCTGAATATTAATCAACAAAACAAATAATGAGACAATATTTGACATATTTTTTAATCTGGAGTTGGTTGAATGAAATTAGAGCTAATGATTTTGGCTGAATATCTTATTAATGTCAACAAGGAATTTCTATTATTGAACTGCCAACAATCGCAGATATTTTCACTGCCTGCGTTTTATTTTTGAATAGATCTCAATATAGAAAGAGAGAGGGGAATAAAAAAAACATAGAGAGATAGTGAGAGAGAGAGATAGATAGAGACACATGCGCCGGCACAGCTTTTTTGAACCATTTTGTACTTGTCTTCCTGAAATTGGCAGACAATTTATTATAATTCTTGCGGGCATGGAAATTTTTGAGTTTTTTTTTTGCGCGTGGCATTTTTGTATTTGGACACGTGTCGCAGAAAAAGCAGGAAATCAACATTAACAAATAGCTTAAGCAATGCAAAATTCTTTTGTTCATCCTTAAGATAATCTGCAAACAAGTCTCTGATAAAGAGCCGGAAACACAGACAGAGAATAAGAGCCACATTCTTATCAATACTTACGAGCCCTGTGAAGCTGAATCTATTATAATGATTATTATCAGCTGTTTGAAGGCAAACACTTCACTGAGTAAATATGTATTTATTTGTGCTGATAGGAGTGTTGTCTGTTACAGTGAACACTCTGTGCCACAGACAACTTTAATCAGGTTGACAAAAACGCACAAATAGAATCAGCCTCAAATGAATTGTTTATCATTTGATCAATATTAATATATATATATAAATTATTTATAATTGTTTCTTTTAGTGCTGTGGGAAATTGATTTAAATCGATATTTACGAAACAATTAAATAAACTTGTTATTTGTTTTTATATAATATCTTATATTCTAAGTTTTGAATTTTTCACTCTTCTGATGCCGTTTTATAATATGTATAACTTCTAAAGTTTTTATATCTTTTTTTTATTATCCATTAAGTATATCTATAAATAAATAGTACATTTTAAAAATCCCATTTTGTGAATAACTTTTTCACATGGGTGGGTGGATCTTAACTAATTCATATTAATAATATTTTTTGGTCTAATTAGGTTTTTGTGAGTTTTCACCATGTAACAAATTTTGAACCATTTGCAATATACCCCCAGAAATCTTATAAATATGTCTTACTTCTAAATTTAAACTTAATTTTAAGTGTACAGTGTTTTAAATTTTTTGCTTCGTATATTTATTGTGTCGATTGACTTCAGTTGACTTAAATAAAAAAATTAAGTCTGACAAACCTTTGTATAGCTTCATTAAACCCCTTTTCATATTTTAATTTTATTCTGGTTACAACTTAACAAACCACAAGCTGAAAAATTGGTTTTAAGAATCTGCTTATAGCAGAATAAAAAACCACATTAAGTTTGATGTCGTTTTAGTTAATATATTGTTCATTCCCATCTATAACAACAAACCTAAAGACTAAGAATATATATATAAAATTTAAAATGGCATTCTTCGATTGAGTCTATTTGTGCTGAAAGTAAATTATTAAATTAAGTCTGATGTCTTTTTGTAAGCAGAGCTGCGTTCCACAAATTTCTAGAAAATTCTGAAAACTAATTAAGATTCCTGGCACGCAACCCCAACCTCAAAAGTATCTGTTGGTGGGCTGGGCTGTGTGCACTCCAAGTAGCGACACATGTTTCTTTGACATTTTTCGGAAATAAATCTTGAGACAGCTCTGCGCAGACAAAAAAAAAAAACAATTTGTCTCTGGGCAATAATTTAAAGCATTTTCTCTATGTTTCTATGACCTTCAGCAGATCTGTAATTTTGTAATTCTGTTCTTCTTTTTCTTTTTTTTGTTGTTGTTGTTGTCCTTTGTCTGTGGCAACCACAAAAGATCTGTGGTACGATCTTGATATGGACACAAGCGAGCCCTCAGCAGACACCTTTGTTGTTGTTGTTGTTGTTGTTATTATTTCTAATGCTATAAGTAGTAAATTGCGATCCTTTCGATGTGTTTCGTGGGCCTGCATGCGAGAGATACAATTGTATCTCTGTTTGATTCTGTCGGGTTCTGTTCGGTTTTGTCAACTTGTCGTATTTTTTTTGTGTTTCTGACTCAATTGTTGGTATCACTTAGATTTGCTTGTTTCGAAAACTGATAAGCGACTTTTGTTGTTGTTGTTTGTTTGCGTTGTGTGATGTTGTTTTGTGGCCGAAATGCACTGAGCCAAACGACTGTGTTTATGTTTGTCTGATTATGCTTTTAATTACTAGTTTATTGTATTTTTCTGAAACAACTTTTAGTGATTTATTTTTTACGAGCGAATCTTTGGCGAATTGTTCAACTTTTAATCATCAAAATAAACCTTGAAAACTTGCTTGATGATAGTAAATCTTTTAAAACTAGAATGTTGTTAAAACTTACTTAAAGTAAGTACTTAATATTTATATTGACAATAATTGCCATGGAAATATATTTAAAGTTACTGAAATCTCGTTTAAAATGTATATATATCTTTAATTTATTGTGTATTCATATTAATATATATATATAAATATAATGAAAGTGCAGATTTCTCTTTTAGTAATCATTTTTTTTGCCTAATCAATTTGAATATTTTTTAATTAGAAAAGAAACATAGCATTTTTAGAAAATAAACGCAATAATAATAGTAAAAATAATAATAAGTCATGCTTAAAATAATAATTAAATATCTTTATTGTATTGTGTATTCATATATAATTTTTTCATTTAGTAGAATCCAAGCAGTTTTGAGCATAATCTTATTATTTGGAGAAACAAAACAAAGCAATTCTCTGTGGATTTCTAATGTGCATTTGAATTTTGCTCAGATTAAATCCAAGTGTAAAAACTGTAATAAGCTGCTTATGCACTTTGTCATGTTAAATGCATCACTTCTCTCAGTGTATGCATGTTTATTACGCAGACATATATATGTATGTGTGTGTGTGTGTTTGTTTGTTTGTTTGATTGCTGTTGTAGTTGTTGCCAACGGTGCTGTGGCTGTAAAAACAATGACGACTGTTGCGAGGCAGGAAAGCGGAAATGCGAACTGGGCGAAGAGAGCAACAACAACAACAACAACAACAGCAACAAAGTCAACAGTAATTGTAGCGTTCCAAGGTTTTCACAATGTGAATGATATGTGTATACACATACAAGCACACACACACACACACACAGATGTACTTATTAACATGCATTTATGTACGTGTTTTTGTACCTGGGCTGGCAACAATGCGGCGACAACTTTTCATTGCAATAACAAAAGAAGTAGCAAAAACAACAACAATAACAACAACACTAATGAACAGCGAAGGTTTCATAAGTCGCAGCAGCAGCAGCAGCAGCAACAACAACAACAACAATGAAGTGCTTAAAACAACAACAGCAATAAAAGAAAACGACTGCAAACCAATTGTGAGTCATTTGCCAGCTCTTCTCTTTCTCTTTCTCTCTCCACCTCCATCTACATCTCTTTCTCGCTCGCGCTCTGTCTCACTGTCACTGTCTCTGTCGCACTCTCGCTTCAACTGCATGCGCTGAACAATAACAACAAATATACAGCCACATGTGCAAAATTTTGAGCATAGAAACAAAAGATAAAAGCAACAAACAAGTGTAGCAAAAAGCAGCAAAGAAACAACAAAAAATAAATTAAGACAAGAAGTTGCAGCAGTAGAAGAAGGCCCAAAGGCCGACCTGATAATACGCTATAATACACACACACAAACACACACACACACGCGTACACACACACCCATTGTAATCCCCTTGGTGGTCAGTTGGTAAATTGGAAAATGTATCTTACAGATATGAAATGTAACGGCTGCTGCGGTTGGCAATTATTGTGTACAAGTGAACAACCGCAATAAAAATGCAAATTTTCCTCGTTTTAAATGGCTGTTTATCTCTGTAACGCACCAGCTAAAAAACCAGCTAAAGCCACCCACACCCAGCACCCAACCAACCCAGCCAAAACTGGCTCCATCTGCAGCCGGCGATAAATGAAGCTGAGGTGGCCAAAACAAATTAGATAAAACAGCGCAATTTACAAAAGTATCTTAAAGATACGCAACATATAAAAAAGATACATAGCAGTGCCTAGCAAAAACAGGCAATGGATTAGTTATTGTTTTGCAAATATATACAAATATATATATATATATATATATATATGTGTGTTTAGTATACATAAAATTATATAAATAAATATTACCTTCATTGTGTCACTAAATAAATATGCAGATACATTTTACGCACAAATGATATGGCATATCTAAAATGATGAATTCGTTTAAATAATAAACAAACTGATTTATTTGTTTAATAAACAAGTACGCTTATGGTCCGATAAGTTTCCGCTGTTATTTGTTGATTATTTAAAAAAAAAAGAAGTATAAAATAAACTTGTTTACAAAATGTTTTAACTATCAAGGGAACAATAAATCAATGGGGCTCAGAAGTTAAATGTTCGATATCACAATCGAATGTCAAATTAAAAGCAAAAAAAAATTCAAAATATATATATATATATTTATGCATATCTAAAATGCGCACTGGGGAAATCATGCATTTATTATTTATTGTAGTTGTTTTAATCCAACATTAAATTGCCTAAGGGAAATCGAATATATTTTTTTTTTTGTTTAATGCCTTAGAAATCATTTTCCGCCACAAGGGTCAAAGACTATTTAATTACTTAATTACGTATTTTATTTTAAATGATATGATAAATGACTGAATCAATTTGATGATGGATTTGCTGGAAAACTGCCAAAATTAATGATTTTTGCATTAAAAGAAATCTTTGTTTATTTTTCAGAGTTGTAAGTCAAAATAATCTATAAGAATTTATGTTTATGTTTCATCTTTATGATCATCTTTAAATTGAAAAAAATTCTTTGTTGCCAGAAATCCATAAATAAAGTCAATTTTATGATGAGATTACAAAAATATTTTATTTAGCATTTACTGCATTGTAAGACAACAATATCTAAAATAAATAAAATAAAATAGAAATACAAAAACAATAATTATAATTATTATATATATGTATTACATAAGTGCACAGTATGGACAATAAATTAGTTAAATGTTTTTATGTTAAATATGATATTTAATTCTGAAAAACTTTCACATGTGGCACTCGCATGACTTTGACCCGTGCAATGCCGCATTTGCAGGTTGAGCCACTGAGCCACGCAGTCATCATACACGGACAGAACCGCTCGTATGTCAGTCCATCAGTCAGTCGGTCAATCAGTCAATCAATCAATCAGTCAATTAGTCAATCGATCAGTCAGCCAGCCATTCAGTTTCAGTTTGTTGGCAACTTAGAAACCGCAGCGATGACTTCGCAATGTTCAATTCGTTCAAGTGTTTTTTTTTTTGACTGTGTATTGCTGTTGTTGTTGTTGTTGTTGTTCATGTTTCATGCTCTATGTTCCATGCGAGTTACTTGGCCAACGCAGCGCATTAGTCATCATTGTTGAACAACATTATCAACATCATTATCATCGTCATCATTTATTGCGGTTGTATTTTTAATTTTGTATAATTTTCATTTCAGCTGTGTTAAGTGTTAAAGTTGTTAATGCTGTCATTGTTGCTGTTGTTGCAATTGTTGTTGTTGTTGCTGTTGCTGTGGCACTTGTCTCTGTTGTTGTTGTTGTTCTTTTGGCTAGTCTTCAACCTGTTGTTGTTTATTGTGTACTTGACAGCCATCGAAAGGGCAACCAAACACATTTCGCAATGCTCATTAAATTTGCTCGTTTTTTTTTTGTTTTTGTTTTTGGCAGCTACCCTCGACTTGGCTTGAACAAGGAGGGTATGCCCAGTGGCAGGCTATACTCTACACATTTGTTTAAAATTATATTATGCAGGCAGTACTGAATTACACTTGGAAATTTGTATATAAATAAAATTAGTTATTGAAAGATTTTGATATTTATTAAGGAGAGCATTTTGCAAGTTGCAAATTGATTTTGAAACTAGTGCTACAGTTTTTTGTTTCTTTCGAATAATCAACCCCCCCCCCCCACCGGCCCCCTCCCCGCGACGAATAGGCACACGTGGTGATTGGATAGGCCCCAAACGACCCCAGTTTGTGCACTGTGGTAAATTTCGTAATCGAAAGTTGTTTTGATGGCTCAGTTTTGTGAGCAGCGCTTAGTCAAAGGTATTAAGTAACACTTGGACGTACAGGGTATACATATATATATATATATATATAGATATGTATAAGTGTGTGTTTACATGCAAATGCGGCCCACTTGTACTGGAATTGAATACGCTGTTGAACCCAAGCCAAATAAACATTTGCCCAAGTTGCCTGATTAGTCATCAGGTAAATGCAAATTCAGCGCTGCTCAAATACAGAACAGAACTGAAAAACAATAACACACATCGGATCATATATATATATGTATATATTTGTTGAGCTATCTTTACCCTCACATGTCACCTCGAGCACATATCTTGGCTAAAAGAAAGCCTCTTCGATAAATTACCCAAACTTAGTCATCCTTTTGAGTAATTAATATTTACTAAAAAAAAAAGTACTTTTAGTGTTATGGTTAATGGGCATTTTTAGCACTTAAATAGACCCATTAAATGTTTATAGTACTACTTGAAAATAAAACAGTCAACAAGTTATTTAAAGCAAAATAAAAATATAAATAATTTGAATGAAACTAAACTAAAATAAATTAAAACTGAAAAAGTTGAGTTATTCGTTGGAACCAAGGAACAGCGATAAATTTATATATAGTTTAATATATATATAAATATTTTTACAAAATTTATTATATAAAAACCGCATATTGAAAAATAATTTCGATTTATTTATTAATTGTCAGTAAAACGCTTTGATTAACAAAATGCGTTTTTCCTAATTTAACAATTATATTTATGTGTAATTTATACAGCCTTTGACAGGATATTGTATCTGCTAACGCTATCGTATATCGATATTTGATAAGTTATCGATTAAATATAATAAACTTTATCTGAGCATGTTTTACAAGAACTTTCAGTCCAATTAAATTAAATCTCTTGCTCTTAAAATGTCTAATAATATATATATATATATATATATATAAACATATACACAACTGATTACAGATAAAAATCTATCTTAAACAAATTCATTCAGCAAACTTTTGCGTACTCTTCAAATCCCAAAGAATTAGCTTTAATTACATAACATATATTTTGAGTTAAGAGTTGACCTTTATTTTACATTGTCTACTTTTTAGATAAGAACGGCAGACGATGAAAACTCACAGAAACTGATACGACAAATTATAATTAGTAGCTGAGACTATATTGACCAAGTTAGCAGGCCACTCGACAGTCACATGGCTGTGACTGTGTTGTTGCATTGTTAATTGAAATTGGTAAATATTTGCAAGTAGTCTAGTTTTTTTTTGTTTGTTTTTTTCTTGAATAAAAAATTCACGTGTTATCAGTGATTCAGAGTGGTTAGCAATAATTCAAGTTTTTAACCCGCTCAACTTTGGACCCCATCGCCTTACTTTGGCTGAAAATGCTTTTGTTGTTGCTAGGCTTAAACAGTTAACAATTAGTGGTCAACTCAAGGCCGATCGCAGCTCTGACGTTGTTTTGACCAACTACCCTTTGGGCTGATAAGAATTATTTTTTATTGTTTTGAAAAAAATTCAACGTTATCTTTTCTGCTTGTTTTTCATTCCATTTTATTTTTCTTATTCTGTTTTTATTAGTTGGTTATTTGGTCAACTTGCGGTATCAGTTAACGGTTAAAGTAGTTTATCTTCAATAAGAATTCAATGCCTGGCAGACTGTCGGTCTTTTTGTGATTACACTCAATAAAGATACCCCTTTACACTTGGCTGCACATGGGGTATATTCACTATACAGTTTAATTATTATTTTAAAATAAATAAGCAATAAAAAAATGCACATTGAACCAATTTTTAAGCTTAAATTAACTTAAAAATCTATTTATAAACAAGACAAAAAGTAAAAGGAGTATTGCTTAGTCGAGCTGAACCAGAAACTGTTTTAATCTATTTTTATTTGCAAACAGTTTTAAAGAACTCTTTAAGATAGTGCTGATTGTTGTCAACATAATTTACGTGCGAAACACTTTAACACGGGCCAAAAACATGATTTCATTGATCAAAATAAACACATATATATATATATAAATATATATAAATATATATAAATATATAGATCCGGTAGTTATTTGATTAGTTCGTTCGTTAAAGGATCAATAAATAATTTTAGATTGAGTTTGTTTTATTTGTAGTTTTTCTGCAATGAAATTTAGTTTGAATTGATAACATTTTTTTAAATCATCAGTTTACTTTTTTACTTCTCTATCCGTTGGGTATTCCTAAATAAATATTTTGAAAATAATGTTAGTAAAATTTCTTAAATTTACCGCCCAGGGTTGCACAGAGTTTCAAGTTTCATATCTCGCTCAAATTTTATGTGCAGTTTGTGCATATTTTTGAAGTCTGTCGGCAACCTCGATGAAAAAATAAGTATGGCAATCTTGAGCTGCCAGACTTGTGGCCCGTTCAGTTTGACCCTGGTGCACAACAGACCCAGCTGACAATTGCAACTAGCGGCATGTAGGTGGAGCTGCCACAGCTCATAAAACTCGACAGAGGCAACAGTAACAGCAGCAACAACAACAACAACAACAACAATAAACAATTCGCTCCCATTGTCGCCTGTCAGGCTAAATCGCCTCAAAATGTCAGCTTCTTAACCTCAAACACAGGCATTGAGATGAAATGTGTTTGTGTGCGTATGTTTGTGTGTTGGTGTGGGTGTGTCTGTGTGCATGGCTGTCTCATAAATCTCTGATATAACTTTTTTGCGTAGACAAACAGCGACGCCTTTGACATAGTCGCATAACGCAGTTTGCGCTGCTGCTGCTGCTGCTAATTTTTATGATGGCTGTTAACTCTGCTGCTGCGCTTCTGCTGTAGTTAGCTCTGCCGCTGCTTAAAACTTTGTTGGCTCAGTTGGCTCTGCTGCTGCTAGTAAATTTGTTGCTAGCTCTGCTTTTCTTGCTAATTCGTCTTCTCCTCGCTTCAATGCTTCTGTTGCTGCTAATTGACACTGCTGCTGCTCATAACTCCGATGCTGCTACTAACTCTGCTTCTGTTAATAGCTCTGTGCTACTAAAACTGTTTCTGCTGTTAACTCTCTATAGCGGCTATTTCTTCTGCTGCTGTTAACTCCACAGTAGATGCTAACTGTGCTGCTGCTAAAAACTCTGCTGCTGCTAATAACTCTGCTGCTGCTAATAACTCTGCTGCTGCTACTAACTCTGCCTCTGCTGCTGAAAAATCTGCATTAGCTGCTAATTCTGCCTCTGCCTCTGCCTCTCCTTCTGCTGCTAGCTCTGCCTCTGCTAGCGTTTGCGTCTGCTATTAGCTCTGCCTCTGCTGCTGCTTGTTTGTTTTGTGCAGCAACTTTTGCAGTACATGAAAATGACCTACAAATAAATTGAGTCTACAACTTGTCATTTTGCGTTGCTCAACGGTTAGCAGTTTATACTTGAACTGCGTAAACGACTAGCAGATACCCTAGATAAACATTTATCTAATAGATTTATGTAGATGTTAAAAACACAGGGTATCTAATAGTCCAAGCTCAAGTTTCACTTATTCAATTTGTAAATTACGTAAACTAAAAAGCAATGACAAGCTACTTAAACAGGGCCCCCCACCCCTCCTCCCTTCCACCAAGCAATCCTTTGCCGAACAAAACAATTTGCATTAATAATTTAATTGAAGAACTTGTTAAATTAAATATTTAAATTTAGCCGCAGCTTCACTCAAACAATATGACAAATAATAATCATGCATATGAATATAAATAAATGCAAATTAAATTACAAGCGACTACATTTCAGTTCATCTAGTTGCCACAGGCGGGGTGTAATGTGTGGCACATGCTACATTTTGTAGCTGCTGCAACTGATATCGGCGCAGTTGGGCAGTCGAGCTATGTATTTAGTCTGCCAGCATGCAAATGTATGTACATATGCACGACTATGTATCTATATAAAATGTTCAGACACACCACTCGTATTTACATAAATTACTTACACAGATACATATGTGTGTGTATGTGTGTGTGTCATGTTTATCAGCCTGTTACATGATGTGGCTACAAATCAAGTGCTGCTCAGATACTTTACAGCCGTTGCCTGCCCCTATCTGCCCCTGTCTGCCTGCCACCAACTATTTTCTATGCATAGCTTGAAATAGTTGTGCAACATTTGAGCTATAAATAATAATTAAGCTTAGCTCTTGTTTAATTATTATTAAGATACTCTTCTAGATAGAAAGTTACAGATGTATTTAAGACATGTTTTCATCAAAGATATATTTTAGAGATATTTTAATACGACTAACTAATGCACTTAGATAAGTTGTCAGAAAATAAAAACAAATTTGAATTTTCAGTTTAATATAATAATTGCGCTTAAAAGATTTATTTCAAATTAATGACACTTTAGATATTTAAGCATATCATTAAAAAGTTTATAGACTTATTTTTAATAAATGTTTATTTTATTATTGCCAACTTTGCTTAAAGAAAAAAAATAATAATGCTCTTGAAAAATTTAAATATGATCAAACAAATGTATAAATTATTGGGCGAGTTTTTTAAAAATTATTATTTTTCTTATTAAATTAATACACTTAAGTAGCAATTTGCATAAATGTTTATTCAAACTTAAACAAATTTATTAAAAATCCATTTAACTAACTAACGTTCAAAATCGGAGTTTTGTCTATGTCTTCATCTGTAATTCTATTTCCAACTCTATCTATATATACATATATATATATATGTGTGTATATAACTACTATACTATTAATATTTTAAAGTTTTATTTTTTTCATTGCTTATCAAAAAACTCTTCGAGTATTTAATTAGTTTTGAGTATGCCACTAATTGAATGGTAATTAAACTAATTACTTTATATTGTTCTAGGCTTGTTTGCAGTGAGAGTTGCGAAAAATAATGCTAATTATTTTGTAAACTGATGTAAATAAAATATATATATTTAGATATATATATATATATATATAGATTTATATATATATATCACAGTTAATCAGTTGTTAACTTTGCTAACCACTTTTTAGTTTCGCTTCTATGCAAATTAATTTCATGCGCTAATTATGAATGGCCAACACCTTATTGTTGGCCCGGTCATTTGCGTCAGATGCAACAATGTTAGCTATTAACGACCACATCGGCTAGACGAGTCAATAGATCGATTCGGGGTACATAACAAGTTCACTGCTAACAACGATAACAACAACAACTGTAAAACTATATCTGCCATTGGACGATGAAGCGTGACGAAAAGTGCGCTTTTTGAAACGTTTTCATCGACGCTTAAGCAAATCACACAGATTCTACAGAGACCCTCAACTCTCGCCCCCACTCCCTCTCTCCCTCTCTCTCTATATATATATATATATATCTCCCTCTCTTTCTAGTCTGGTATTTATAGTTGCAAGTATGTCTGGTCTGGTGTCTGACTCTGTTATGTCTGACCGGGTGTTTGAGTACTTTGGTGTGCCAATGTGTGTGCGTGTGTGTGAGTGTGTGTGTTTGTTGTGCTGTTCAAATCAAATGAATAAATATGTATTTGCAAAACTGAAAACACGATTTTACTATTTGTTTACAGACGTTATCAATATATAGAAAATAACAATGTAAACATCGAAGCAGAAATACTCTAATAAAACGTTGGAGTAAAAAAAGGAACAAAGAAAAATATATTTAAAAAATATTTATATTATTTATAATTATCACAACTAACTCTTGTCAAAGCTAGTTAGAAAATGAGTGCAGTCATTGTTAGGGTATCTAAAATATACAGCAGACGCCATAACAAAAGTTGAATATTTATGAGATGTCGTGCGATTTGTTTCAATGTTATTTGTTGTTTTTGTTTTTTTTTTTTATTACTACGACTACGATCTCAGACGCTATTTATGATTGAGTTCTATGCTAAATATAAAAAAATAATAAAAAAAAGAGAAAAAAACGCAAAGTGTGTACAATAACGAGTTTATTGCCTAACCCATATTTCAATTCAATATGCTCGTACTTGTTTCTAAATATATATAGTTATCTTGAGAAATTATTGCCAGTTTTTTCACTAATTTCTTTATCTGTCATGTTTTCCAACAACGAAATTAGTTGGGTCATTTTTTATTTGTCATCTCATCTTTTTCAGTGATAATTTTAGACAAATTGTTCTGCAGAACTCAAATAATGCAAAATCATTGTTTTCGCAAATGAGTTTAAAAATTACAAACAAAAAATGCACATCATGCATCGATTAAATACGGCAAGTAAGGGAATTATATGAAAGATATGTATTATCTTTTTTAGGATTTCCTTTCCCCACCTTTTTTTTAGCTAAACTAACTGCAATTCATATTTATTTTTAGTTTATTTTATTTTGTCTTTGGCTTATCTGGGCCTATTACTCATACGCCTTGTTGGCTTTGTAAAAATCAGTTTAAACTAAAAAGTTTTTTATTTAAATTAAAAAGATTTTCTGAATTTCTTTCTTTTTCACTATTTTTAATAATATTCAAATAGTTCATTATAATTTTCTATTGATCAAATTGATTTTTCCATTTATATTTTATTTTCTCTTTGGTTTATTTTGGGCTTATTACATTTGTCGTGTTGGCTGTGTAAATATCAGATTAAACCAAAAAACCAAACCAAAAAGATTAAAATAAATAGAATTTCTTTTTTTTTCCTTTTTCACTATTTTTGATAATATTGAAATAGTTCATTATAATTTTCTATTGATTAAATTGATTCTTTCATTTGCATAGCGTTTTACAACTCAACTCAAATTGACTGATGATTATTGCATACTTAATTTGTTTATTATTATTTGTCATTTTACTTATTATTATTATTATTGTTTTCTGTTTAGTTTTCTGTATCTCACCTTTGCATTTTTTGTCGGTATATAGCCACACCCACTGTGTCTATATATATATATATGCAAGTTGTATAAATTGCTAGACGACATTTTGTTGTGGCTTCAGGTGTGTGTGCTTTGGTGTGTGTGTGTGTTTGTGTGTGTGTGTATGCGCGTGTGTATTATTGTGGTAAAGGCAGGGTTGCAGGTGGGTTTTCAGGTAATATATTCTGTATTTGCATAGCAATTTTGGTTGTATTTTGTATGTCGTTTTATGTCTGTTTGCGTTGCTGTTTTATGCCCATATGCGAAAATAGGAGCGACAAAAATAATAAAAAAAAAATCATACAAAAAAACAAATATCTCGCAAAACGCGAGTCCGACTAGCAGATACCCTTGCAAAACTATGCTTTTATAAATATATTATTATATCAAATAAATAAGTTATAAATAAAAATAAACATTATTAATTTTCTATTTACTCAGAAGTTATTCACAAACTACATCAATGATAAATCTTTTAACTTTTTTTCTTGTTTTTTTCTTATTTTTAGTTAAAATAATTTATTATTTATTAAATATACATGAGTAGCACTTAAGAGATCAGCTCTTCTGAGTTTTAGCTCATATTTTATTAATTATATGGAGATTGTAAATTTATATCTATGCAAATAATACCAAGAACAATTTTTGTATTTCGGCGATTTCTTTTGATATACTAAAGGGTATATAGGTGGACAGATCGAACTATTATATATATAGAGGCATATGTCGATAGACAGACGAATTATGGAACTTGACCTAGACGCAATTTGTGGCGTTATCAGCGACTCACTTGCAAGTCGCCGGCTGCTGTGGATTAGCCGGGTATAGGAAAGGCCACATAGGTACTATACCAACAAAAAAAAATACATATACAAAAATCAAGTTAAAACGAGGCACAAAATACCCTGAAACTGTAAACTTTGATTGTAGTTAGTTTTTTTAATTTGCAATTTTATTAAAATCTATTCAGTCAATAAACAATACATTTGTTAATTAAAAGACATTATTTTTACAATTGTATCGATTTGTATCAATATACGCGAAATTGTGACAATTATCGATAACATAAAATAAACTAAATACGCGTATTTCAAATTGAAAGTCTTCAACTTTTATAGTCTCAGAGATCAGTCTATATACCTTAACGAATCAACTTTATTTTGTAGAGTGCAGAGTATTGTATAAAAAGCCAAGCCCCACAAACAGACAACACACAACACCCCATAACACACCGCACATCCCCGATGTGTATTAATAAAAATAATAAAAAAAATAAAAAATAAACGAAAAAACATAATAAAAAATTCAACGCGAAATCAATATTTGACATGGCGTTTGCTTTGACTGTGTGTTTGTTATTATTTATTGCGTTGAAAAGTTTCATTATCAACATTTTGTACACTTTTTCTATTACTTATGTATTTGTTATTTTTTTTCTACAATTTACATAATTTTGTTGTTGCCGCTGCAAGTTTGTTGCGCTGGAGTTGGCCAACTCCGACTCCAACTGGAGCTGCTTTTGTCTCCGTTGAAATGTGTAATGGCCACAAACCGAAAATAGCAAACAGCAGCAGCAACAACAACAATGACATCAAATGGCAGTGTAAAAGTTTTTGTTGATAGCAGCCAAGTGGAAGAGAGTTGAACAGTGGCACGAAAGATATGCGCACGGCCCCAATGTGCCCCAATGTGTCTCAAATGTGTCTCAAATGTGGCCTAAATGTGCACCAAATGTTTTCGGCGTATCCTGTGTGTGCTTACCAAGTTGCAGCCTCTAATGGCCTTGGCATTGCCCTAAGATGTTTATGATTTATCAGCTGCTAAGCAAACTCAAAAGTTTCACAAATTCAAAGCTGACTTAGCCCAAAAATACACTGAACCAAATTGGATTTTATTTGAAGGTAATCTGCACAGATTTGGGCAACAGTTTTAGCAAATCGAAAATGGAAATTTTAATATAAATTGCTTATAAAGAATACAATCAAAATTAACTCTATTTTTAAAATTATTGTAAATTAAACGAAATTTTAATTGTATATAAAAAAATATGATCAAATTTTAGAGCTATATTTTTATTATTATTGTAAATCAAATGCATTTTAATATATATGTAAAAATCTAGCTACGTTTAAAAGAGCTACTTAGTATTAATATTTATTATTAATATTTAAATATTTATGAAAACAAATTCTTTAAAACCAGTGTCAAAGTATTAAAATAAAATCTAATAATACTCAAGTCGAATACCGAAAAACATCTGAAACCAACTCGAATCGGCAGCTTAACCTGATCCAAAATGCAATTCGGTTTCACACACTGAACTGATGCCTAAAAAAAGATATGAATATAATTATTATTATTAATTAATAATTATTATTAATTATTACACATAAGCAATGTGGGCGCAGCAAACAGAATTTTATATTTGCCTCTGCTGCGCAAAACAAAAATAATAATAATATTATCAATTACAAAAATAAATGTTTACTTTACATAATCGCAAAATTTATTATCATAAATAATATAAATACATTTATTACGCATACGCCTCATAAACGCATTGAAGAATTTAAATTTTTGCTTAAAACGTATTTCTTATTGTTGTCATTAATTTTAGTAGCTGTGAGATATTCTGTTTATTTTGAGATTACTTTATTTAAACAGTTTGCCCCAAGGTGCGGCAACACAAAACCGTGCAGTGGCAAACACACACACACACACACACACGCACAACCCAAACGCCATGAAAACATTTTAAAATTCAAATCAACGCGATTTTTGTTGTTTCCTCATCTTTTTTTTTTTTGCACTGTTTTCAGAGCGTCATAGTTTTTTTTTTTTTTTCATTATAATTGTATTTTTAGTTGTTGTTTGTGGTTTTTGGGATTTATTTATTTTTCGTCTTCTTTTTTTTTGTTTGTTTTTTTTTTTTTTTTTGTAATTTCTGGTCACGTATTTGTTTTGTTTCGTTTCATTTTTGGAAGCAATATTGTGCCACGACAATAATACCAGTCGAGCCCGCAACATGACCGGGTATTAAGGGGTGCCAACTGGAGTGTTTCCAACTAAAGCTGTAGCTGTAGCTGAAGCTGAATCCGAATCTGAGGATGGAACTGAGCATGGAGCTGAGGATGGTGCTGCGGTTTTCCAGTTTGTCCGCAATCCGCATTCGAGTTTCGGTGTTTTGAGTTTCTGTAATGTGAGCCAATTACTGCAGCAAAGCTGTGTTTTTTGTTTTTTTCATTTACAAGTATTGTCAGGGCAATGAAATTGGAAATTGGAGAGACGACAAAACGACAAAACAGTCTGCTTCCAAATATTAAAAATACCCTATGCCAAATGTAAGAGGCTCAAAAGTCTATACGAATCAGAGTCGAATTTAGGATTGATAAAATAATAAGCAAATAATGCTTTCGCAATTGAAATGCGCTGAAGTTTTAATAGAATTTTTTCCTTTAATTTTAGATTTGGAAGAAAATTTTGAGAATGCTTGAAAATGCTGAAATAATTGATAGATTCAACTGATTTGCATAGTTAACAATATCCTTTACAAAGTTTACAGACTACGCAATTCTTCTTAGCTTAGAAATATAAAGAATTTTATTCGAATTTTTACTACTTTATTAACTTTGAAAATATATGAAATTAATTTATACAATTTAATAATAAAATAAATATTCATTTTCTAAAACTCTTAAACTTATGCTGAGCGAAACTTAAATTATTTCAGCATATTATTTATTTTATTTACAATATCTTTTAGCACTGCTCTAAAATACAGAATTACTTGAGTAAATTAATTGAAAGTGAAAGATTATTATTATGACTTACATTTTGTGGGGATGATTAAAAAACGCTGTGCCTCAGAATAAAATATAATATTATTAAAAACAAAATTAACGACATAAGACACACAGTATTTTTAATTTTGATTTATTCTCAACAGAAAACTTAAATTGAACTCACAAATATGCAGACCCTATTTTTAGGGCTTTGAATTTTGTTTTTGTTTTTAAAGCCATCTGCAAATTGTCAAAAAATTTGATTATTTTAAAACTTTCGTAAATGGGATCAGTTCCATAAAAATAATAGTAAGAAACGTATACCATAATATGGTAATTATGGGGTCTTAATAGTTTCTGAAAAGCTTGTGCCCTTGGCACTTAAGAACTATTCATAAAAGCACACTAAATAAAATATGATTTATTTCACTAAACTATTAAGAAATAACAACCAATACAAACAATCTATAATTTGAAACTATATTTATTGTTTTTCACATTAACTTTAAAATGATGACCCTCAAAATTCTGAAGTCGTCGATTTGAGAAAACAGAACTAAAAAATCTTCTTCTTATCTTTCATATCTGCTTTGCACAAATTACCAACACACACACAGACACACGCAAGCACACAAGCACACAGCATACATAAACAAGCTCCTTTCTTTCTGTTTCTTCTTCTTCTGGTTGTTTTGCTTCTTTGATTTAGCTTTTACTTAGCTCAATCAAATTAGCAATTGGCGAATGCCAACACAAAGCGTAAAACGCAAATTGCTTGCACAAACAACCAACAATTTGCAGCAGCAGCGCAGCAGCGCAGCAGAGCAGCTGACTTTATATCTTTTCGTTGTTGCTCTCTCTCGCTCGCACACTCATTAGTTTTACTGCTGCTGCTGCTGCTATTGCTGTTTCTCTATGTCTCATTTTGCATTTTGCGCATGCAAGCTTGCGCTCAGCCTTTTTTCTGCGTATTCAGTGCTGTGTGCGAGTTCGAGCTGTGGACAGCTTTTGATTAAATTTTTGGCGATGAACTCACGCGACAGACTGTTCTGGACGGAATTCCTGCAGCTCTATCGATCCCTGCCTGCCGTCTGGAAGGTAAAGAGTCCCGAGTACAGCAGTCGTGCGCTGAAGACAGCCGGCTACGAGCAGCTGGTGCGGAAGCTGCGCGAAGTGGAACCAAATGCGGATCGCGCACTCGTCGTCAAGAAAATCAACTCGTTTCGCACAAACTTTCGACGTGATTTGCGCAAACGGGAGCAGTCCGACGAGGAGCGGGAACCGTTCGAGTCAACGTTGTGGTATTTCGAGCTGCTCGGCTTTCTTGAGGGGCAGGAGGAGAGTTGTCACAAGGCTGTCAGCAGCAGTCCAGAGCAAGAACTGCCGCCCGACGATTTGGTAGATTAACTTTTAATCTTAAATTCATTTCCATTTCTCACAATCCTTACAATCCACCTCAGACATACATTGCGTTCCTCGCCAGAAAGCGTCGCTTGGCTGTTAAGGATGAACTGCCTCAATCTGCCGCTGCTCCTGCCACACTACTCCACTCGAGTGCCTCCCACTCGCCCACCTCCCACAGGCAGCAGCTGCAACGCAAGCGTTTCTCCTTGCTCTCCACAGCGGAGGCACTGGCTCACACCTGGCGCACTCAATTTGATGAGATGCCCAAGCAGCAGCAGCTGCTCGCCGGCAAGCTCATCTCGGATGTGCTCTATTACGGCTGCATGGAGCAACTGACGCCCTCGCATGTAACCCAACTGCAGCAGCTGATGTTGCAAGGCGGCAATCTTAATCCTCAGATTGAGCATGTCAACTGTGACGAAAGCTTTACTCTCGATGAGGATGGATAGCTGTAATCTGCAATCTCTAAACGGGATGCATTAGCCGCTCTGAGCAGCTGATAAGGCAAATTAATATGTGTAAATATACAGTAAACAAACAATAAAAATAAAAAATATATATTTAATCTTAGTATACAAATTTGCTTTGTTTTTTATTGCTTGAATTACTTTGGGATTGTTTTCATTTTTCTTGCAGAAAATCAAAGCTAAAATTTAATAAGTTTTAAATATTTTATGGCAAGAAATATCAATTCAAACTTAAGTTAAATATAATTATAGTTTTATAAGGCTTTTTTCCCAGTGTACAAATAATTGATTTAATACCACTCCTAACTAAAATCCAGTAATTAATTATTATTGCCAAGAGTACTGCAATTTAGCTGCAACATGATCTGTTTGAACGATACTTTTATGGACTCCTTAACCCATTTATAGTTACGTAATCAAAGATTTACAGAGTTTATTATTGCTGTGTAAGCTGAATATTTATAGTTTTCAACAAAAGGATACAATTATAAAACAATTATTTTTTTTATAATTAGTTATCAATTTTTTTTAATATACAATTTTTTGTCAGCTGTCTGTTTCGGTTCGCATAATTGCTTTAAGAAATATAATTATTCCAAATTAATCATATTTTTATTATTTATCAAAATGAACTAAAAAACTTCAATCAAGTTTGATTGATATTTTAGGGAATACATTTTGGACTTTTTTTGGTAGATTCTAATTTGATTTAAAAATACTTAGTTGAAAAGTGAAATTTTGTTATTTAAAATGCAGCTCATTTGGCTATATCAGAATTAATGGCTTAAATGTATATATTGATTGTTTGATTGATTGATTGATTGTTGCACAACTTTTTTAATACTACCCTTTAGATTTAATGGAAAACGAAAATTTATTTTTGGGTTTAATTTGATTTGCCCCTTTCTCTGCAGCCATATTTTTATATATGTTTATTTATGTATCTGTATCTATGCATGTATCTGTATCTGCATCTGCATCTGTATCTGTGGCTGTATTTGTATCTGCATCGGTGTCTGGACATAAATCGTCCTTCCATTTCGGCATGCACACTCGCAAAATGCGAAAACGTGATCTTGGCATCGTAATTACTCTCAAGTTCTCCAGTTCTCCAGTTCTCCATTTCTCCAGCTCGGAGGTTCCTTGGTTTTTAGTGGTTTTGTGCTTTGCTCTTGCCCCGTTTCTCGTTTTGCTTGACGGCATTTTATATTATTCTTAATGGCCATGGCACATATCTCTGCCATTTCGTGCAGTTAATGATTTTCAATTCTCTGCTTCTCCTCTCGCTTCGCATTTGTGTTTCGATTCTGGCCAAAAGCTTTTGCTGACATTATGCAAAAGTATGCGGCAAACAAAAGGTAGCATCTCACATCACATTAGTTATATATATTCCTGATTAACATCTATATTTGACTCGATTCTGTTTGTAAAAAATGTAGAGTCTTCTTTGGCATGTAAATTTTCGCATAAGTTCATTTTACATAATCGATAACTGCTGATAAACAAATATCGATAAAAATTAAATTTAAATAACTGCGAAAACTTTATTTGTAATAAATATAATTAATATTGATCATCTGTGAGTTTTTCAAAATATAGATGTATATTAATTAATATCGATTTGCAATTGCCATAAGAGTTATAATTTTAAAGACAGATCTTTCCAAAAATCTGATTATCTGTTAAAGAATCAGAAATTATACGTACCAAGTGTGAAATTGTATTTTTCTACAACTAAATTCGTCAGCAGCGAGTGGAAAGTTATTTCAGGTGTAGGGTATCTGCTAGGCGAGCTAACTCGACTGCAGCATTCTTACTTGTCGCTTTTTTCTGTTGCTTGGTTTCGTTTTGGTGTTTTTGCTGTGGCTCAGGTTTTATTTTCGGGGCAATTTGATTTGAATGCTGACCTATCTGTTTCTATTGTTCGCCGTTCTCTTCCCTAATTATTATTGGTCTTATGAATTTTTGATGGCTCTTTAATTACTTCTTATGATTCTTAAAGCAATTATGCGAACCGAAACAGACAGCTGACAAAAAATTTTAAATTAAAAAAAACTTGTTAACTAATTATAAAAAAAATAATTGTTTTATAATTGTATCCTTTTGTTGAAAACTATAAATATTCAGCTTACACAGCAATAATAAACTCTGTAAATCTTTGATTACGTAACTATAAATGGGTTAAGGAGTCCATAAAAGTATCGTTCAAATAAATCATGTTGCAGCTAAATTGCAGTACTCTTGGCAATAATAATTAATTACTGGATTTTAGTTAGGAGTGGTATTTAATCAATTATTTGTACACTGGGAAAAACGCCTTATAAGGATTGAATTACATAAAAATAATTTAATATGTTTAAGAAATTACTCTCAATTTAAGGCTTTAAGCAAGAAAACAACAAACTGGAATTAACCAACTTAAGCGAGGATTATTTTCTTATATACGTGTTGCACTTAAAATCAATTACGCTTTTTAATGTTTAATCACTGATAAATAATTGCGAAGTTTAATACTTTTATTATTATTATTTTATTATTATTTGCTGAGTGCATTTTTGCCATAAAAACTTTTGCACAAAGCACAAAGATGAACTTTATGAACAGAGTAAACTTCTGGCACGTTGTGAAATATACCTGATATATATATACTTATATATATATATATATGGATATTTATACATATATTGTACATATCGCTCCTTGTGCTGCTTGTCCCATTAGAGCAACAAATTAGTTGCAACAGCAACGCCTTCGCTCTCATTTATCCGTTTGTTGCACCATCCGCCACTCTTTGTGTGGGGCTATGGCTGTGGAACGTGGAGTGGGGTGTGGGGGGCAGCTTAGCTTGTAGCTCGTAGCATGTTATTTACGAGGCAGCAATCGCAGACGACTATCGTAATAGCTGGTAACAGCATTTGTGCATTTTGTTTTGCCATAAATCATATTGGAAATGCAAGTTCTGCAACAAGCGCAACAACAACAACAACAACAACAACAACAATTGCCAGGCAAAGTCTTACTTCCCACTTACCACATACCATTCCACACCACTCCACCCCCCTGCTGCCCTTTTCCTGCACTTGAACAACATTGTTGAGCATCGTCTGCGACGCAATTTCTCGACTCACTTTTGCCATTTGTTGTTGTTGTTGTTGTTGTTGTTGTTCTTGTTGTGGAAGGCTTTTGGCTAATTGATTTACAACACTTTCCCAACCTTACCCAATATCAGAGCTCTTAACGCTTTCCATTTAACTCTCCAATAAATATATGCACTTATATAAATATATATATATATTCATATATATATATATATACATATATATGTATGTAAATATGTGTTATCAGAAGGGTGGACTTGCTCAATGCCTGATTGTGTGACAATCGCTGTGTAGCTTTTAATATAGTTGGCTGCTTATCAACACTGTTTGCTGTCTATACACACACACACACATTTGTGTGCATAGAGTTGAGTGTTGGCTCCCTGGGGAAGCATCGTGTGGCGCGAATTGTTTGCGAAAATAATTTATGGCAAACTGTTGATTGTTGACATGGGGGCCTCTGAGCTCAAGTTAAAGCCTCTCAGCGCAGTATACACACACACACACGCAACCCCTCACTCTCTGTGTGTGTGTGTGTGTCTGTGTGTGTGTGTAGAATTTATCATTAGTTTTTATACATTTAATGTTGCTTTCAGCTTCGCGAAGCGAAACGCGACGAGCAAAACAAAAGCAGCTCCCCAAAACAAACGACAGCTGCTTGACGGCCCCATTGCGTCATTTTTTTTATATTATTTTTCTTATTTTTCTTTCTGCTGTGTATTTGCCACTCCTCCAGTATACGAAACCCCCCCCCCCCCCCCCCAACCACACCGACCCTGCTCCAAACACACTCAACATGTGCCAGACGATCGCTTCGTTTTTTCATAATTCTCGTTCTCGTTTCCTAACTGAACATGCATTGTGCTCAATATGTTCATATATATATATACATATATATATACATATATATATATATATATATATGTATGTTTGTACATTGTAATATTCTATATCTATATACACTGCGATTCTGATTACTATGGAGCGCAATTACTGGTTGACGAGCTTAGTTTGTAGACCGGCAGACTTGTTCGTATTCTGATAAATGAGAAACTGTTGATTGTGTAGAAAGCTAATTTGAGTTGGGCTCCCCTACCCTATATGTCTGCCTTATTCATTTATTTATTGTCTTCTAAAAACAGTACATAATTATTAATAATTAAATTTATAAAAGTTACATATTAAATGAGTTTAAATGAAAGAAAAAAAAAAAGAAAAAAATTAAAATGAAAGGAATATCAATAAATAAAACACATGTTGTATAAGGGGGAATAATATGCAATAAATATAATAAGGAAAAAAAATATAATAATTAAAGTTTTATAACAATGAAACCCAAAACAAAACCTAATCAAACTACAAATTATAAAGCGCTGGCAATAAGGAAAGTTGAAACTTTCAAAAGGCAGAAATAATATTTATAATACAATTTAAAATCGAACAGCATTATAAACATAAAACTAAAATTTATATAAAAACATATATGACAAAAATTAAAAATGATGTTGAACTATCCTTAAAGTGTCAGTCTTTCAACAAGTTCAACCTTTCAGAAGATTGACAACACAGTTAAAAAGCAGGAATTAGTTAATTGGAACTTAACTTATTGTCTTTAATCTAACAAAAAAAACTATACAAATTTATTTACTATAGTATCTACGAACATGTATTAACCAATTTTCAGTTATAGATATGGAGTACAAAATGACAGGCAACATAAAATTATTGGTCTCCAGAAAATGTAGACTTATGTTTTGTTATCTATAATTAGATGATATACCCGAGGCGATTCAATTAACTGTGGCCTTGATCTATATATATGTATGTGTATATAATGTTGTGCATAAGCCCAACAGTAAGTCTTATCGTCCAGCATTTGCTTCTAGGTGTTATCAACGACCACATAATATAATAATAATAAATTACTCAATTACTTTGTTGTTGTTGACAAATAAATACCCTTTAATTCTAAAATCTAGCTATGTAATTCGTAGTTGATATGCTACTTAAAGGAAAAAAAGCGTAAACAAAGTGGAAAGAAAATTAATTATAGTCATGCAAAAAAATTGATCCATTTTGATATTTGGTATTAAAATCTGACCACTGATATTAAGTAATATTTGTTTGGCTATCTTATTAAACAAACAAGATTTTCATGCTAGAACTCATCTTTCAGTCAATATTTCCTAGGGCAAACATATGATATAGTTGTCTGATCTCTATGATTAATTGTCCAAATACGACAGGCAGAATAATTCGCACATTGATTAGGTTTCAGATACTTTGTTAAGCCAAATAGTTTTTCAGACAAGAACCAATTTTTTATCCATCCGACATCAGACAGCTAAATTATATAATGAACCGATCCGAAAAAATGTTCTGCCTGAACTAAAAATGCAAACTTTCATAAATGTAGCTCTAAAACTGATGAACAAGAATTGTCCATAACGAAATGAAATGATCCATTGCTATATATATAATTATTTATTATTTTTACCATAAAAATCTATTTTATTTGAATTTTGTTGTTTACATTTTGCTTGTTTTGTCCGACAGAGTTTTGCCTTAGTTCTTGGTTACAGTTGAGAGCATTTCTGATTTACGATTAGAGCCAAGCAACAATTGTTGTCGTTGTCATTCAGCCAAACAAACGAACTCCATTGTTCACCCTACTCCTCCCCCCCCCCCACACCACCATCCCCGTATTACAATCCCCTTGAGTACTCCACGAATAATCACATTTCGAATGCGCAATAAAATTTAACTCGATTCGATTCGATAAAAAAAAAGACACTCGAAGAAATCAGGCAGATCCAAGTTATATTAAATATATATATATATATATCATATTTGTTTAAATTTGCAGCACCCAAAATGAAGGAATACAAATATATCATTTTCAAAATGAAATAATTCAACAGTTTTTATTAGTTAACTTTTGCTCAATTCAAATTAGTTCGCAGTAACAAAATGTAAAAGATAAACTAAATTATACATTCATAGTTTTTTTTTTTTTGTTTAATTTTATATATACAGATCGCTCTCGATGTTTGGAAATATGCCTAAGTATTTAGTATACTTATATATATATATATATATATATATATATATATAGCATTTACAACCGATGTGTTTCCAAAAAAAACAAACAAAAGCATTAAGTTTATATTGTGGCTACAGTTTTTTGTTGCTGATTCAACGCGGGCTCTTAAAATATGTAATGCACACAAATATATATATGTATATATATATATATCGATATATATTCATGTATATGTGTGGATTTCTTTAATGTATATCGACTCATTTATGCATAAGATAACAACTCTTAATTGACTACAAAAATAAAGGCACCTGAGTTCAAAGTGTTGTTGCCAAAATGTAAAAGTAAAGTAAATCAAATAAAAAAAAGTTAAATTCAAAATATATATACACGGATTATGCAGTTTGTGTATATATATATATATATGTAAGTGTATGTGGAAAAAAGGAGATACATTAATTTAATTAATTATGTTGATATTTATTGATGTTCCGCTTAGCAAGTATCTCTCGTGGGTTGACTGACTGATTGACGGCTGCTGATTGACGGCTGCTGATTGACTAAGCTCATCCATATATATATATCTATGTATATATATATAGTTTTTATAGCGTATTTATGTATGTGTATATATTATATATGTATGTATGTATGTATGTATGTACATAGTATTTGTATAAAGTACTTAAATGGTCTTTGTCCCTGAATGAAATGCGCTTGGCTTAATAAAGCCCCCCCGTTCCCCCTATATTCCTCCTAACTACGCTTAGAATTGTTGGCTCTTCTTTTACACCTTCTTCTTCTTCTTCTTCTTCTTTCTCATCTTCTTCTTTTGCTTTCTTCTTTGTTGTTTTTGTTGCTGACTAGTGCGTTCTCTCGATCCCTGCTCTCTTTTGTTAACTACTTGGCCGCCTTAGTTGCGCACTATCGACAATCGATAGGCGTTTAGCGATTACTTATCGATAACTCATCAATTTAAATGCTAATGCATTTTATAGAGCTGCGGTGGCTCCGTCGTCGCCGGCATACCCTGATCATACTTCCCCAACTCCGCCTCATACAGCAAATTATTTATCAGATGCTTGACGACAATCCTCGATTTCGATGTCTTCAGTTTGCGTATGGTTATCGCCACATACTCACCAAACACCTCATATTCATCCACATGGCTGGCACTCAAATTGTTGCTGCTGTTGAAGCCGCTGCTGCTGCTGTTGTTGTTGTTGTTGTTGTTGTTGCTGCCGTTGCTGTTGTTGTTCTTGTTGCTGTTGAGTTTAATGGGCGTTGTGGCAGCAATGCTGGAGTTGCCGCTGCTGGTTGCTGTTGTTGTTGCTGCTGCTGCTGCTGCTGCAGACAACTCCAAGGATTTGGAGATGTGATTGTTGTTGTTAATGTTTATATTGTTATTATTAATATGTTTGTTATTATTATTATTATTATTATTCATATGGGCCAAAGTTGGCGAGGAGGAGAGATCACGATCACGATCACGTTTTTGTGCCATGTTATTGGAATGTTGTTGTTGTTGCTGCTGTAGCTGTTGTTGTTGTTGTTGCTGTGGCTGGTGCCCATTGCCGTTGTGGTTTATGTGGCTGAGATTGTGGTTAAAATGCTGCTGGAGCGTATCAAATGCGATCTGATTGTGGTTCAAGTGTTGTTGCTGCTGCTGCTGCTGCTGATGGTTTGTTGATTTGATCGGCGTCAAAGTCAAAGCACCGCCCACGCCCCCAACGATGCCAACGCCCACGTCGCCACAGAGATCGCCACTGCCATTGCCATTGTAACAACCATCATTGGCATCGATCTCATCCAGTTGCGCCTTGCGCTTCCGCCGATTGTATGTCAGATCGGTTGCCTTGTAATAGCTCAGCGAGACCGGCGTACTCGTCTGCCTATCCAGCATACCAAGCTCAGCTTCGTGCTCGATCTGTGACCAGCCAGAGACAGAGAGAGAGAGACGCGGTAAGGGAGAGAATTAGAGGGGGAGAGAGAACGTGTAGTGGTTGAAATATTGGTTAGTAAGCAGCACTAATTTATTTATTTATTACTGCTGTATTTTTTACATTATTTATTACTGTTTGTATTTCGACTTTTTAGAAATATTCTCATATATACACAATAAAATTTAGGCTGTGCCTTTTCTATTTATCTTAATAAATATAAACAAAAAAATTCAATATTGTTGATGAGCTAATATTTTAAATATTTAATTTACATAATTTAGCCAAGCTCTCATAAAAAAACCCGAGCCAGTAAAATGTATACCTTATTTCTTAATTTAAAAAAAATGACTAAAATGACTAGAAACGCATTTCGCAATAATAGAAAATGTTAATGAACAGAAAAAAATAAAAGAAAAAAAAGATTGAGCTATTTTCATTTTAAGGCAATTTAATAAATTTATCGAAATACTTGTAATGTTTTTTAAAGCAGTTACTTAAAATGTGATTAGTAATTTTGCTCTAAAAAAATGCAACTCGATTCTAATCGCGTGGACTCGTTTGTACTTACAATTTCTGTTTTCACATCTTCGGCGCTGATATTGCAATAAGTCTCGCCATCCAAATCGGAAGAGGAACGTGTCTGGGAAAGCAAATGACCAAAAACCCATCGTTAAAAAGTTGGAAAAAAATAATAATATATAAAACTAATAGATTAAAAATAATAATGGTAGTGCGAAGAATTTGTCTGACAAATAATAACAACAACCACAAATAACAATAACAATAATTGGTAAAGACGAAGCAAGAACAAAAATAAGGAAGAATGCGAAAAAAGGCAAATTAGAATAGTAATAAGAAATAAACACACAAATGTGAGCAACAGACTAACACTAACACATGCACAGATACACTTTGCATACAGCTGGCGACACGGGAGAGCCAGCGGCAATTAAATTAGTTAGCGAAGGTGAAGATAGAAAAGGTGGGTGAGTGAGGGACGCAACGCGGCGAATTTAAAATTGAAGTGGTCCAAACAGCGAGAGACAGACAAAACAAGCGAACGAAACAAAACAAAAACAACAAAAAACAAGCAAATTAAAGCTGCTGCTGCTGCTGCTGGATTGAACGAGTGGGGCAGGGGATGAGGGTGTAGCGCTACCGATTTCTATATGGCTGATGCAACACACATGGCAAATCAAAGCCAGTTGACACACACACACACTCAAGCTTATCAAGCGCATGCGACGCAATAGCAACGCAGCCAGCACAGTGTCAACAAATACATTGTAACTGCTTAGTAAACCTTTTTAATATCAATATTACGGCAATTACATCAGCGTAATTGTAGCCTGCTGATTGTCAAGCCCTTGCAGTGCTGGTAGCTTGGTATTTTTTTATGTGTGTGCATTTGCAATGCATCTTGATTTGTAGAAGATTTTTGAGGTGACTTTAAAAAGGTGGCAAATTCATAAATCTAAATGAAAAACACTTGTGCATTTAGTTTACGGTAAATAGTTATGAAGTAAAATGTACAAATATAAAACAAATGATTATAATTAATATGTGCCACTGTGCGAACTAAGCGCTAGACACAGCAGAGCCAGCAGCGTCGGCGCGTGTGCTGCTTTTGCTGCTGCTGCCGCAAAACAAGTCAAACCACTCACACATATTCACGCAGGCACATGCATACACATTGGCACTCATTCTCACTCATATGAAAAAATGAGCAAAAGCTCCAGCGGAACGAAAACAAGAAACAAACAAGAACTGATACTAATCTGAATAGCCGTCCACTGAGTACCCTAACTAATAAAAGCCATAAGCAAATTATTATGAATATTACCATTTTTATAAAAACTATGTAAATATGCTAATTATGTAAATATGCTAAACCCACAAATATTTTATATATTTTTATTAATATTAAAATAATTTTTTAATTTAGCATATTTTAATAATTACAATTTATATTTTTTAATAAAAATAATAAACATACAAATTTAAAGATAAATATATTAAATAATAATATAAAAATATTAATGCGACAAAATGAATGCAAAATTCTCATTTGCAAGACAACTAACAAATGTTGTACAAATTGTACAAACCAAAGCACATAGCGAATAAGCTTACCGTTATTAATATGCGTGTGTGTTAAGAAATGAGAAATAATATGCACAACGTAAAGTAAAAATCAATAAACAGAAATATAGGCAATAGGCAAAAAAGGAGACTTACCACAGCTGCTGAGGCGGCGGCTGCTGCAGCGACGGCTGCTGTTGATGTTGCGGTTGCGTCGCTGCCGCTGTCACCGTCACCATCGCCGCCTGCAATACCATTGGATTTAGGACCCGGTGAATTGACGACGTCTGCATCGTCTGCATCCATATTATGCTGATGTTCTCTCACCGATGCTGCAGCGGCGGCGACAGCAGCAACAGCAGCAGCGACACGAGCAGCAAACTCTTCGTGCTGCTGCTGTTGTTGCTGCTCAACTTTTTGGACGCCAACAGCTGTCAGCTGTTCCAAATCTAGGCTATGCATCAGCGCCAGTTTTTCGGATACTTCAGAGTCCAATAGCGGCTTAACATCAACGCTGACGCCGACGCCGACGCCAGCAGCCGCAGCAGTCACATCTAAAACAGCGCTGTCAACGTCACGTTCGCCGTCGAGTATAAAGCGTATGGCTTCGTAGGCAAACCACATGGGCTGATAATGAACGCCGCGGCTGCGTCCGTTGAGCACCTTGCCATGTTCCCGGTGGAATGACGAACGCAACGATTTAATTTTTGATCGTATTGAACGGATTTCGGTGCCATATTTCTGACTCAACAGATTTAGAGCCGCGTATTTGGTCTGTTTGATGTGGTAGCCTTTTGTGTTTGGGTCCCAGAGGACGCGATGCCGCCGATAATCCTCGATAAAGCCCAAAATTGTTGCACGCGACCATTCAATGCGATCCGCTGTTGGCGCTGACGGTGACAGCGGCATCGGCAGCGGCAGAGACAGCGCTGCGACGTCCGCAACTGATGCGTTCGGTTCATGTTTGAACTGAGCGACGGACATCGCTGGTGAAAGTTAACGGTGCTTTAAGGGGAGGCGTTGGAGCTTTTATTGGTGGTGCTGCTGCTGATGATGGTGCAGTGGGTGGTAAAGTTGTTGTTGTTGTTGTTGTGTTTGGGTTTGATGCGCGCGCGCGCAGTCGGCTACGAGAGAGAGACAGAGAGAGTCAGATAGAGAGAGCAAGCTTGAGGGAGAGCTTGAGAGAGCGAGCGCGTGCAGAAAGAGAGAGTGAGGAGGAGGAAGGAGTATTGGTGATGGTAGCAAAGAAGGTAAAACGCAACGCAACGCAAAAAACGCAACGCGACGTTAAAAAAAAAGCGTCCACAACACGTTGCTTTTGACTTTCGACTGAGGCGGCGGCGGCCGCGGCTAGCGGTTGTGTGGCAGAGGAAGCGTAGCAGCAGCAGCAGCAATAACAGCAGCAGCGGCAGCGGCAAGTGTGGCGGCGGCCAAACGGCAGCTCAGCTGCACTTTGTGCGAAGAGAGCGCCGCGCGTGTGAGCGTTGCACAGTGGTACACAGCACACAACACAACTGCAGTTAAACTCAAGTATGTTAAACAGCTAGAAATACAGTTTTGAGTTTTGAGTTTTGACTTCTGTGTTAATACTATTTGCCTTATCTATTTTAAATCAGAATATATGTATGAAATGCAGTGTTTAATAATATGTTGACTTTTAGCTTGGTCAAATCAAATCAATTTTAATAAATGTGAAATATATATATATATATCTATTGCCAAAATTTATGAAATGCAGTGATAATTAATATTTAATTACTCTACTTAATTGAATTTACTTGCATAACGGAATAAGGTTATGCAAAATATGAAATATGAACTGAAATTATTTATCTCCATAAAATATATGAAATTTAAAAAGTCATGCAGGTGTTTTACCTGTACGTACTCATTTAAAAATGTAGATGTGTTGCTGAATAAAATAGATTTTGATGGATTGTTAACAATACTCAAATAAATATTGTTTACCACGTGCGATCAGTTTTTGGTCACACTTTTGACCACTGTGCGACGTCGCTTCGTCCAAAATCAACGCAAAGGTGTGCGACTCTGTGTTTGCTGTTTTGCATTGGTATGCGTGTGTGTGTGTGTGTGCATGTGCGCTGGTCTGTCTGGCTGTTTCTCTCTATATGTATTGTGTGTGCTGGTTGCAGCGGCACGCGGGGCCTTTTTTTCGCTCACTCAACGACTCAACTGATGTTGCTGCTGCTGCTGTTGTTGTTGTTGTTGGTGCTCTGCTTGGAGACCTGTTGTTGGTTGCTCGCTTGATAATGCGACGCTTTGTTGTTGTTGCTGCTGCTGCTGCTTGCTGAATGTTTTGGCTTTTCTATTTGTTGCTGCTATCAGCTGTTTTTATTATTATTGCCGCAATACATACGTGCGACGATGTTGCTGTTGCCGCTGCTGTTGTTGCTGCTGCCACTCGACTCTCGATCCCCCGACACGTTTGTTGTTGTTGTTGTTTTTCGCCGCTTCGTCGTTCGTCGTTCGCTGTTGAAATCACGATTTGTACTAATTTCACATATTTAAACTGTGTGTGGCATGCGCGCTGCTCCAAACGGGCCAGTTGTTGTTGTTGCTGCTGCTGTTGTTGTTGTTGTTGTTGTTGCTGCGGCTGCTGCTGCTGCTGTTGGCCGTAAGTTCGTCACTTGGTTTTTTGTGCTCGCCCAACACGCCCCCGCCCCCGCCCCCACTGCCATAAACACCTTCCAACCTTGCTGCTGTTGTTATTTAACTTTAGAATCGAGCACTACAGTTATTTTAGCAGCTTTGCCAAAAGCTCGACAACAACTCCTAGCAAAACTCTCAAAAACTCTGATCAACAATAGCGAGAGAAAGAGAGAGATCTTCAATAAGTTTTAGATAAGAACACTTTACACTTTTTCCTTTTAGTCTTTTACAGTTAGTTGCAATTTTTAGTCAGGGTATTACAATTTCGGCGCTTTACGAGCACGTTTTTGCGTTTCTCGTTTTCAGTTCGTGTGTTGTGGCGATCGTTGCTGCCTGTTGCTGCTGCTGCTGTCGCTACCGTCAACGGCAACACGTTGCACAGTGGGCCTCTGTCTGCCTGCTTCTGCGCATGTAACGAACGTTGCCAACAAAGCACACAGAAAAAAAATTAAAAAAAAAAAAATTAGCTGGCTATTCGTGTAGCAAAGTGGCGGCCATGACGCTGGATAGATAGCCGAGTGGCGAGTGGCAATTGTGAGCTAGTTCACAATTTTAGGCTACAATGTATGCGTTTGTGTGTGTATAAGTTTGTACAGTGTGAATAATACAGTACAACAAATCATAACAATTTTATTAAACTTTTTAGAAATAGTATTATTAAAATTAAGTTTATCAAAATAAATATATGTGTAACTATTATTTTATAAACGTCATTCAGATAATGTATTTTTACAATAGATATCTTCATTAAAATAATGCCTAATGTTAAGTTTTAGTATAACAAATGTTTAGCGCACAAATTAAATAACAATTAAAATATAAGCTTTTTTCAAAGTAAGTGTTATTCTTTTATAAAGTTATTCATTTAATTGTCACATTAATTAGCAACAACTCCAGCGCTTCTGTACCAATGTGCAGCGACAGCTACAGCTGTAAATTTTGTAGCCGTCGTTGAGAAGTTGTTATCGAAGCGAACATAACAAAAACAAAATTCGTAAAATCAAAAAGAAACAAAAAAAATTAGCTTCACAACGCGGTAACAAATTTTGCGAGTCAGCAGAAACGTACAAAAAGAATGAAAAAATAAAAATAAAAAGGAATTGCATTTCATGGCAAATTTGGTTGTTTTTGTTAATCAAGGGGCTGCGAACTGCTGCTCCAAGTTGTTAGGCTAGTCGATTGCTTGAAAGGGAGAGGAAGAGGCAAGCGGTAAAGTGAGCAAAACGACAACGTTGACGCTGACGTCGCGTCGACGCCACTGTCGCTCACGTAGGCAGCTTTGCTTTTTGCATTTTGAGTTGACAACTTTTGCCTGGCTGTGGTCGACATTGAGTCGCTCTCTCTACCTCTCTCTCGCCCTATCTTGCCATATATCTCTCTCTCTCTCTCTCTCTCTCTCTCTCATTTGCTATCTGCCTCATATTCTTCTGCTTTTCAAGTCCTCAACACGTGCAGTTTTCAATTTCGCCGAATTTTGTTCCAGCCACGCATACACATGCTTGAGCTGAGTTAGAGTTTTGTGCATTTCGCCTAGCATATCGCCTGCTCTCTCACTCTCCGCCTTTCCTTCGCACAAAAACACACGCAACATTGTAACATTGCGGAAGCTTTCGTGACTGCGTCTGCTTCTTGCTTTAACCGCTCATTATCAAGCGACGTAGTCGCTGTCGTTGACTGCGGCAGCGACATGTTTGCCGCACCTACGATAACGGCATTAACTTGACTTGACTTTCAGATCACCGATTCCCTCTTCACCTTTCAGCTGAGTGAAAGCAACGAAAATGCAGCGCAAAATTTTAAATCTGAAATTGGCTTTGACTGTGTCAGGCGCTACCGGTGCCACTGCCACTGCAACTGCCTTTTGGCTGACATTGCTGCAAAGCTTTTGCATTCAATTTTCGTTTGAAGTTGACAAATTGGCGTTCAAAGTTGTTTGCGCAGCTTTTTCGTTACATTTTCAGTTTCCGCTTTACTCTCTCTTCCCCTTATTCCACACCCATGCTTATAAAACATATCAGGTTGCTTTTGTCAGTTCTGGTTACTCATTATTTTTATGATCTTTTCGCTGTGTTTACTTACGTCCTTTCGCTACCTTAAAAAAGAGGCATTTGTGTTAATTGCATGTGTATTGCGTATGCATATGTGTAGCAAGTTTGGAATATGGAATCAAATACACTAAGCTAGAAACGTTGATGGACATGCAGTGCTGTGTTTAGATTAGTACATACATAGCATGGCGCTGCTGTTAATATAAATTGAATTCGATTTAAATTCATATATTATTTTTGAAACAATTTTAGATTTAAAAATAATTGTACGATACACATATTTTTTTATAAAGTTGTTCTTTTTTTTAAATCATTGCTATTGCATTAATTCGATCACTTAAGTTGTTTGTCTATTCTTCAATTCCATTACTTAAGCGCCATTTGGGAAATCAGATACAAAACACTTTATATTGCTTGGTAATACATATAAATGCCCAGCGCTGAATACATAATGCTGTCACTCACTGTGCATAATAGAATGGAGCTGCTGCTCCTGCTGCTGTTCCGTTGATTTTGTTGTTGCTGTTCCTTTGCTTGTTATTGCTGGGTTGTCATTGCCAACTAAATTGCATTGAGCTGTCACATTAGAGAGAAGCAACTCGATATGCTAGTTCCCCACTCTACACCTCACATCTTTCTCACATCACTCTCTGTAGCATTTGCTTACTTTTTCTATCTCTCTCCTTGCGGGGCACTTTATAACCGAGCTGAACAGTTTTTATCAATCAACTTTGGAGGTGTTGTTGTCGTCGCCGTCGCCGTCGCCGTCGCCGTCGCCACTATTGTCGTGCTTCGTTTTCTTCTTCTTGCTGTTGTGCTTGCACTTTAGTTGAAATTGCTGTTGACGTTGAGACTATATGGAATATACATTTTTTTCACATTTTATTTTTATTCAATTTCAACGACGTTGTCGTCGACGTCAATATAATCATCATCATGGCTTTTGCGTTTGTTGCTGTTGTTGTGCTCGCTGTTGGTTTCAATTATGCTAGGCTATCGTTTATCGTTTATCGGCGAATGCGATTGTTTGGCCTGTCGGATAAGCCACGAGCAGCTGTCGCCTCGTTTAAAGTGCACTTCCTTATGCCTTCTCTCCCACTTACTGCCATTCTCTGCCTATCTCTCTCTCTCTCTTCTCACTTGAAGTGGGCAGCAGCAATTGCAAATACCACACTCACAAAAAAACGTGCTAAATTTGTCGCAAAAATTTGTTTTCTAAATTTAAATATGGATTTTTATTAATGACTTTATTTTCCTTGTGTGCAACATTTCAGCATTGTTATATTTCATTTTACGTCGTTTATATTAAATACAAATTTTTAATTCAAAGAACTAATTTAGCTATGCTCAAATATAAATGACGAGCCAATAAATTTCCTTACGGGTTTTTTAAAATTAAAAATGATTTTTCTAAATTATTTTATGTTGATTTTTTTACAATATTTATATTTATGAAAATATTTTCATATTTTTAGAAGTATTAATTTATTTTGAAATATTTCCTTCATATTTAAGCAATACAATTGAGAAGCTTTAGGCGATTTTTTTTCAGAGTGTACAGTCGCTTGAGTGAACGTTTATTTATTTACTTATTTCGTTTGGTTTGTGCAACTGATGCGTATCTGTTGCAGTTGTAGTTGTTGCTGCTAACGGGAAGTCGCCGTTGAGTGCGCCCCAAAGGAAGTGCATTCGAATGAATGCACATCTGATATATATATAATACCCATTATAACCATGCCCGACCCCGATAACGATACCCGTTTCGCAAAAACCCACTTGAGCTCTACTTAGTTAATTAGCTATCTATTATTTTTTTTTTTTTAATTTTTGTATTTGCTTGCATTGATTACCCGTTCTGAAGGTTGCCTGCCCCCAAAGCAAACCAGCAACGATCTCTGCGACATCCGCATCTGAATGTTTCAGCTTTTAGTGAATCTATTTGCAGTTAGTTAGCAGGCTTTTTTTTTATAGCTAACTGAAATTCTCATCTATGATTTTGTAACATATGAAAAAAAATACTTCTGCTTGCGGATATGGAGAGATAAGATTAGTATTAACTTGTAGTTAGCCAATTTAACAAAGTGTGAGTAAGTTTTTATTTTTAGAGCAGTAGCTTAATTTGATGTTTATATGTATATACTTTAAAGAGGTAGTTAAAACTTTGCTAAGTATATTCATATATAACTTGTGATTATTCATGCCAAACTACTTTTATAAGATACACCTGAAAATGACTTTATAATTAATATTTTTGCCTAAGCGTAAATTAAGCTGGTTTATCTAGTTATTATATATTATTATATTTATGATATACTATAGAAAAATTAATAATAATTTTCGAAACACTTCGTTGTTATTAAAAAAGCTTTATGACTATATATATTCAAAAGATATAGAAAGGTAATAAAAATGTAACTTTATAATCATTTTTGTATATTCTTAACATTTTAAATTTAGAACAATTTAATATTCTTCAATAATTTTGTATAGACTGTTAACTAAATAACATCCAGATATATAATTCCAAATATAATTTGTTATATAGGTGGTTTCAATTGGGGATTAACTTGAACTTATAATGTAGATAGAAGTGAAGTTAGAACACATGAAAAATAGGGATAACTATCTGGGAGTATTTAGAACTGGAGCTTAGTGTGTAATTAAATCTGTTTTTAGACGCTTAACCCCAAATCTCAAAGTAATATATTTGCAAGGATTTGACCCTTTTGTCCGTTTTTGGAAGCATTTGATAAACCCGAAAAGAGTTCGCAAGGAACTGCTTGCAAAAGGAGAGAAAGGGGGTTGTGGCATACAACATGGGTGAAACATGGCCGATTAAGACATTTTGCGGTCAGCTTCATGTGTAAACCATGCTGTGAGAGGGCGGATTAAGGGGAGGAGTGCTGCATATAATTATGTCCGAGGCTTCTTAGGCAGCTCATTCATCACGCTGCCCCCAAAAAACGGGAAAGGCCCGCAAGTATCTCAAAGATGTTTAACACTTGGCCAGCCCGAAGTGGGCGTGTGGGCAACAAGCGAACAAGTCGAGTTATTTATGTGTTGGATAGCAGCGGCAACTATTAAAAGTAACTACTTAGCAAACACTGAACAGCAACAATAACAACACCCCCACAACTTCCCCCGTAGCAAAAAGTTTTTCGGCAAAGTGCCATTTAGTTAAACATTTTGACACATGATAAATGAGTCGTTGCAGAAGCCGACAACAATTCCATTAGGTCAGCCATACATATGTTTGTCCACCCCACCACACCTCCCTACTACACTGATCTGCTCCATTTTGGCAATTAAAGTCGCATGAATGTCGGCGCTTCGGTAACCCATAAATAGTATCTATCAAGTGAGCAATAGTTCCATGTAAATTTTGTTGCCATTCCGGAATTCCGCACAGCAGCCGAACTGCTTCAGCGGGCCGAACTCATTAAATAGAAAGCATTTATTGCGTAACCAGATTGTTATATATATATATATATTTATATATATATATGTTTATATTTATGTATTTATGCAAAAAAATAATAGCACTTCTACGATTGTAATTTTTTTTAAATGTTCACTTATAACATATTGTTTATATAAATTAAAGTGCCGCTTAATTTAGTAATAAATAAAATATTAGTTTTTAATTTAAATTCTGAAGAATTTTAATTAAGTCGAAAACGGTGGGCCAATTTATGGTTTTTCCTTTCTCACCCTCGTCTTTGGGACTTGTAGCACTTTTAAAAACGTATTCAAAATTGTGCTACTATTAATTCCATATTTTCTTTTTTTGTTTATACAATATTAGTTTTTAATTTTAATTCTAAGAAATTTAATTGTGTCGAAAACGGTGGATAAAATTATCTGTTCTACCACTTTAAAAAAAGGAATTAATAAGATCCTAAAACTAAAAAGTGTAATAGAAAACAGCTTTGAAATCATTTATAAAGCGAGTGGTGCTAATATTGTGTCCGCAACTGTAAAAAGTTTAACTGTAAAGATAATTACATATAAAACTGTAGCTGCTGATAGCGTCCTCGAGGCCGGTAATAGAAAGTCATCGGCAGCAGACACGACGGGAGCTGGCAGAGCGGGTCGCGAATGAATAAATGAACGAATGTGTGAAAGAATAAATGAATGAATGAATGAGCTGATGAATGCATTGAATAAGGAGTTCAAGTTTGAAGCAGCCAAAAGGCAACGTCGACATTTTGGTCATTTAAGACTTAATGCTGGAGTTGTGTGTAACTGTAAATGGTAGCAGGAAGGATGCGTCTTTTGGCTAATGAAAAAGTTGCGCTCAACAATTCTGCTGCTTGTTGTTCAATTTTGCCACTGGGCTTACTCTCAGCTGTAGTTGAGGATGATTGCCCAAAGAACTGGTAAAACTTTCGTGGGTCAATTTGAATGATGACGCAAGCAGCTAGCACTGCTCGTATTTCAATTCAAATCACAATCCATTAGCAGCAACATCAAAAGATACAAAACTTTATTTCAAATACTCCGGAGAGCGGGAAGGGTTCTTTGTTTATTTCGTATTTAACTGAACTTCTTATTTAATTCAAAGTTTTAATTGCGTTTGCCAAAATCGATTCTCTTGGGAATGGTAATTTTATGTAGCAAAGTCACTGTTAACACACATTCCGTCAAATTCAAGTCAAATCATTATTTATAGTCAATTACTGATACACTTAGAAAAATATTTTTTTTAATTTTAGAAATTAATAAATTGCCTTTCAGCTCAGCTTATTGTTTACATTGAGTACATTTTTACAGTGAATGATTTTTGAACAGGGTTTTTTCCCTTATTCCGTTATATATTTTTATAAAATTTAAAAAATAAATATATATATAAAATATGTGCTTGTTATGTAAATCTAATTGTAATTGAAAATGTTTCAGAGCGATTTTTCGCTCTATATATTTTTCTCTCTGAAAGTGTAGCTTAATGTGCCTTTTGTTGTTGTTGTTGTGATTTTTGCATATCTGAAATGAAGTCGGCATTCCAATTGATTGCGCATTGATGAAAAGTTATTATGCTGGATATATTTGCCGTTAATTGAATGCGTTTCGAGTGTTGAATTCTGCTCACCCCTCCTTGGACCGTAAAGCACATGCTTTGCGCAACAATCGCCTGTCAAAGGGGATGGAATGGATGGTGTATGTGTGTGTTGTGTGGGGGGGGGGAAGGGTAGGCAATTGACGCGTCACTTTAGAGCAGCTCATGCCCCGGCTCGGATATCATTATCGGTTCGCATATCGCACACAAAACTTATTTACCGCTATCTCGCTCTCGCTCTCTATTTCACTCTCTCTCTCTTTTTTCTCGCTCTTTCGCTAACCCTCAACGATTATGCGTAATATTCTGGCTCCTGCTGCGTTTTATGCCTTTCGTAACCAGGAGCGCCTGCGGGTGGAGGAGTGCGGGGCTAAACCTACCCGGGCGCAAAACACTTTTGCGTAATAAGAGTATTTACTTTTGCAAGAGTGTTTCACGGTGTGTAAATGTGTGTGCGTGTGTGTGTGTGTGCGTGTGTGCGTGTGTGCTGCACGTGTGTGTGTGTGTGTTGTGTGAAAGGAATGAAAATGGCTTTTGTAATAATGGATTTCATTAAGACCATGCAGGACAATGAAGGACGCTGCGTAGTTCTCACTCACCACCCCTCTCTCCATGTCTATCTATCCGTCTGTCTCTCTCACTCTCTCTCTCTTAGATACATTTTTGTGTGTGGCTGCCAATTCAAAGTACGCCATGCGTAACAAATAAATTCATTAAGCGCAGCCAATGCCTCGTCCAAAACATTATCATCAACGCAACGGGGCGATTGCTTTGAGATACAGCTCGAGTCCACAGAGGTGAGCGGCAGTGGCAAGTATCGTTGGGAGGGGTGCGGTAGGGGCAAACAGGAGCAGCAACGAACATCGCACAACGCACAACTCGGCTGACTGAATGATAATTACAAAAGCCGTTCGGCTTGGCACGCGTAATTAAGTTGCATGTTCGAATGTGGTCCAAGTCCAAATGAAGTCTTCTGTGTGTGTGTGTGTGTGTCCTTTTTTTGTATTTTGTTTTTGCGTCGAGCAGCATCCGGCTACAGAGCCCAGTGCAACTACCACTGCCCCAGCCAGGACGTTATTCAAATGATATTTATGTCAGTTTTGCGCACGCTCAATGTTTACGATATGGGCGTCTGGGATCGGTGTTGTGTATTGCTCCGTGACCGGGATTAACGTAAAATTGTCAAGTATGCATCTTTAGTAGCAACTGTTCCACTGCCATTGCCACATCTTCTTCTTCTTATTCTTCTGTTTCCTATTCAGCATCTGCTGCTCCGGTGCGACATTTAATTAAAACGTATATGAGCCGTGGAGCTGTGAATGCCCCATGAATACCCCATGGCTGGCAAAGAATATCAGCGGTCTCCTTGTGGGTTGGGTTTGCTGCTGCTGTTCAACCGCAGAGCAAAAGTTACGAGCGCTTCATAAATTTCAAATTAATCAATGGGCTTATGGAATCCTTGTTGCCTTTGTCGTCCTTCAAATTGCATTTGCCTTGTTAACCGAGAAACGGAGCCCGACAACCCGAACAACCAGAATGCCTCCTGAGGCTTATAGCCGAATTGAAAGTAATGAAAGTGTGTTCCTAACGTACATAAATTCCATTGGCAGCCACTTCTTCTTCATCGTGCCCCACTTCTGATCTATGCTGCCAACAACAACAGCTGAAAGAAAGTTGCGTAACTTGTAAGATTTAGCATTGCTGAAAAAGTTGTTAATTCTTTTTAAATATTTTTTTTATCAGTTTTAGAATTATTTTGAAGAGTTTACCATCTTAGCAAAAAATTGTAGTTGCTGAGATTGGAGAGAGATTGGCTTTAATGTTGAGCCCCAAAATAAGCAATGAATACAACATGTCTAAAAAAAGAAAATAAGAATGCTCTAGTCGAGAGCGCTCCACTTATAGTTATCTTTAAGCAAGGATTATAGAGTGATAGATATATATAGAGATATTTTCCATACTATTTTGTATTTTAAATCTATAATATTTGATAGCTGAACAGCTGATCCCATCTAGATCTGCTCACTTTTTGGATGATCATTAGAAATATGTATTTTCTGGCATTGAATATGCCTTCTACATCTTTTGTCTGTGACAATTTTATTATTTTTCATTTTCAATCGATTAAATCAAGAATTTTATCGAAAATTTTAATTTAGTTGTCAAATTAATATTTATATTTAAATTTAAATATATAAAAATAATCAATTGACTGATTGTGATTTTATTTATCTGAGTTTTTTTTTTTATGTACTTTCTCATATTGTCATCTTGAGACTTTTAGTGATAATAATTATTATTATTATTTATTATGTTATTGCGAAATATATTTGATGCCTTCAACTCTGAACTGAGCAAGTCTTCCCCATGGAGACGCTTCAATTTAGTCCCACAAAAATATAATAAACATATTAAAACCTTAACCAAAAAGGCCTTCGCAGATAACGAAAAGTCAGTAAAAGTCAACGACTTATTTTAATTTCAGTGTTACTTGATAAGAGCATAATTCGCACTCATTTGAACAGTTAGCACTTTCTTCAATCTGAATCTTCCAATTAACAGACGACTGTTGATGCAGATCAAGAATATATATATTTTATGGTGTTTCCTTTGCTTTACATTTTTAATATGTTTAGCTTGTAAAACGGAAATTACATCATTTTTAAATTGTTAAATTTTTATTGTTGTTTTTATTTATTTTTTGCCTCACGAATTAAAATATAAAATTACAAATTTTGTTTATGGTCTTCAGCATGTTTTATGTGTGTTTTTGTGCCGTGTGAGTTAATTATGAATTTGTTTTGGCCACAAAAGAAGATTGCGGCCAATTTGGTTGGGCAAATTAATTGGCCGTTTTGGAGGATCCATTTGGGTACCAAATTGGAATTTATTGCGCAGATTTGTGAGTGCTCCAAGAACACGTGTGCGACGGCCCCAAACAACATCATCAACGACAACGACAACAACAACAACAACAATAAATACAACAAATACAACAATGGGCGACTTAAAAGCCTTTCACAGCGCCACAGGCCAAGAGCAACAACAATGGCGCAATGGGTTAATTAGCCTTATCGTTGTTCCAGCCACGTTTCTGGCTGGTCAACAACAATAAGTCAGCAAAGTGTTACAAATATCGCACTTACAGCCGCAGCCCAAAAACCCAAAATAAGTCGACCGACAAATGCCGAAGAAGAGCCGCTAATTAATCAAAGTTGCGAGTAACAAAGCTAATGCATATTTGTTCATGTTCCGCATCCATATCCGAAAGATACGCAACGCTCAACACACAACTGGCCGGAAGAAAGTCATGGCTCAGACCTCTGCTCTGCGGTAGAAGGTGCGTGTCTTTCAAACAATAACGAAAAAAAACCCAAACAATTAAGTTCATTTAAGCCATATCAGAGCCAAAGTAATGTCAATGTTGTCCAGTTGCCATAATCATAACTTACAGCAAAGGTCAAACACATCGGTAAATAAGGAAACACCTGCACAGTGGGACAAATGTTCAAGTTTTTTTTTTTATTGCTCTTAATAAACTGCTCAAACTTGCTGTCTTTTTTAGATATTAATTTTCTTTTTTTTTAGTTATTATACTTAGATATTATTAACTAAGTTAAATTCTAGATTTTCTTAATTTAATCAAGCATCTTCTTTCCTTTAGCATATTGGATGTGTATATTATAGTAAATTGTCTAAAAATTTAAGCTTTATTAAACTACAAATATCCAAAGCAAAATATTTCTCAAGCATTTATTTACTCCATAAATTTCAAGTTAATATAAATAAATGATAAATAAATTTATGTATATATCTTTATAATAAATGTGTATATGTTATATGAAACTTGTACCACTGTGACGGCATGATATCCCCACATATACTAAAGTAAGTTAGAATACTCTAGTACTATACAGCTTGACTAAGATATACCCTGTAAACAGTTGATAAATAAAATGTATCCATTTCAAAGTATGTTGAAACTCACAAAATCTGTGTTTTCTGGAACTTATTAAAAGTCGAACAGTTAATCAATCTGTAATCAGTCAATAAATTGTAAAACTATATATTTACAGTAATGTTTTTGATTGCTATCGATTTTTATCGCTATTCCCGAATCTTGGACAGTTGTCGATAAGTTTAAATTAACTGGATTTACTTATGAACTAATATAAAATCTTCTGCTTGTTTCTATTTTAAGTCTTTGGTGTTTTTAACTGTTACATTTTTTTTTACATAATTTCAATATGCTCTTAATCAATTTTGAATGATCTAAGGGTATACAGAAAAATACCACATAGGCCGCCTATGCGTGATTATTTTGCGCCTCAAAAGCGAGGAAAAATGTTAATTAAATGATAATTCCCAGCCAAAAAAAAAAAGAAAAGAAAACACAAAAGAAAAGGAAAACCAAAATGAATAAAAAAAAACCCTCAAATGTGGTTAGTGGCCAGTGGTTAGTGGCCAGTAGCCAGTGGTTAGTGTCCGGTGGAACTCGCAACGTGGCCGGAAAAGTGCCTCAAATTATGCATTACCAAAGGCATTTTAGTTGGCCCACGCATATATTAGCGCTCAGATAATGATCGGAGGCACTTCTGGGGTGGGTCACACAATTTTGCATATCGGCCGACGTTTGTAACGACGAAAATGTCGGCTGAGTGACGACTGACAGCGGCTCGAATAGGCCCAGCTCACGCACAGCTCAGACCAGGCCAGAACAGACCCGACCATGTCAGACCTGTGGCTAACCAGCAGGTGATGGACTGAGCCAAGTTGAGCCGTTATTTTTGCTGTTTGCATTTTCTTTGGCAGCCGCCTGCTTCACACGTCAACGCACCAAAAAAAAAACAAAATGAGAAAAAAAGCTGAAAATTAGTTAACATATTTTCATTCTATTGTCATAAATATTTTGAGTCCATGGCCAATGCCAACTGGCCAAAAAATATGGTCAACAACCCTTGGGTTGATCATTAAGCAATGGGATCACAGGAGGTGTAACATAACACTCCCTCCTTATTTATATAAACACACACACACACATATATATATATATATATATATATATATATATATATATATCATCATTACTGCAAATTGATTGATTGATGATTTTTCTCGACATTCCATCTTAATGGATGTGCTTTCATTTGAGATCAGGCAACGGAAGTCTTTTAATTATCGCAGTTTGTGTGTTTGGGGCGCTTCTTGATGAAAACAAATTATTAATTATCGCCTTAATTGATACATTAAAAATCTAATATATCACTTTTAAATCCAATAAAATGTTTCTTAATGCAACGGAAATTGTTAAATGCCAAATAAAGAAACATTCATCAAAATTGAAATTGCTTTTGTTTAAATTTATTGGCTTCAAATTGAAATTGAAATTAGCTTATAAATTACTATTAAATTTAAACGCATTTCATTTAATTAAACAAAGCAATTAATTAGAACGTTAAATTTGAACTCGAACTGCTTTTAATTATTGATTTTTTATTCTCGCTAAGCTGTATTCCTAAAAATTTGTATTTAACTTAAGGTTAAATTTTTATTCTAGCTGAACATCATTCATAAAAATGTTAGTTTAGCTTTAAGTTAGATTTTTATTCTAGCTAAGCTTTATTCCTAAAAATTTTAAATTTAAATAAAAGTTCGATTTTTTTCTAGCTAAACTTTATTCCTCGTCTAAAGGGCTATTGTGGAAATAGAATAGTTTACACAATTTTGAAAGGAAAATATATAAGTTTATTAACATAAAACAATATGTAAATAAATTTTGCAACATAATATAATATTAATATTAATTTAAATATATTTTTATTTCGATTATTTTTAATATTTATTTATTATGTTTTCATTAGCTAAAATATTGTTGCTGTAGAGTATTTAATCAGTTGGTCTGATTGGCCCAACATATATCAGTAATAGCAAAGTTTTATATATTTTCAGGAGTGTGGGATTGAGTGAGCCGGAAGTTGGATGAGTGTTGGGGCTAGTGGAGGGGGGATACGTCCAATAATCCACATTCGTTACGAGTTTTTCAACTTCTGGCTAAGTTGACGCGCCCGACGACTGACGATGTGTGTGTGTGTGTGTGTGTGTGTGTGTAGGGTCTTTTTTAGTTGTTGCTGCTTTTGGTTGTGGCATTTCCAATTGTTGCTAATGAGTGCCACAAATTAATTAGGTTATTTCGTTACGCTGAAGTTATTATATGCTACTCCAACTTGTAGAAGACAGACAGTTTGATGATGGGGAGAGGGAGGTGTGTGTGTTTGGGAGGGGGATAAGGGCCTTTGTTAAGTTGTTGTTGTTGTTGTTGGCTGATATTAAATAGCGATAGTTGCCGCAAATTAGCATAAATTTCTCTTGCTTTGCCACGGAAAATGTAGCAATTTTCCAACGTTTTTTGGTTGAAAAACGCACAGCGCCTGAATTATGAATAACAAAATCTCTTATCTTGGAAACGGTAATTGTGCGGCCCATTCTCTGTTCAACACCAGCCACTCACCCTCCCTCCCCACACACACACCAACATCCTCTGCGATCTTATCAACACACACACACACAGTGGGATGATATGCATGAAAAATATTGCGAGATTTCTGTGTGCACTTTAATCTGTTGGAGGCGTGTCTACAGCGAGAGATTGTGGCAGAAAAGTGGAATGGGGGGGGGGGAGTGATGAAATTAATTTAATTTGTTGGGGTGGACAGCCGCAATGATTCAGCACAAGTTTCGCACAACAAAGTCGCCTCAAAATGAAATTGAAAAATAAAAACGCCTTTAGGAGATTTTTTTAATATAATACAATATATATATACAATATATATATATATATATAGTTATGTATCTGAAAAACAGTTTTTTTTTATTTTAAATTTTGCAAGCAATAAGCTTGACTTGGACATACCCTGCAATTAGCTCAAAGTTAAGCTTTATTGCTGATTGATTTATAAGTTTATCAATTGATTATTTTCCATGCGAGGCAATCTTTTATTTGTAAAATATTTGTTCCAGATAATAGTCTAAATTCATTATATATATAACACATTTATAATATTTAATATATATATGTATATTTATAATAATTTATTTTTATATGTATTTATTTAATTTAATTTAATTTATTGATTTATGCACTTTAAAAAGCAGTCAACAATATTTAGAAAAGATTTTAAAATTACATTTTAAAATTAAAGTTATAATTTAAGCTGCAAAAAGAAATATGAACAGCCTAATATAAGAATTTAAAATTAAAGTTATAAATTAATATAAATATAATATATAAATATAATATAAATTAATAACGTTTTTAAAATAACAAATTAAAATAAAAGCTACCAGTTAAGTTGCATAAAATGTAAAGCGAATTATTAAATTGCAATTTAAAATGAATAAATAAGATAAAATATAAAATAAATATATACAAAATATAAATAGGCTTACTAATAAAGGAAAAAATATCTTATCCTAAACATATGGATTATATATAGAGAGCAATTTTTTATATTTAATATTTATACTTATCTTTTTCAACAAGTTTAGACTGTATATATATATATATATATATTTATATATATATTTTTAAGTGTGAGTTATGTGGCAGTAGAGAGGGTCTCATAATCGAAATGTTGCATTTAGTGGGAACTGGGACACGTGCCACATGCCACAAACAATATTCTTATCTGGCGATGAAGCCCGGCCACAAGCCCAAAACGATAAGAAGCAGTTTAAAATTGAAGTTGAGGGGGAATAAGTAAACGGTAAAATGTCAGGACTACCATGTCAAAAGTTCAAAAGACATTATTATTTTTACACATATACATTTATTATTATTATTATTTCTTCTTCTTCTTCTTCTTTTTTTTTTGGCAAATAGTGGGGATTATTAGGGCTTAGGCTGAAATACAAACACAACCAAAGGCACACACACACACACACACACAGAGAGACACACACATGTGTGTGCGTGCACAATTACATTTTCATAAAGGATACACGTAAGCAGCTTAGACGCCTACGCCTCGGCCTCGTCACAAAGTAAGCATGACAAACGGAAGGAAGAATAGCAGTGGGGGGAAGTTGGTTGGTTGTTTGGTTGGTTAGCGGTTTAATGCCAGTTTCTTGGCAGCACTTGTAAGCGTCTATTATGAGGCGAAAAGAAACGCTAATGAGTAAATCAAGTGCACATGTGTGTGTATGGCTCTGTGTGTGTGTGTGCGTGTGTGGGTGTGTGTGTGTGCGTGTGTGCCATTCAACTGGAATCCAACGATGCCACCAAATCCACATCCACACAGAAATCCTTTGAGTTCACGCAGCAGCCGTCCTTTGAGACAGCGCCAGATGGCGTGTTGAGGCATAAATAAGCTGACAACCTCAGCAGCTCCTCCTCGCGGCTTTTAATAGCTAAATTATGTAATCATGATGTGTTATATATACACACACGCACCCATACACACACCCACACAGGCATTTATGCAAATCCTGGTGTCGCTTCTTGTGAGAAACTTTTACTCTTGGCAAGCAGCCCCTATCTGTGCCTGCAACACCTCCTCAACCATGCCACTTGCCCCTTTTTAATTTGAAATTTTTCATAATGAGCAACGTCGCGTTGCTGGAAGGGAGGGGGGTGGGGAGAGAGGCGTGCTTGGTTGCTTTGACGTTGCCATAGTGTGAAGATTAAATTCTACTAATTAGAGACGTCGAGTGGAATGTTCGCGCTTTTGTGTGTGTGTGTGTATGTATAGTGGTTGTGTGTGTGTGTGTGTGTGTGTGTGGCAGGCAGAAGTAGTAGTGTGGTGTGGCAGTAGTGGCATTGAGTGGCAGTTACTTGTGTGTGGCCGCCTGATTGGGCAACGGCAAACAAAATGGCGTTGAACTCAGAAGGCAGTCAAAGACCCCGGCTAATCCCATCGACAACACCCACTACAAACCCCCCAAACCCCCGTAATACTCGGGCGCCTTTATTGATATGCCAAGCATAAATAGTCCCCCCGCCCTCCACAACCAATATAAAACAACAACAAACAACTTGAACAACTCTAAACGGATAAAATAGTCGCACAAAGGCGAAAATTTCAATTTGCATACATTTTTTTTTCATTGACTACTTTTTTTTTTAGGTTTTTAAATCAAGGCAGTTTTAGAAATGGGTCACAGGATGTACTCAAAAATATTTTAGAGATATGTAAGAAATAAGATATAAATTATAAAATATTATAAGTATGTTATGAAAAAATACAAATCATAGAATATATTGAAATAAGATGTGGGATATCAAATATGTATTTTAGAACAAATTAAAAATATTTAAGAGACGTATATAATTAGACCTTCTCTAAAAATAGAGACATGTTATAATTAAATATAATTCATATTCATCATAATATTATGTAAGATATGAAATTTGTAATTTATGAAAAATTAAAATAATCTTTTAAAAATTCAAAAAATATTTTAAAAAAAATTGATGGATGTTTATAAAAACTTTTTTAAAAATCGCAATTAAGCTAAGATATTAAATAAATAATTTATGAAAACAAAAATATAATTAAATATAAATCATAGAATATATTAAAAATATTATGGAAATGTATGTTAAGAACTTATGTTAAAAAACGAAATTGAGCTAAGATTTAATATATGTGTTATAATTCATATTGCAATTATATATATATATATATTATAAAACCCTATATAAAACCCAAACTTTGTAAAGCTCTAAAATACTACAGGGAATTTAGCTCATCATTGATGTAATTGCAAAATAATAATAATATTTAAGCTTGGCAAAATAAGAACAATAAATAACATGCCCAACCTTTGGCATATTTTTTAACAGTGTATCTGACAACTTAGCGCGAAAGTAATTTATTATTTTTGTGTTTGTTGCACTTGGCTCGTGTCATAAATATGAAAATAATTAAAAATGGATTAAACCGTTTGTTTTTTGTTCATATTTTGTAGGTACTACTGTTTTTTTTCTGTGCCACATGCCACTCACTCTGGCCGTGCCATTGGGGAATTAAAACTACAAAAATGTGTGGCAACTTTTTGGACACGAACTTTTTTCAAACTTTGCCGCTGTTTGTTTTAATTTAAAAATAACATAAAAAAAAAAACATACCGAGTCAAACCAGTTGCGTGTTGCAGGCTAAACCCTGAATAAAAAAAAATTATTTAAAAATAGTTATAAATGCGAGTGCTGAAAATAGAAGCAGCAGTTGCATTTGCAACATTTTGCAACTGTTTTTTTTTTAGATAAAAACTTTGTTTTGTTTTTAATCAGTAATTTATATATCTATTTTATTTTCAATTTTATTTGGTTAGCAGTGAGAAATTGTTTTTAAGAATAACTCTATATTTTTGCATAACATTTCGTGAATATACACATTTTTTTTTTGAAGTGTGCTTTATAAAAATAGTTAAGAATTAAAGCTGGCATTTTTTTTTGTTGTTTATTTTTCGTTGATGATTTAATTAAATTAAGTAACGACTCTAAACGGATTGCGAAGCAGGTCGCTGGGCATCGCTCGGTTGCTAAATCAATTACGCAGCAAAAGGGCTGACAAGTTGCCACACAAAGGGGCACGGCTGCGGCACCTACCCAAGTTGAAGTTGTCACACAGCGGGGCAAAAAATACACAAAAAAGTGGAGTAAATTTTTATATAAAAAGAAGATGGAAGAAGGCAAAAAATGTGTTTTTAATTTTCAATAACTGCCAGCTGTGGCGGGGGGTTGCACTGGAGGGGGTACTGGCGGGTATACTGAGGGTACTAAGAGTATTTGGAGTAGGGAGCGGGTGGGGATTACCAGTCACTTGAGCTCTCAGTTCGCTGAGCTGACAGGGGGGCGGAAGGGGCCGGGACGGAGTCTCATCATTCACTTTGATGTTTTACTTGAACAACCTTCATTTCTCCCCCGCCCCCCGCCCTGTTTTTTTCTCTCTTTGTGCCTCTCTCTTTTTCTTTGCTTTTGCCTGATGATTTACCCTAAAATTATACTTTAAGTGGCAGTGAGTCGCACTCTTAGCCACCCACTGGCTGCTACAGCTGCTGCTGCTGCTGCTGCTGCCACATGCGGCAACTGCATCATGCTGCTGGGTCATAAAAAGTAATGACAGCTAAAATTTCACTCGCCTGCTCTCTCCTCTCTTTCTCCCTCTCTCTTTCTTTCTCGCTTGCCCGCTCGATAATGATGAAAGACCCTGCTGGCCGAGCGGAGGAGCGGAGGATGGGCAGCGGATTTGATGATGACGACCAGAATGGAAACGCACGAGTGCAAAAAGTAGCTGAAGTAGTCACGAAGCGGAAGAAGAAGAAAGCTGCAGTAATGCCATGCACTGCGCAAAATTTTGAATACCTACATTCGAGTCACATTTTTTATTGATTTTTAACATTGTAAATTAAAAAAAAATATTATGTGGATTGACATTAATTATTATTAGATTAAATAATAAATAAATAAATATCTTAAGCAATACCAGTTTTTTTTCAATTAATTCCGCTAATACATTCATATTAAAAACAAATAAAATTAAGCAAAACCTATGCACAAATATATAGATATATAATCTGATACCGAAGAAAAAAGAAGATATATATTGGTTTTGCACATTAATTTTATAATTATTTATAGCTTTAATAATGGGTTACCAAATCAATAATTGACATCAAAGTAGATCGATAAAACAACATATTTCCCATAATTTATATCTCCTAAGAACTTTTATAAGAAAACTTAGAATTTCGTGGCCATTTCATAATTTGAGTTTCCAAATATCCATCGCCTAAAATTGTTATTTACTGGTTTTAGAGTATTTCGTAGTCGCCAATTTCAAACTTGTTTTGATTTGATTTTGTTATTGTATTCTTTAAAATGCAATAAGATTAATAATAAGTAAAAATATTTTATGGCCCTTTAACTAGGCTTAAATTTAACAGTTTTTTGTCTTAACCTAATCATTATTAAGTCTAGTGAAGTGCTTTTTAATTTTGAAAATTGCTTTATATATTTTTATAATATTCTCTTAACTTTACCCTTAAAATTTGAATAGGGCTGAATACGTTAAACATAATCTTCAAATTATACAATTAAATGTTTAAAAATAAATTAAAAATTGAAATAAATTGTTCAATCTTCCTTTTTTGATTTTAGCAGCAATGAGTGATTTTTTTGCAGGTGTATCCGTTCAACATCTTCAAATGTTGTGGCACCCTCAACAGTGCTTTGAGCTTACAAAGCCAACACCACAGCACCCACTTGGCCCACTGTGCTTCCTGCCACAGCAGCAAGAGGAAGCAATTATGAAAGCCCCAGCTCCAGCTCCTGCTCCAGCTCCATCCGCAGTTCCAGCTCCAACTCCAGCTGCAGCTTGCACTTGCAGCGCTGCCAGCTAAAATCTGAAATGGACAACTAATGTTTTTTCATTTTTTTGTAGCTGGCCACGCCCACAACGCCCGCTGCTAGTTGCTTGCAACGCGAGTCGCTGTATAAGATAAAGATAATAGAAAAGTTGAATTTATAGCAAAACACTTTTCAATCATGCAACCAAAACGTGTGGCACAAACCCATAACAAAATCCATGGCAACTTTAGTTGGCAGTCGGTTGCCGTTTGTCTGGTGGATTTGGCCAAGGATGTGGACACTTCTTGTTGGCTGAGAGCACCAAATCATTTCCGCAACACTTGCTCATTTCCATTGTTCCTATTGCTGTTCTAGATTTTGGCTTGCAAAGCCAAATGCCGACTCACAAATACACTTTTTTACAGCTGCCCAGTTTTGGATTAGCGTAAATACAATTTTTGTCAGTCTATTCGAAAAAGAAAAACGCGATTTTTTTTGTTAATTGCTAATTTTTAGTGGAAAAACGGTTTGGATTTTACGAATCCTGATGAAAGTTTTTTAAAGCAATTAGTTTTTAATTGTATTCTAGAATTGTATTCCAGAAAGTAAACCATTTTTTGAGAAAGATGATGGACTAAAAATGTATGTTTTAAAAATAAATCTGTTATATAAAACAATTGATATTTAAGATGTGCCACACAAAGGAAGAAGGCGATTTCTAACATTATTTTTAAAAATATATATATTTTGCCTACTCTTTTTAAATTGTTAATCAGTGTTTTCATGATAGTAAATTATTTATGGCGATAAAACATTGTCTACATATATATAATATATAAAGGATATTGGAATTTAGGAATCCGAGTTTATCCAATCAATTGATTTTTAAATGGTGCCACAAAATGAATAAAATTAATCAAAAATTTCTAAGTTTATTTTTAAAAAATATATATATTTTATGAGTAAAGCCTACTTTTTTTAAATTGTTTATCAATTTATTTGTATACAAGTAAGGGAATGGAATAAATTCGAAAAATATATTATTTATAAAGAAAACTGAAATTTAGCATTTCAGGTGAAAGTTACCCAAGCAACTGATTTTTAAATTGTGCTATAAAATTAATGAAGGCAATTTTTAAGTTCATAATTAAAAATATTAATTTTTATATAAACATTTGATTTTTTTGAAGTGTATCTCAGAAAGTAAATTATTTTAAAAAAATGTCTAATAAGATTATGGACCTTGAAAATTGAAAATGAAAATTATTTAATGCAATTGATTTTTAAATTGGCTTGCAGAGAAAACGAAATTGAGTTTTTTGCATTTTCAACTGTTACTTTTGGGTAAGCTGAGTGGACTCTGTTAGTAAACCATTTTACAGGGTATGTGTGGGTGTAACTGGTTGTGTGTAAAAAAAAACATCTGCTAACGGATATGCCTGGTCATTTGCTGTGGCCCACAGCTCATTCGCTAATTCTCAGTCTCATTCGCAGTCTCATTCTCTCTTTCTCACTCCCATTTGCTCATCCAGTCAGGCGGCTCATTCGGTGCTGTATCTTGTAGATAAACTTGTGTGCCACACAACGAGCCTCGGGGAACTCAACTGACTATTCATGCGTTTAAAATTTGCAATACACCCCCCAAAAGAAAATGGCTTAAGTGCAAAAGGGAAGTGGGAAAAAAAAATAAATAAAAAATACGGCAAAAGATGATGAAAAGCGCCGCCCATCACAATTTACGTTAAGGCTTTGGCAAACAAGTTTTTCTTTTATAGACGTGTTTTTTTTTTTGCATCTTTTTTTTACTTACTTTTTTATCTGTTATCTTCACGGCAGATTGAAGGGAACTCGTTGCAACGTGGCCCCTCAGGCGGCACCTGTTCTAACACTGGATGTGGTGCATATGGGTCCCAAGATAATGTTGCTCTCAAATTGATCAGAACTTTTCTGATGTAGTTGCAAATTCCTAAAGTGAATTTCCATTCACAATTTAGTCTTAACTTAAACCCTGTTGTTAGCCTAACGATGCGACAAACTGTTAGTTGAACTAACTTGTTAGTTTTAAATGCTCTGTTTAAGCCAACAGCTTTAAAGCCCAAATATTTTGCAAATAATTATTTGCCTTTGATTGTTGTTATTTTTTTCATTTGAGCTCAAAAGTAGTTGCCATTTAAGCCAAGTAAGAACTTTGCTTTTGTTGTTTCAGTTAGAGAGAGAGAGAGAGAGCATTTGAGTTTGGTTGGAGTGAAGCTAAGCTGGGATTATATTTTGATGTTGCAAGTGCTTTGTGGGATTAGCCAAGTAATTTGTTTGTGTAGCTATTTGTTCAGACCAGGCTAAGCTGCCCAATAAGCAGAACTTGTAGCACCACTGGGAATTTAATGTATGTGTGTGTGTGTGCGTGTGCGTTGTGTCTGTGTGTGACTGTGTGTGTATCTGGGGAAAAGTTTCTGACGCCAACAACAACAACAACTACTTGCAACCACTTGCTTACTACATGTGTAGGAGCAGAGCAGGCATTGGGGCATGCCACTTGCAAATTACACGTAATATGCTCTTTGTTCTGGTATTCATACCCTCCCCCTCCCCGCACACCCACCACGTCCATGTCCTGGTCGTTCTGGTTTCAGTCGTCGTCTTGGTGGCGTCGTCAAAGTGCCAAAGTTTTTCATTGTAATAAATATTTTAATTTTGAACTTGAGCAATTAACCCAAGAACGCATGTGGAAATAGTAGGCGAAATGTGGTTGTGGGGGGGGGGGGTGGTGTGTGTGTGTGTGGGGTTAATGGGGAGCACAGAATGTTGTCATGGCAATTGTGTGTGCAGTAGTAAGAGCGAGCGGGGGGGGGGGGAGAGAGGGGTTTGTGTTTACTGCCACACAGTAGCTGCTGCTGGCAGCCATTAGAATCCTTCGCTTGAGCCCACATGAACACCCCGCGGAGCCTTGTGTATAAGCATTATGAACTTAAGCTCTTCCCAAAACAACAACAACTGAAACAACAACAACAACAACTGAAACAACACAAAAACATTAAGTTCCGTTAGACACATGCCAAGTGGTTAAGTCGCCAAGAAATGTTGTTTGGCCCAACAAAAAAAAAACAGAACTTTTTTTGTACGACGCATTTAAATGATTTTGCATAATTCAATTTTAAGGATTGTTGGAAAACTGGAAAACTTCACCGTCGATGTCGCAAAACTTTTTCCACAACAACAAAGAGATACCGTTATATATATTTTCTTCAATTGCGCACAATTTATCCTTTTTATGAGCGTTTCTCAATTTGGTTTTTTTTTCATGGGATTTTTATCTCCCTGCTCCGTTGCGATCCTTTTGGTGATTGCTGCTCAGGTAAGCGGGTTCCATGGTTCCATGGTGTTTCATCAGCTGGAAATGCGCTCACACAAAAGCCTTAATCACAAAAGTCAACAGACTGATTGAAGACTGGTCGCGGGGAGTGGAGGGGTGTGTGTGTGTGTGTGTGGAGTGAGAGCCACCCCTTCACGGCATCATCAGTAAAAAAGAAAAAATAAAAATAAATTAAACAAAAAAAAAAAAAATACAAAAAAGCAACTTGCATGTAATTAAAATAAAATCCATTTTTACGACTACAAACGGCAAAGATTTTTACGACTATTTGTTGAAATTAAACAAATCTACCGGATAAAAAACAAAAAAATAAAATGTGATACATTTTATATAAATTTTTTCGTTGCGACTAATTTTGTTTTTTTCATGTTTTCTTTTTTAGTTTCTTTTTTGTATTTTTGGTCAGAGAGCAAAAAAAGGGGTCAGTTTGCATATAAAAGTGAAAGAAAATTGGACGAACTTCTGCTAAAATTCTGATTTATTTCGGGTCTTTCAAATTGTAAGAAGAAATTTCTAAAATGAAGTGGAATTTATAAATGTGAGTAACATTAATAGTTATGAACTAGACAACAGAAATTTAACAGTTCTAAATTAAATAAAAACAATAAATATTTGCATAGAGCACTTTTTATTTTTATATTTAGATTAAAATTGGTAAAGAATTTTAAAAAAATATGCATGCTCGATTTAATATACGAAACTGATTTAGAAAACATATTTTAAGAAAAATACATATACTATTTTTTTAACTGTTATAATTATTATATTTATCAGCATTATATTTAATTAATATTTGTAGTTATATTTAATAATTTTTTTTAACTTATTAAGTGAATATTTTAAGAGATTTAATTGCAAGTTAGGAGAATTTAATTTTTTAAAATGTTTATCAACTTTTCTAGATTTTTTAAACCCGATCTTAGTTCATAGCTAAGCCTTGATGTATACGTTTTTCACAGCTCAAGTGTGAATGATAAATGCCACAGAGCTTTTGTGTTTGTAGTGTTGATCTATCTTTGGTCCGAGTTTTCCCTTTTAATTATTGGACACTTTTATTGCAGTCCGCGATTTCAGATAATGCCCGGAATGGTGGAACTGGCACCCAGACCCAGATCCAGACCCTTACCCAACTGGCGGGTCAATGTAAATATTAGCGCAGTCATTGTCACAAAAAGGGCCCAGCCCAATTCGCTGGCCACGTTTGCGTCTCGTTGTCAGCCTGGTTAACCCATTCCAGTGGCGTGTCATCGGCATCAGCTGACGATTAACTTTGCAATGCAACCCTTTTTCACATTTAGCGCCGACGGCGATATGCTAATGATGGGCCATGCCCATTTACCATGTGCATGCCCAGCATTTGATGTGCCTGCCCAGCATTTGATAGCCTGCGGGCCAGCGTTGTACACTTTGTGTATGTGTATGTGTGTGTGCCTGTGTGTGTTTTATTATTATTTCTCTCCACTTTGTGTTTTGGCATTTGCCTTTGCTTTTATTATTTTCAAGTTTAATTAACTTTTGCCTTGCGCAAAGAGCACATAAATTTTTGCTGCCTTTTGCCGGTGGCGACTCCCCACCCAAAACGATCAAGTGGGGCACAGGAGCTGTTTGCCCCGCGGCTGACCGAAAATTTGATACGTTGCCATTGTCATAAAAGCAACGAGATGGATGTGCCACAGCCACAGCTGAAAGTTTAGCCATTTGCCATTTGCCAATTTTCTGGCAGCTTGACGAATCTCCCGTCTCAGTTACGGCCAAGTTATTTGAGCATGTTTCACATCAGGTCAGCATCAGTTAACATTCTACCCGTCGACTGGGATATAAAAGTTGATCATTATTCGATTAAAAACAACATCGTTCGGGGATGCAGACTTTAAAATGCCCTGCAAAAAAAAATAAAAAATATATTAATCGAAAAATATAATTTGTGTTTAAAGAAAATTATGCTTTTCTAAAAACTAGGCTTTTATTATCGTAGTTATAAAGTAGATTTTTCTAAAATTTAAATAAGTATAGAGACATACATAATTTAAAATTTTTTTTATTTTTCCGAGAACTAGAAAGTTTTTTTTATTTTAACCGAATTTGTTTTCATATTTAAAAGCTATTTCTAAAACCCCAAATAAACTTGGATTTTTTATAAAGTAAAATTATGATTATCTAAAAAGTATGTATTTTTTATTATCTTCAGTGTAAAGTACATTTTTCTAAAGTTTAGAAAAGTAATAGAAATATGTAATTTTTAATTGTTTCATATTACGGAAACCTTTTTTTAAGCTTAACGAATTTTAAAATATTTCGAAATTCTTTCCAACTAACTTATCCCATCTGTGGCTGTAGGGTATGATCATCCGACAAGTGCTTACGTAATTTTGTACACTCCATGTATATAGTATATATATGTATATTTATATATATATATATACTGCACACACATGTTCTCATAATAATTCCAACAAATGCGAAATAGAGTTTGCTGCCTGCCAGTTTATCTGTCAATTAGATTTTAATGTATTGCGATTGTACTTGAAGTTATACGCAATTACTTTAGAACTTCAACGGGGACTTGAGAGATGTTGTTCTTGTTTCTGTTGCTGTTGCCCCGCTCCCTGGCAACCCCATAAGCAAATGAACACATTTATCGAGTGACAGACCGACACAGACAACAATTATATTTAAAGAGACTGTTACAAAAAAAAATATATAAGCAAAAAAAATATCTAAAGTTAATCTTGAATTTGAAGATAAAAAAAAACATATATTAAAAAAAAAAATAAATAAAAACAAGATGATATAATTACTTTATGGCGATCTAGATAGAGTTTTGGGTTGCTTTACAAATATTTCACAAATATTTTGTTAATTTTCCATATCCGAAAGATCTGCAGATGTAGAAATGGGCATTATTTTTTTTATATTTTGATAGAAGTAAATTTACGATTATTACACGTGGGTTCTTTTGTTGCTGTTGTAGCTGAACTGCCCAACCCCCTCCCCCCTTTCAAACCAGCCACTTTTGATCTGGCCTGTCTGTTGCTTTCCAGATTTATGTCTACATCAATCTTTAAGCCCAGCTAACAAACAAGTATTCAAGTATTGTTTGCCAGCTTTTTTCTTGTTGCGTGTTTTTTTTGTTGTTATTTTTCATTTCATTTTTTTCCCCCTCAATTTTTTATTCATTTATTTACTTGACTTGGGGCGCTGTGTATCGCTTCATTTTGGGGCAAGTGTCAGTGGGGCGATTGTGCCAAAGATTTATTTGTGTTCAAAGCGAAAATTTGTCAATAATCAAATCGGCTATAAATTGCCTATTTAGTTATGGCAACTCAGCTAAAATGTTTATATCAGAAATCGAAACGGACAAACATTCTGAATTGAGAATTGAATTAAAATAAATTGAATATAATAAATCAATTTATATTTAAAACAAATATTTGTCGATAAGTTAGTGCGCTCTAAATTGCTTATTTAGTCGTTGTTTTTATGAAAATTTTAGATGAATAGATAAATTGTGAATATAAGAAATCGTTGTAAAATATTTTAAAATGAGTATTGAATTAACTTAAATAAAATATAATAAATCAATTAAATTTAAAACAAATATTTGTCAATAACTTACTCTAAATTATTACATTTTAGATAAATGGATAAATTGTGAATATCAGAAATTGATGGACAAACATTCTGAATTAAGTATTGAATTAATATAAATTAAATATAATAAATCAATTTTTGTTTAAAACAAAAATTTATCAATAATTTACTCGGCTTTAAATTGCTTATTTAGTCGTTGTTTTTATGGCAATTTTATATAAAAAAATAAATAACTTAGAAAAAAGAATAATAGAAATCGGTATAAAAAAAATGATGTATGTTTAAATTAATGAATAATATTTAATAATATTAAAAATAGTGTTATAAAAGTTCGTAAACAAGTAAAGACTAAAATAAGTTGGATAACAGAAATCAAATCAGCTGTTTAAATGAGAAATCTGTTATATAATAACTCTCTCTCTATATATATATATATTTATATATAATCCATCTTCTGACTGAAAGCAGAAACAAACACTTTTGGGGCAAATACAACTGCTGAGTTGAGTTGCCACACCCAATTAAACCCGCCCCCAAAAGCCAGACTCAACTCGAAATCAAGCTAAAAAATCGGAGAACGAATTTTGTATTTGGGAATTGGGATTTGGATTTGGACTTTAGTTTGAAGATCGAGTCAAAGATATGAAATGAAGCAACACGCGTCGCTTCTGATATTTTTTTTTAACTTTTGGGTTTGGTTGTTGTTCTTGTTGTTGTTTTTGTTATTGTTTTTTTCTTATTTTGTTTGTTATTTATTTTTAAATATTTTCTCGATTCGTTGGGTGTCTCTTGAGGATCGCTTGATCAGGTTGCAGCAACGCTTGGCAGGCAAGTGGCAGGCACACATCAATACATACACACACGCACACACACACACACACAAACATACATTAAATGGGAGATATAACACACACACCACACACACACACACACTGAGATGCTGAGATCTGTTTGTCTGTTTAAAGGTGCGGCTTTCGTTGCTGTTTTTGTTGTTGTTGTTGGCTTTATGGTCGCTGCAAGTTTGTTGCTTTTGGGCTGGTTTTTAGGCTTGTTGTTGTTGGCCTTTTTTTTTTGTTTTTACTTCTTTTTTTTTTGCTACTTTTTCTTCAGCTGTTTTGGCTGTTTTTGTTTGGCCACCACAAACTTAACTTGGTTGCTCTTGCGATTGTTGTTGTTGTTGTTGTTGCCACAGCATGCGTTTTGATTGCAGTCGTTGTCGTTGTTGTTGTTGTTGTTGTTGTTGCCTGTGTTGTCTTTTTCATGCCATTTAAGTCTTATTTATGGTTCTCGTTGATGATCGTGTTGATGGTCGTACTTTTTTTTACTCTTTTCCTTTTTTTATTTTTTTCTTTTTTGTGTGTTTTGTTATTTTTTTTTCTACTCTTCTTTCTGTTTTCTTTATGCTGTTTTTGGGTCGTTGTTTATGGTCGATTTTTAACCTTTTTTTAAGTGCTCTGCCTTGGGTGTGTGTGCGTGTGTGTGTGTGTGGAAGTGTGTTTGTGTGTGCGGTAGTTATGATTATGGCAGATCCGTTGAGGTAAATGCAAGTAAATGCATTTAGTTGGGGTGTGTAAACAAGTTAATAGTCTTCTGCCAAATAAAATGCTCAGGTAAACCGACTTCAAATTCGAAATCGCCGTACATAATAATAATTACTATTGGTTTTATCGACGCCGTTTTAACCATAACACATATGATATATAAACTAAAAGAAAATCATTGAAGTTATTTAATCAATAGTAATAAAAATATATTATTAGCCTGAAAACAAACCCAGATAGAAACAGAAAGTATTTATTAAAAATCAAAAATATATATTTTTACTACACCAAATACCAACTTGGAAGGGCATTTAAAGTGTGTTTTGACCACAGTTAAAATTTCTTCAAGTTTACGATGATGATTTGCTGGTTTTCTTATTTCGGCATTGTGCATTTATCCATGCAGTTTGGTTCCGGCTGCAGTTATAAAAAATATTTTTAGTATACCCTAAACATATTCAAAAAAGGGTATATTAGAGCTGTGCAAATGCATGTAACGGGAAGACAGCACAATAAATATATATATATATATATATATATATATGTGCTTGAATAGCAACAACAACAGACTCGATTTGGTTCATCTGTCTAAGCAAGTCGAACTTAAAAAAAACTTCAAAAAGACTTTAAAATTTAGTTGCAATAAAGGCAGATACTTCTGTCTTTTTATCCATATAAATAATAATCGATTTTCGATAATAATTAAAAGATATAATTAATTTAATATATGTATTATATTTATTACCGATCAACTGTTTAAATTTCACTTAGATCGTATAAGAAACAGCAATTCTGTTAACCAAGTTCTTAAAGCTGGTTAATAATAATAATTGTATCTAATATATATAATATTTATATGTATATATATATAAATATAATATGTAATAAATATAATATAATAATAATAAATTGTATAGAAACTAAAGCTGGCTAATAATAATATTATAATAAAAAAAAAATATATATATATATATAATATGTAATAATTATAATATATTAATAATAAATTGTATACATGCTTGATAGGGTAACTTCTCGTCGAGCTCATGAACTGGGAAATTTTGTTAGTTTTGCTTACGATTTTGCTACAAAAATTTATTGTTGTTTTTGTTGTTATTTGTTGATTTTCTTTGGCAGTGCAATCGGTGGAAATCAATTATAAAAGCCTTTTGTCGTTTGGCTTCACCGAACACGTTAATTCGTGAAATATGTATTTATTTTTCTTTGCAAGTGTGTGTGTGAGTGTGTATGTGTGTGTGCTTGTGTGTGTAACGCGTTTCAGGTTTTTCGTTTTGTTTTCGCCGCCATTTGAAAGAGTTTTCATTGTGCCCCGTCTGACGCAAGTGGCTCTGACTTTGGCTCTGGGTTCGACTCTTGCTCTGGCTTTGGCTCCGGCTTCGGCTCTGGCTCTGGGACTGGGACTGGCTCTGGGACTGGGACTGGCTATGGGTCTGTGCCTGTGCCTGTGGCTTGGGTCAGGCAACGTCGGCCGGTTTTTATTTGTTGGATTTGGGGTTTGGGTCTGTGGACGGTAACCACAAAGGATTGTTGTGCGGCAGCGGAAAAGTGCAATAAATTTTACAATGCCTGCTTTTTTTTTTTTGGTTCGCTGTCGAATTCGTTCAATGCTTTTCTCTATTTATATATATAAATATATATAGTTTTTAGTTACCTGTGAGCCACTTTCTACCTTTATTTATGTGTCAGTTTCTTTCAAATGCGCCTCAAATTGAGGAAGTTGCAACTTACTCTTATCTCAATTTCCACACCTTCGTCACAATTTTCATTTTCATTGTCCGCTTTGGAAACTTAGGGTTGTTATTTCGAAATAATAATTTAATAATAACATGTTCGAAAATATAAGTAGAAGTTATAGTAATTTGTAGTTCTTCCACTATTTTTTCATATTTTTTGTTTTTTTATTTTTAATCTTTTTTTTTGGGTTGTTCTTTTCATCAACAATGCAATTATTTTCCCTTTACAGGTCCAACTTTGTCGAATATGATCAGATTTGGAAAAGCGGATTGTTTTTTTTATTGTGTTTTGATGTCTATATCAAAACTACTTCTTAAGTTGGAGAGTTGATTCATATATATATCTTAGCTAAGAAAACAGGCATGACACAAATTTTTACTAGTACCACAACTTTCTCAAAACTGATTGGATTTTCAAAAAACACAGCTTTTTGATCATGATTTAGTTTCTAAAACAACACTAAAATAGATGTATACATTTTTACCCTAAAAAGTGCTTTGGGGAGCGGTCTAAAGATTAAAAAACCATAACTTTATCAAAACCCACGGACATATTAAAAACTTGGCCTATTTTAACATGGTTAACATTAACAGCTGAAAAGAAAGAAAATCTGGCACGAATTTCATATCAAAATTATAACTCTACAAAAGAAGTGAAAATTTTTCGTAGACCCTAAATGATGACATTTAAAACGTAAAGTAAAATAAAAAAAGAAAAAAAAAACAGTAAATCGTTTTGGCCAAACAAATAAGGAAAAGGAAATGGGGAAGCTGACCAACAAAATGATTATCATTTTGACGAGTACCTCAAAAAATATGTGATGACTCCCCAAAACTGGAGAACACTTAGCTGTGTGCTCCACTTCAGCAACGGCACACAAAAGCGACAACAACAAGAAGAAAAACAATAACAATAACAACAACAGCAATAATAACAACAACAACAACAACAAAAACAACAACAGTTTCGATCCTAACCCAAAAGTAAACAAGAACAGGCAAATGCGAAGCGAACGCGAAATGAATTTATGAGATCATGTTTGAAGTTAATTATGCCAAGGCATAAATTTCACGTCTCAGTCAGACACATATACACACATTTATATACATATATATATATATATATATACATATATATATATATATGTATATATAATAACTGCAAATGTATTTCGTCTCCTTTATTCTTCAAGCTGTCAAGTTTGTTTTTTTTCTGCTCTTTTCATTACTGTTTTTTTTTGTTCTGTTGTGGTTTTTTTTTTTTCGTTTTGTTTTGGTTTTTTTTTGTTCTGTTTTTTTTTTTTGTTTGGTTTTTTTTTGCACGTTTCAGCAATCATAATAGTTTTTATCTTAAAAGCCATAAGCATGTTCATACAAAAAAAAAAAAAAAATAAGAAGAGAAGCAAAATAAGAAAAACTACAAAAACAAAAAAAAATTAAGGCAGTCAAACTAGTTGTTTAGACCTAGGTTAGTTCTTGGCTCAGACGGCAATAAAAGTCTAAGCCATGAACTGAGACCTGTTTCTTGACTTAGATTCGTTTCATGTTTATGGTGTTTGGGCCAAAGACAACCAGCCGGATTGGTTTTGGCCAAAGCCAAACAACAATGCGTCTGTCCCAAAGTCCCAAAGCGTTGTTGTTGTTGTTTTTGTAGTTGATGTTGTTGTTGTTGTTTACGAACAAGAAGTTTTGCGGCAATGGATGTGGTTTGCGGTTTAACTGCTTTTATGGCAACAAAAATATATACAATCAAAACAAGTAAAAACGACTTTCTCATTCTCCACGAATATTAAATACCCTTTCTGATTAGTCTTAATCTGCTGAATAAATTAATAAATATATTATACAAATATTTTATATATTAATGCAATAATATTAATATGAAATAAATATCTTCATTTTTATATTTATATATTATTATATATATTTTTTATGTTTTCTACTTTCTCAATTATTTCGATTATGCAATGGCACACATTATATAGTGCTCCGATCAGATCGCCTATGATTTCCTGATTAATTAAAGCCAAAAGATACACTTTTTTTTAGCAGAAAGCTACAAATTTATTTTTGTATAAAAAAAAATATTGAACCATAAAGCAGCTGAGGTATATATTCGTCCGATCTGCTAACCTCCCATATCATCATGAAGAAGGCCAAGTTTCAAGAAGATATATTTTAAGCTGAGAAAGTTTTGCTCATAATAACAATAAATCGAACAAACCCGCAGATAAATGTATTGAAATGGTTAAGCGACTGGGCTAATAAAGTGGATTGAGAATATATATATATATATATATATATATATATATATATATATATTATAGGGTCGGAGACATCTACTTCAATACTTTAATAACGATACCCTCGAAAAAAACCACAAAAAATAAAAACTAAGAATAGCTGACTTAAAAGACGCTCTGTATTTAAAAAAATAAAAATATGTGAATAATAAAATAAATACAAATTGTGCAATTGTTGCTCAGAGCTGAGTTGCAGGCTGTTTCTAAATAAATGGCCTAGACTGTAGTTTGATGAGCACTTCCAATTGCCAGTTGATGCCTTGGCTACACCCGCTTGGCCATTTTTCTTATGCTGGGTATCAAAGTAAAAATGTATTTTTGTAAGAAATAAATAAATAATAAACAAAAAAAAAAAACGAAATAAAATCGACAGCAAAAAGAGGCAACAACATTGGTTAAAAAGTCATCAAAGACCAAGACAGACAAGTTAGCAGCGAGACAACGGCGACAGTCGCACGATGTTGGCTTGGATTCGGTCAAATGTTTGGTTGTTTGTTGGTTTGTTGTTGTTGTTGTTGTTGCTGTTGTTGCTGTTGTTGCTGTTGTTGCCCTGTTGTGTGTTGGGTTCGGTTTGTTGTTGAAACCAGTTTGGGCTGCAGCTCTACACTTTATTTACAACATTGTTGGCTTATACGGCGACGACTGCTGCTGCTTGCTGCAAATTCGTTGCTGTTGTTGTTGTTGTTGTTGTGGTTTTGACCCAAGCTCCTTTTTGTAATAAAGAAACTGGTATACCAACTACCTCGTACTTAAGCCAACTACATACAGAGAGCCCCAAAGCAACTCAGCATCAGGCTCAAAACTTGATACTTAGTTTCACGACAATGTTGCCAATTTGATGTGCATCTCGCTGCTGACAGAGACTTGTCCAAAACACAGTACACAGCAGCTGACAATGGAGCTGGGGTAACAACTCCCCCCTCTCCACCTCTCGCCCACTCTCCCCATCTCTTTCTCCTTCTCTCTGGGCCATCTTTTTGGGTGTTGATTGGTCCCGTGCGGTTTATCAATCTTTCAAAGAGACAACGTCCAGCAAGCAGACTTGTTAAAGAAATGTCCAACTTGGCCATCACATTATACAGATGCCGTCTTTTAAATTTTGAAAAAACCAGAAAACTTTAAAGAATTACTACAATTCTGGTAGAGTCATAACATTTTCCGAGTTGGCCGCTTTGCTTATTGTCAGAGCTAAAAAGCCATTTATTGGCTTATTTGATTAGCTACTTGGCATGTGTGGGCTTAACTTGAAAATGTTTGGCCTTTTTTACACCCCTCCTCCAGCCCCTCTCATTTTGTAGTTTGACCAAAATGGTATAGATAAGGTCAGTGAGGAAGCAGCAAACAAGTTTTGCTTGCAAACAAAATAAAATTTTGTAATTGATTTGATGTGTTTCACTTTTATTTGATTTGATATTTTGGAGTTATAGTAAAAGAATCTCTCGATTAATCATTTGTATATACCCACAAGTGAATACTTTATATTTATATATAAATTTGAAATTTTGAGTTATCGTCTAAACATTTGATTTACACACCTTATTTATATATTTAAATGTGGTTTTTAAGCAAGCAAAATAAATGATAAATTCAAGCAAATAACCAATAAAAAATATATTTAAGAATGGAAATTATATGCTACAAAAATAATTTTTTTTTTAAATATTTAATTGGAATTAGAGTAAAAATAAATACTGTGCTTAAATTTATATTTTACTTTGCTTTTATGCGTAACTCAAATTTTTAGGAAGGGAATTATAAGTTTAATATTTTATTACTTTGCTTTTGTTTTACTCTTATGGATGGGAATTATAAGCTACATAAATAATTATGATTTAATAAAATAAAAAATATTTGTTGGAGTAAAAATTAGTGTTTTATTTGTTTTTAATTTGCATTTATTTTTTTTATTTTAAGTATGTTTCAGGAAGGGACTTATAAGCATGTTAATTAATATAATAATATAATTTGTGTTATACTAAAATTAAATATAATGTTTATTAAAAAAATCATTGCACAAGGCAAGCAAATATTAAAAAACCAACTTTCTGCTGACAATTCAACTTTCGTTGCGCTCCTTAAAAATGTGGCAGCAATCTTGAAAAGTTATTTGGCATTGCATTTGTCAGGCGTTGACAGCAAGCCGGAAAGTTAACTGTGAATTGCGTCAAGGTAATGGTATTACCACCTCACTCTCCCCCCCCCCCCCTCTTGCGGTACCAATGCCAATTTGATATCCGAACGAACCGCAGCTGAATGTCAACAGCTAACCAAAGTGTTGGTGAGTGGAGAGTGGGTGAAGAGGGTAGGGGTTGGGGGGAGGGGAGAACATAATTTGCTTTGCTTAGTTTTTGCAACGCTTTTGGTATTTTTATTACAATTTGTGTTAGTTAGTTCGCTGGCGACAGGAATAAACAAGCAAACGGGTCCACAGAGCGACAGCTTCAGCCACTGCCACAGCCGCTGCCACTGCCACTGCCGCTGCCACTGGCAATGCCACAGTCCAGGTTCAAGTTGGAAGACCAAGTGCGACCCACTGGCTGTGGTACGACCGACCAAAGCAATGTAACATGCCAAATTTGTCCCGGAATTTAATTAAACATTTTCTGCGCTTATTCGTGTATACATTTATCCTGCTCCCACTACGGCTAACACAATTCTGGCCACATCAACCAACCCATCCACCCAACCACCCACCGTCCAAACCCCACCCAGGGCAACCATCTATTTGGTCTGCCAAAACTGTCCCGTTCGCCATTCTTGGCCAGAGAATAGAGAGGGTTGCTTCTGGCCATCGATTTCGAACCGCAGCTGCGGAACTGAACTGGTCCACGACTGGATGGGGATGGGGCTGGGTATGGGGAGGGGCGTTCTGGGCGGTCTAAGGTTATTGACATATCTTAACAACTATTTGCTAAAGTCTTTAGTTTCAGTTCAATTCCAACATTTCAACAACTGCCACGCCCAAGCTCATCCAGTGAATTCCCAATTTTTTCTCATTTAATTTGAAACAAGTGCAAAATGTCTTTATCAGAATTTGTCCCAATTTTGTTTGTTTGGCTGTTTTTCTGACATGTTTTAATGTCAGCGCGACATCAATGTTTGTATCCTGGCAAATATTTGGCATTCGGCATGTAAATAACGTTATTTAAATTACTTTATGAAGGACCCAAAACCGGCAGCAAAAACAAAAAGAAATTCCCTTATCTGTGGCAACTTTAGCTGGCTTCGGGGCAAAAACTTGTCAAAAAAAAAAAATGAAAATAAAAAACAGGAGAATAAAAAACAAACAGAAAAGGAAAGAAACATTATTGAAATTTAACCTTTCTACCTCTCGCTGGACAACGAGAAAAGTTTGAAATTGAATTTTGCCAGATTAACCTTTTTTTCTTATATTAAACACATTCTTTACTTGCCTGCTGATTGTTTATTTATTTATTTTATTTATTTATTTACATGGCATTTATAATATATATATTTAAAAATGTCTGGCGAATTGAGTCATATCACTAATGCACAAAGCAATTAAACAAATTTTACTCTTACTTTAATGGATTACTTAATTATTATAGCAATGCTCAGCAGCTGAAATCCAGCTTGAAAAACACACAGAGTGTGCAACGAATTAGCTATTTTTGTAATCTGTATAATAAATCGATTCAATGAATAAATAAATGAATCGCTTTGAGTTGAAAACAAATTAACAGCATTTAATGTGCAGCATTAAAACTTGGTCAACTCGGAATTGAAAAGCCAGAGGGAAAAAAAACGACCAATTGGCAATCCAAAAACAAATGACACCCTGCCCCCTCCCCAGCGAACTGAGTCAACCACCCCGCCCCCCCCTTTTTTGCCCATCGATATGCGCTACGAAAAATGCAAATTTATTGGCATTTAATTTCAAAGAGAGAGAAGAAAAAAAATGTAAAACAAAGACGAAAAAACAAAATAAGCAATGCCCGCATTGAGTTACAGAAACACCCCACTCCAAAGACAAAAAAAAAAAAAAAAATACGGTACCCCCATAATGTGTACAAACTGAACAACAACAAGAACAGTAAAATCAACAACAACAACAACAACAAGAACAACAAGAGCAACAACAAACTCAGCATATAAACGAGCGCATAATGAGCTCCACAGAGCCTTCCGCAATGCTTTAGTTGGATGGATGGACGGATGAATGGATGCAGAGAATGGCGAAACTAGGCAGCCCCCGGCAGAGTAAGCGAGAGGTGAGATGCAGCTTGAAAATCGCATTAAATGCCTAAAAATAGTAGCCGGCAAACAGGGCTCATATATATTAAGCACGCCCAAGCGCTACCAAATACAAAAACCACACCAGAGACCAAAACGGAGATGAAGACCGGCGGCGGGGTCTGGTTGCGGATCCGGGACCGGGAACGGGACCGGGACCGGGACGGGGACCAGGAGCAGGGCCATAAGTAACAGCCCGTCGATGGGGCTGCCTTTTTTATGCTCTGCGCATATCATGCAATTACTTTCCACTCAAATGTCAATTTAAATTGAAGTTTTATGCAAAAACGATGCTTGAAACTTTGCACCAGCTTTGCCATCAACCATTTACCATCCAACCACATCCTTCGGAATCGCTCAAGAACAATACGCCGCATGGCATCTCAATCTGACACAGCTACTCCAGCTCCTGCTACTGCTCCTGCTCCTGCCTGCTACTCCTGCGTTTTCTTTTTTATTGTCTAAATTTCAATACCGCTTCAATCGTTTGTTCATTTCCGGAACAGGCTACTCTCGCTCTGGCTCCGGCTTTGGCTCCGGCTCTGTCTTCGTCTCCAGCTCCGTCTCCAGCTCCGTCTCCAGCTCCGTCTCCAGCTCCGTCTCCAGCTCGCTCCAGCTCTGGCTTCGGGGTTGTGCCTGGTCGTGTTTGCGTTCAGCTTTTTATGTGTTAGATGCACATTTCGGAAATTAAGTTGAAATTTATTAGCACATCTTTGTCGTCGAATTACATCGATTGCTTTTTTCGCAGCTACAAAATCACTTCAAGTTCCTCACAGCGAATTGAAAGAAGTTCCTTCGACTTACAGATGTGCTGTGGCACCATCTTTGTTTAACATATAACCACCTAAAATCAGAAGAATTTAAATCTACATTATTTTATATTTCAATATTATATAATAATTTAAAATTTAATTATATTGATATATATTTTTTATTTATTTGAATTTATATTATTGTTTAATTTACTGCTTAAGTATTGAATAAAAATCAGCCTCTATTTCGAAGTGCATATTTAATAAATATCTAATTAAAATTTAATTAGCATGTAAATATTTTAAATATGGCTTTATTTTATTTCTAAGATCTGTTTAGTGAACACATTAGAATAATAATTCTAATAAAAAATAAAAAATAAAATTCTAAAAAAATAAATTCAATAATAATTAATTATTCAGTAATAGTAATAATAATAAAATTAAATATATAAAATAAATAATGTATTATTATTTTATTTTCAAGATGTGTTTAGTAGATAAATTTGTAATTAAAATACTTTTCAATAGAAGCTTACTTTAATTAAATGAGTTGCCTGGATTTATTCAAAACTATTTTCTATTGCTTTGATTTGAAGGATTCTCTAATTGATCGATTTTTGAGTGTTAATTGATTGTGTTCTGTGCACTCAACCGATATGCTTGGTTCAATTAAACGTAGGGCACTTTTGGCGTTGTAAAATGTATCTGAAGGACCCTTAAATGAGCATATATACACTGATATTTATTTGCGCACACTCTACACACATGCACATGTCATAGCATGTGTGTGTGTGTGCTTTCCATTTGGTGGAGTGTTAGTGCCTCAATATTACACAATTTCGAATCTCATCAAGTCGTTAAAAGTTTCGATTACACAACGCGTTTTACAATTGCCAACAGGATGTGTGTATCTGTGTGTGTGTGTGTGTGTGTGTGTGTGTGCGGTACAGGGCGGAACAGCGCAAATCCTCAGCACAAACAACCACAGGGGCGAGGGGGCTAGGAGGCAAGTCCTCTTTTTTTGTGTGTGTTTTGTACTAAAACAAATATTGAAAGTGGCATTAAAAAAAACTTTTTCCAACGCTGATTTTATTGCCATGAATTTGCGCTCAAATGGCAAATCAATGTGTTTCCTTCTGCTAGTCAATTTTATGGTTGTATTGTTTCACATATCCTGTTCTAGTGGAACTCACCCCATTCCCCTACCCCTCCCTCTCTCTATGAGACCGACAACAATGTTGTACATATTGTATAGAAATGGTGGCCAGACAATTGCTAGAATAAAATACAAATACCGATAAAATGAGTCTAATTTGGCTTGAAAAATCTTATATCGTTGACTCTTTTTTAACAGTTATTAAAGCAGCGATTAATGCCACAATTTAAATATTTTATCGATAAATTGTCTATTGAAAAGGTTTGCAAATTGTGCACTGAAATTGTAGAAAAGTGTGTAACAGGAAGAATAGAAAATTTGGGGGAAAAATATATATATATATATTTGTATTTACATAAAATATTTTTATTACAGTTTCTATAGGACTCAGAGAGTCCAAATTTGGTATATTACTTCTAGTTAACTATAAGCAGATCAATTTTATTTTATTGTTACCAAAGCTATTCGCTTTCCGCTAGGAATTAAAGACACAATTTTCTAAAAATATGCATTATAAGAATAATAATTATCTTATAAGAAATGCTTTCTACTTGATTTAATATTGGACAAGATGTATCTAAATCTGCTAAAGAAAATTAAATATTTATATTTTACTATTCATATTTACACAATATTTATTATACGAATATTTCTTATATAGACTTAAATATTTGTAATATTATTTGAATTTTATTTTAAGATCTATTTAGTAGACAGATAACATTGATTTATGATTAATTCCGGTTTTGCAGTAAATATTTAATTATTTTGAATATTTTTTTTTTTTATTCTTAAGAATATTGCATTTTTATATTAAGTAGTATTTTCTTGTACACACACAACACACACACGCACACACTTTGTCGTTGTTTGACTATCTTAGACATTTATAATAAATAAATACACTCCAGACGAGCTCTCCCGACTCGAACGTTCTTATTTGTTTTTGCTATGTTCTGTGTAATATTCCCATTAATGTGACGACATCATTTTTAATGCCAACAACAACAGTTTTAAATAAAAATACGCTGATGATATTTGATGAAGGCGACAGCAAAATATGCATTTTGGGAAAAAATATTTCACAAAACGCTACTTTTTCTCTGCATTGATTTTTTCGAAACACACAGCTTAAATGCGCACTGCCACGCCCCCCATTTTCTTTTGGGCACCTGCAGCGCTTTTAACGGCCACCCACCCCCTCACTCCCCCCCTGTTGCAGATTTTTGTTGCTGCTGCTTTTTGGTTTTATAGCAACGGGTAATGTGATTTATAGCCTGGTCGGTCCTTAAAATAAATTCCTTTTAATGGTTTTTTATTGCCATCAGTAGTCGGCGTCAGCGTTAATGGTAATTAAACTATTGTACTGCTTGTTGCTGTCAGAGGTTAGACAGAGACAGAGAGAGGGAGAGAGAGAGGGAGAGAAGGAGAAAAGGAGAGACTCTGGTAATAAATTCAGCAAACAGAAAAGGGGAAAGCAAATCTGGATCAGAGTAGGACAATGGCTCAGTTTGCCGAATGGGATTTTGCCACGTTGCAATTTCAGTTAAGAGCCATAAAAAGGATTTGAATAGACCTGTGAGATACTGGCAAGGAATCAAAGGTGATATACGCCTGCACTTAGCATTCGAGATTGGGCATGCTGAGAAGCAATTGTTAATTTAGATAAAAGTAATTTTCGCATATTCCGAAGCAATTGTGAAAAATGCTTAGTTTGTTGAGGGTCATCCCTTTTTTTTTATAACCCAGACATGTTTAGAAAAAATGTGAAAGAGGGTGTATTGGGCAAAAGTAGGTAACGAAGCAATTTTGATATATATATATATTCGTGATCAGCTTTAAAAGTCGAGGCAAGTTGAACTCATCAACCATAAGAAATACGGACTTAAAATAGGGAATAAAATAGAATAATTAGGTTAATTTCAATTGTTACTAGCTCACGTTACGCGCATATCGATATTAATCGATTAACGATAGCAACGAAAGCCACAATTTAAGTTAGAGACTTCAAATTGGGAATAAAAGTGCTAAAAAACCGTTGACTAATTAAGTAAATTTTTAATTATTTTTATACTGAACAATCTGTATTTAAGGGAGTATCTTTTAGTCGAGCTCTCTCGACTGAAGCATTCTAACTGATTTTATTTGTTGCTTTGTGTTCAGTGTTGGAGCTATTTTTGTCACGTAGCCCCGACGCAGAACCCTTCGGTACGAACGGGGAAAGCCGTGGAAAGCAGCAGACCAGCTGCCAGATTGTTGTTGGCCCGCTCATTAAAGCCATATTACTCAGGTTTTAGCCATGTGTAAGTCGCAGTGGGACAAATGCTTTTGGGATTATGATGTGCTGATGTGGAGCATCGTTGGGGCCTGCGCCCGGCACACCCTCGACACTGCCTCCATTTCATAGCTGTCCCTTGACCAACATCGCCTCATTTCTAATTTCAAATTTATGCGCCAAGTTTCATTTCGCTTCGTATTTTTTTGTTGTATTTTTTTGTATTTTGTTGCTGTCTTATAAATATTTAACGATTCAAGTTTAGCGTCAAAGTGTTTACCATGTGACATCTCCCCAGCTGGTTGGGATGCTTGGCTTGGTCGCGGCGGGAGTTTTGCCCATTTTCACACAACAACAACAACAACAACAAAAATGGTAGCCAGAAAAATTGCGTTCATGATAATTGCGGTTCTGCTTTCCAGTCACCAGCTGCGTTTAATGGCTTTTCACAATTTTAGCAAGTCCCATTTTATTTTTTTGGCCTTTTCCAAATCGTTGCTTTTCCTACGTTTTTTTTTTTTTGGTTTGCCTTTGCCTTTGTTTGGGCCATTTTCCAATGGCTGCTTTGGCGCTTCCTTTGAAAGCTGTTCTGCAATAAATTGTTAATATAAATCGTCATTTTGTTAGCAATATTGTCTTTTTTTATTTTTTGCGTATACTTTTTATTAAAATTTGCGGCCAGATTATTGATAATGGACTTGAATGGAGTTGGGCTCCTGGGGTTTCCATGTCTGCTTCTGCTTCTGCTTCTGCTGGGCATTTGTAAGATACAAAAAAGGTGCAGTGTTTAAAGTAAAAAAAAATAATACAGCAAAAACAGCGAAAATTCTGACATGGAAAAGTCAACAAAAAACGCCAACTTAAAATACAAAATATGATTTTTCCTAGCCAACTCTGCTGCAGAGACTTTTTTTTAGATATCTCTATATAAACAAATCGAAATCTATATCTGAAAAGTTCTTGGCATGAAAATTTGCTAGGTCAACTCTTGTTTGGAGAGCCCTACAGATAATCAAATGTTTGGGCCCCAAGGGCAATGATATCATCTCTTGGCCATTTGCAGAGTTTGTTTATCATCAAGTCGACAAGGTCAAAATGCGTTAATTAAGCATATATATAAATATATATATATATTTTTTTTTTATATAAACGAGAGTTTCAATTACGATCATTTTGGTGCCCCTTAAAGTTCGTCGGCTTTTTGATTGGACTTACATTCGCCCGCATCCACAGCGGGTTCGAACGGTTCCAGGGCCAAACAAATCCAAAAATAATGTTGTAATTTGAAAAAAAAAAAGAAATAGGAAATAAAATGTGTGTTTTTCTTACGATAAACAAAGAGGCGAAAAGCAAAATAAATAGTAAAAAATAACAAGTCATAAACATGATTTATATGCAAAGTGCGCGACGTGAGATTGAGGATTGAGGTACGGGGCCGGGGCCGGGGCCGGGGCAGACAGACAAGCGGAGCCAAGACCAGAGGTGCCAAGACCCAGCTGAGCGACCCAAGACACCAAACCCAATATTAGCGTCAATTTATGCATGTTGACGGCTTGTACAAATGGCCCAAGAAGCATCCGTTCACCTGAACCTACCAACCCTCCCCACACCCCCCTTACCCGGCACAACGGATTGGTGATCGTGCGCTAAAACAATGGGCCCACAATTGAACTACCAAAATACGCCAAAAACACTGTTTCTGGCTAAGCACGCACAGCCATCAAAGGGCAATCAGACAATCCTCGACCCTCGCACAGCGGGCGCACTCAAGAAGCCCCTAACCCCTGCCCCGGTCCCCTATCTACACGCAGAGCAGTCAGTACCTCTTACACACACACACACACAAATGAAGAGTTGATGATGTTGAGGATCATCATGAAGATCAACTCAATCGGAGGGGTTCCTTTTTTTAGCCAAACAAAAAAGAAAAAAGAAAAGAAAAGAAGGAAAAAAGTGCCTGTCATGACAGCTCCGAGATACAAGTCTGAATCCCAGTCTGAATCCCAGTCTGAGCATGAGTCTGGGTTATATATATATATATATATATATATATATATAAGTATGGGCTGCATAGCCGGTTCTTTGAGCCGCTTGTTAGGCACAGATTGTGTGTGTTTTCTTTTTGTTTGTGTCGTGGGTCTGGGGCACGTCAGAGGGTTGCCACAATGGGTACACTTGTGCCTCTTGGCCCTGTGCCTGCGACTTGTTTTTGTTCCCTCATCATCTTCTTCTGCTTCTGCTTCATCTTCACTTCTTGTGTGCAATGATTAAATTAATTATGCCTGGCAGGTAGTGCCTAGAAATACCTTCATAGAAAAGCAATGAGCGTGGCAGTAATCGGCAGGCTGAGGACCTGCAAGGACCTGTGCACTATAAAGGACATTTGATATTTTTGACACATTTCTGTGGCTCGTTTGGGACTTGTAAATTACAAAGCACGATGATTGCACTCCGTACGATTCCCAATCCCAATGCCAAGCCCAATTCTCATCATCTGCGCAGGCAGACTCAACAATTGAAGTGTAATTTATGACAACAATGCAATCGCTTGTCTGGGACTATTCCCAATCCTCAGCCATGACAAATGCCCTGACTCTGTGTGTGCCTCCGGACGGTGCTCGTCTCGATCAGCGAGATAAGCCCTTGATCAGGTTGCCAAACAAACACTTGTGCCCAACCCAAGCGAAAATCAATCTGTTTCGATCTAATCCGATCCGATCGGATTTCAATGGCTCCATTCTCTATGCCATTATTACCTATATTCCATTATTTATACCCTGTAGCCCTTTAAAATGGGTAGAAAGGGCTATAGGAATTTGGAAAAGACAGATGGAAAGATTTTCGATCTTATAAGGTATAAGAACTGGAAAAATAAAATTAATATTTATTGATAGCTTAATTCGATCAAAGATAAAAATCAGCAATCAGTTTTCATAAATAACATATATATATGTTTATTTTTTTTTTATATATATATTTATTTTTTTTTAATATATATATATATTTTTTATAAATATATTTACATGCCCTACTCTAGAAATATGAACAGAATCATATCGAAACCACAGCAGTTAGTCAAAGATAAAAGTATCTGCAAGTAGAGCTCCCTCGACTCGAGCCCTCTTGCTTGTTTGTGGTTATGTTTAGGGGTTTGCACATCATTCAATATGTATTTTATAATTGAATGCAGTCGGCCAATCTTCAACTGCATATTATGTCTGAGATTAGGGTCTCCATTTGCATTGTTCGAATGCAGCCAAAGAAACATCAAATAGACAAAAACAGGAAATGTGCAATGAAATTGGAGATGAGCAAAAAAATAACACAATTGTACACTGATTTGCAAGTGAATTCAAATGGAAGTTGTAGTTGAGATCTCAACAGAGATCCATCATTAATCATCATCAGCAAATCAACATTTCCTGTTAATTCACTCAACGGCAAACAATCAGAGCAATTACAGATCATTAAATGGGTTCATTGTTTGAGCATCTGATTCAGTAATCATACAATACATATTTTTGTGAATGATTACATAATTGATAAGTTAACTGATTTTGTTCATAACATATCAAACATATCTTTATTTACTATATTTTGTTCATAACATATCAAACTTAACTTTATTAACTATATTTCTATCTATTTCAGTTGATTATTTATCTAATTTAGTCACTTATTTTCTACTTACTTATTTTGTATGCACAATTCATATACATATATGTATTTAATATATTTATATATAGTTTTTCCGTGATTTATCAGATTAATTGCTTAAGAATCTGATTTTATTCATAATTCATACAGTTTAATATATTTTCATGACTTTTCTGCTTTAATCATTGAAGATTTTTAATTTAATAGCTTTCTTAATGCATAATTATTTCACTTCCCCAAAATGTGTTGAAAGACATCCACATTTAGCCGCAATATTTGTAAACAAAATTGCAAATTTATTTTCACAACTGTCAGATGTGCAAAATGCAATTTGCATAGCGCCAGAAATAGAAACAAATAACAAATAACTCAATTAAATTAATTGTGGATACTTCCGTGGGCTGGCACCGAAATAGCCAATAACAAAACGCCAAATGCAATATATAAAAATGCAAAAATAAAATGAAATATTTTTAAAGGTGAAACTAAAAAAAACCACCAAGTTTTTGCAATTTAGTTAACTTTGCTAATCACTTATTAATATTGTCAAAAGTAAAACTGAAGTTTGAAAAGTTTAATTGGTTCTCCGATGAAGAAACATTCTAAAGCAAACTGCCTTATTTTGACAAACAATTCATTTCGTAAATTTCTTAAAAATATTTTAAAATAGACTTTTGAACTAATTTTAATGACGGCAATCAATAAAAAGACATTGTCACGATTTCTTTGATTTGACGACGCAAAATTTGTTGGACGGCGATGGGTAAACAAAATTTCACCGCTGGCGATTTAAAATGTGGCACTGAAATGAAAGCGTGCCCCAGCACCAGTTGTTGCCCCCTGCCCAATACGTGGCAACCAAACCCTCGCCCCTCCCCCCCACACCAAACAATGGGCAAATTCAGCCAAATTACCGACAAATGAAAATGATTTCAGTGCGATTTTCAATTTAAATTTTGCCTCTTGTTGCGCTCGCTGCTCGCCTCGTTATTTTTGTACTTAAATAAAGCGCAATTTCTGTTGTTTTTCTTTACGTTTTTTTTTTACTCTTTTTTTGTAGTTTATCAGCAGTTGAAATTTAATAGATTTGGCACACTTTCGGTTAGCAGCAATGAAAAAATGTTAGTTCAACAACACTATTCGAGATTTACATATATACAAAATATATATATATACAAAAAGTAACTTTAAATATGCATTAAAAATCGACACTTAAATAATTAAACAAATCACATTTTATTATAATGTTTTAGTTGATATTCCACAATCGTGGTCTTATAAATAGTAATTTTGTGTACCAACCTTTTTGCACTTGTGTATTTCGAGATGGCGAACAAAACAAATTTTGCATAAATAAATAAAATTGAAAAAAGAAAACAAAACAAAATTTGCGAAAATAACAAAAACACATTTGGTTTTTGGAATATAAACAACACGATATGAATGAGCAAACGAATCAATGAATGAATGAGCAGAAACAAATAAATTCAAAATGCGTATCAAATTAAGACAAAAAAAATAAGTTCTTAAATACAACAAAGCACAAAATCTGCATATCTATAAATCATAGTGTATCAACCGATATTTTAAAACGTGATAAGCTATCTATAATCCTTTTGAAATTTGCATATATTTAGACCTCTTAGGACATATACAAAAATTTAATATGCAGCAAAAAATATTTTTTTTTTACTGAATTACTAACACTAAACTAAGTCTTTAATTTTTTGCTTATTTAAAAATAGGCAAACAACTTTATTGGTAGTCTATTTAAAAAGGTATTCTTAAATTAAACATATATTTATGGGTCTCATATCAAATGGCTTACTTTATTGAAAAAAAAATCTAGAAACCGAAATGTGGTCAATTAAATTAAATGGCAACAAAGCAAAAATGCAAATGAGTCAATACCAAAAACAAAATACAGAACAAATTATAAAATTCATGCATGTCAAATAAAATACAATTTATGATATGACAAATACGAATATTGAACAATCTTGTTATGAATGCCTTAGGAACTAAGTCGACTGAGTTCGCAAATTGCCATGGAGCGGGGAAGATACCGAACTGAGCAAAAATTCAAATTCAAATCGCGTATTCGGCGCGTTTTGTTTACAAATAGAACCCCAACCAGATGGGCTGGGTTGAGGACGTCGAAGCGCGGGTAGAGAGGCGGGAGGTGTACACAGAGACCCCCTGATAGTGGCATGTATATATATATATGTGTTGTGTGTGTTTAAGTGTGTGTATGCATATGCCTATGAGGAAATGGGATTAATTTAAATACACTTTTCTATGTTGTGTGTAACAGTTTGAACATCAACTGTGTTACGCCTTACAAAACTACACGATTGTTAAGTAAATAACATATAAAATAATGTATTAAATAATAATTAAAATTATGGATAATTAAATTAAAATCCAACTATTTTAGTTTGGCATTTGGTGATTGTTCTGATCTCAGCTGATCTTTCTTGTTTGAAGGTAAGGTATTTCTCTCTCCCATGCATGTAAGAGTATTTGTTAGTCTCTATCACAAGCTATCTGTCTTCCTCTTGTTACTTGTAAGCTCGTGTATGCATATTAGATGAAATTATAAACAAAACATACAGCGACGCAATATGCTAGGCCGTTATATTCGTCACGCCCGGCATATATCCGAAGGGGACAAAGTGTGGAATGAGTTGTATGGGTTACGAACAGAGCGAATACGAAAGGGAGAGGGACAGCAAGCCTGTCACTTATCGCTGTTTGTTTTCGCCTTGCAAACGAACGGATCGCGCTTAGCTGCTCAGTCTCAGTTTCAGACTTCTCTGCTGCTGCTGTTTTTTACTCATTTGTTGTTATGCCCAAAGTTGGGGGTCGACCTATTCAATATGCTGACACACGCGCCAACACCTCCTACGCGCTGGCAGCGCTATCATCTGTCCGCTGTCCGCTGTCCGCAGCCGACTCTATGAGTGCTCGTCCATTGTTTTCGCGCATCGTAGCGATCCGTTGAAGCTTCGACAAAGCTTCACATACAAACAAATATAAATGTTTGTGTGGATGCATGTTTGGATGTATGTATATATTGCTTGCGGCAGCCAACAAAGCTTTACATCATGACAGCCGCAAGCACTCGCTCGACGCATGATACAACTACAATTTTAAATGAAATGCAATTGGGAATTGGGAATGGGAATGGGGAAGGGATATCAATGGAAATGCGAATTGGTGTTTGGCAGCAACAGCGGCAATCGCTCAAATAATGCGATTTGTTTGTAATGCAAACATGATTTGCAATGGGGAATGGGGAGTTTCAGTTCATTACATTTGTCTCTTAAAAACTACAATTGTATAATTTCAAAAGCACTACTAACTATAAAATAAATGGTGAATACTAAACCATATATCAAGAATTAACATATGAAAAAATTGTAAGTATAAATAATACAAATTTAAAGCTGATTACGTGGCAACTCGAAGTCTATATTAATGTGTTGTACAACAACTTAAAACTGTCATACGATTTGTTAAGCACACAGCAATACACTGTGGTTGCTGCTTGCCAAACTAATTTGCATTTAAATACCCGCACACCCAGCGGCAGAGCAAACTTATCAAAGGCACAGCTGCATGTTGCTGGCACTCAGATGATCGAATTGTAATTAAGCAAGCAAAAGCTTTTGCCCAACTGGGTCATTTTTTCTTTCCAACAATGCATAAGCAGAAGATGCCTTCTTTTATCTCAGCACTTACAGCATCTGTTCTTCCTCCTCTTCCTTCACTCTCTCTTTCTTTCCCTCTCTCTCTCTCTCTCTGTGTGCTTGTCTTTCTGTTATAATTATTATTGCTGTTGTTGTTGCTGCCGGTGATGTCACAAGAATAACAACAAATTGTTTTGTGGCTTTGCCGCACGTTCACATTAAGGCGTATGTAAATTTTATATTTTTTTAATGCTTGCATCAAAAATACAACAATAATAATAATTTGGCGTTTGAGAATTTAAATAAAAACATCGAGCCAATTAATTCGTATGCCATGTTTGGCGCCTGTTTTGTAAACCAGATTTTGGATTAACTAAACAAACAATCGAGTTCATTGTTATTGTCTCTGTTGTTGCTGCTGTTGTTGCTTGTTGTTGGGAACAGTTTTGGATTCATAGACAATGACAAACGTTGCTTGTAAGTTAATTAGCTACATGCGCCAATCGATTTTCGAATAAAAAAAACTCTTCACAAACTGAAATAAAAGTGAAACAATCTGAAATCTAAGCTTTAATAAATATATTTACATATGTGTGTTTTTGTGTCGATATGTAATAAAAGTTTTCTTTTTTTTTTAAGGTAATAGGTAGATAATATCACACGAAAACAAAGTCAACAAGAAAACTTTTCATGATTAAATGGAAAACTTGCATTTTATATTTGTTTTAGTTGAAACTTGTTTTTGGTTGTACTTGGGGTTTTATTGGTTTCCAAAATCTTTTCCATAAATGTTAGACCATTTCACATGCTATTACCCCAGATATCCATTATATTATTTTTTTTATAACTATTCTAATTATATAATTTAATGTGTGCATTCAAATGTTGTACTTTTAAGTAAACATATAAATAAATTTGAATAAAACATGTAATATAAATTGACTTGGATTTTCTTTTTTAAATTGTGGTTGCGTGTTTTCCATTAAATAACATAATAAAAATAGATGTAATTATGAGTAAAATATCAAAGAGGAAGCAAATAAATAATTGATTTTTAAACAAAAAGCACATTCTACGGAAACATATTCAAGAAAAAAATAAATATTATATTAAAATAGTATGATAATGTAAAAAAGTCGACAAATAAATATTTCATTTATAATGGGTAAGAAATTTAGTTATTATTTGAGCTGTTTCCTGACTGAATTGCCTCTCATTCAACGATTTGGCAAGTTGAGCGACTGTGCGAGTGTGTGTGTGTGTGTGTGTGTTGATGTGTGTGTATATATATGTTCATTTATTGCACATTAATTTGGAGGCGATGCCCCGAAAGATTTGGTCAGCGGATGTAAAATGCTCGATTCGAGAGGCCAGCCGTCATCGAATGCGTCAATAGAACTAAAGAGTTTTATTAGTAGAGAGGGGGGTGGTGGTATAGAGGGATAAGGTAGTGGGTGAATGGCTGAAGGGGTGTTGCCAATCATTCATAACGTATGGCTTTGTTTACGCCTGATAAAAAGTATTTCTTATTGTTGCCAATTTGTGTTGTTATTTTGGTTGCGATTTTTTAAGAATAAAATGATATCTATAGAAAAAAAAAACAAGAATTAGGCCATGATTAAAACGCTTTCGCTTGTTTGTTTATAATTGCTTATACAATTTTTTTATTTAGATAACGCACAATCTATTTGCAGCAGTTTTTTAGGGGCAGCCTTCAAAATTGTACACAAACATCCCGGTGCGTAGACACATAGACGCACACACACTCGCACACACAAACACACACACACGCATACATGTGTGTGTATTTGTTTGGTGCTTACATTTTGCAATTAGATTAGAAATCAAGAAGAGTCGAGGCCATAAAACAAGAAACAAACAAAAACATTAAATGGCGATTAAAAGTAATTTAGATAAAAAGACTCAAAGCAACAACATACGTGCAACAAGAGAAGCAGCAGGAGCAGAGAAGGCACACACACACACACACACATAATGGATGGGGCTGTGCACTATAATCAAAATAGAGCATTGCGATTTTATAATGTCATGGGAAATCGTCTACTGCTGTAGAAATAAAATAGTTAACTTAAATAATTAAACTATAAATAAATAAATTCCATAAACTATTCAGTTTTATTTTCTATATATTATTTTATTATACTTACTAAATAAATATTAACTTTAAATGAATTACTTTATTTTATAATTTCAGTTTGAACACAAATTTATTTCTTATCAATTAAATCAAATTTATAAATATTTAAGTTGTTTATATTTGTCAAACTGTAATATTTATTTAAATATTTTCTTTTCTTTTAATATATATTTTTCATATATTTTCTTCAATATGAATATTTATTTTCAATTTTTGATTATTATAAGTAAAAGTCTCTTTTGCATTCCATTTCTCAACTTGCTGTGGCCTGTTTTTCCATATTATGTAAGACGATGAAAATATACGAAAAGAGCATAAAAACTTCGTAATTTGGAGCACTTTTATTGACCTGTTTGCAAGTGCTGAACTATCTCTGGGCAGAGGCGACACCGTATTGGAAACGGGAGCCATGGCGACCTACTCCTGGCTCCACAGTTATCACGGGGCGCCAGTAAAAGCGACGCCAGCTTAGCTGATTTAGTTAATTGCATTGTTTTTCAATTAAAGTTCGTTTTAATTGAGCAAACAAACATAACAATCCAACTGGCAACGCAACATTAGACCAACTAGTCGACCAAATTATACTCTGTCTTCATTATTTTCCGAATCGAATTTAAAAGTTAACTCCAAATTTTGAATACTGCTGGAGAATTGTACAAAAATCGGAACTTTTTTAATTATATTAATTTGAATAATTATTCAAGCCAATTAAAATAGATATAATAAAGAGATAGCATATAGATAGTATTCTTCAGCATAATAATAATCACATATAATTATAATGATTTTATAATTTCCGAAAATTCATTTTAACTGATTGCAGCATATTTATAAGGAAACATTCCATTTGAAAGTGTAACAATTTAGTAAGTGGGACAAATAATAATTGGAAGCTGATCAATTTCGACATGATTGATTTCACTTAGTAGATTACAAATTCTGGAGTATATTCGCACAACTTGATACACTATTTACCGCTTAGCATATTTACAGTGTATGAAGAGGCAGAAAATAAAACAAGATTCCAACTGCCTTGGCGATAAGATTAAAACCAGGCAGACAATGTAAACAAACCAGCAAGCGAGGCCAAAAACAACCAAGTCGAATCCGAATCCGAATCCGATTCCGAACCAAAGAAAACAGCTACAAATCCAGAGATGAAACTGGAACTGGAACTGAAACTGGAACTGAAAAGTTTGCATTTTGATAAGAGCAATATGAAAATAGAGACAAATATTTATGCAGCTATATTTATAGCTATCTGAAAGTGTGTGTGTAAGTGAGTGTGTGTGTGTGTAAGTGTGTTGTGTGTGTGTGCGTATCTGCATTTGTATCTTTTAGTCTATCTGCACATATTTACAACTGTCCAAATGTATTAATCGAAGTACTTAATCTCTGCCTTCAACAGTTGAGATAGTCCCGGATTTGTTTTTTCTATCTTAAGATACTTAGTTGTAAGTAAAATAAACAATTTATATATATATATATATGTGTATATATATATATAATGAGCGATCTGACAAGCACTTTATTCACTTATCGTACTCATGGATTTAATATAATCAGTGAAGTTTAACAAGTCAGTTTTCGATTAAGTTGTGGAGATTAAATGATTATATTCTACAAATATATATATATATATATATATATAAATATATATATTAATTTATAAATACATATATATATATTTTCTTTAAATATTTATAAAATAATATATTTCAAAGTACATACAAATCTAGAATTTATTAATTAAAAGCTTTAAATTAATGTGACCAGTTCTCTTTTTTAATTCGCTTATTTCTGATTCATGAAAAGTCAATGTTTTTTTTGCTGATTAAACCAATTTTTATATAAGTTTATTTAATCTCTCAATTTATTTACCTAATGATCAACCAACTTTTGCTACACTTTTCTAACTTTTTTTCAAATTTATCGAATTTATTTTATTCTCAGCTGTATTTATATTAATTTGAGCTAACTTTTGCAGAATAACTTGAATTCTTCTATTTTCTGATCTTATTTCTCCATTAGTATAGCTGCAGATCAGATTATATAGATATATAGTTATATATATATATGCAAATATTTAGTGAATTTTATAAGCATTGCTGATAAGCGCAGAACTTGGGCGACACAAAGTGGCCACTTGGCTAAATGTGGATGCCACCAACTTGGCTCTGTGTGTCTATGGTAATTCAATGTGAATACGAGTGTGAGTCTGAGTGTGAGTCTGAGTGTGAGTCTGAGTGTATTTGTGAGTGCTTTTGGTTTTTGCTTGTCCGCTGTTTGTTCATGCAATTGCCGAGGTGAGACGGATTCGATTGGGTTGGATTGGATTGGATACAACTCGAAGGCGGAACAGAGATAGAGCCAAGTCTTGCTATAATAACAATAAAAGTGGCCACCAATTCCAAATCAATTAACGTTGAGTGCTACTGGCCATGACAAGAGCGTCAATATTTACACAAAATAATGACGGACAAAATAAACACAGAAACCCACTGAGAAAAAGAGACTCAAATAAAAACCCGACCGGAGTCAAAGAAAAGCACCGTGGAAAAACAAACGCCTACAGGTTTTTCTATATATATATATATATATATATATTTTTTTTTTTTTGTCTATTTATTTGACAACGTGACAATGACATAAGCAAAATTTATGAAACGCGTTAAGTCATTGCCAGACAGTCAGAAGTTGGTCGCTCTTTAAGCCATATTCTATGCAGAATTCGTTGTTGGTTTTTTGTCTAGAAAATTGAAGAAGTGAAATTTAATTGCATTTTACTATCGTTTGCTGTTGCATATTGATGGAGACATGCATATTAATGGAGTTGCACTTGCTGCTGCTGCAAGCAACAAGAACATATTTCGAATTCAAGTGGGGCAATTCATTCATTTGGGATTAGTTTGCAACGTTTGCCGCACGCTCTTGGCCATAAATTTGCGACGAAAAACTGTAGTTTTTGGACAAAAAGAAATTTGGAGAAACGAGAGGCTGAATTATGGTCTACCTGGCTGGCAACTGCTGACTCTTGCTAGTCCTGGTTGTCTTCTGCATCTTCCCGTTTTCCTCGCCACGGCACCCGAACTACCCAGAAATTCATTCATAAATTTCGAGGCAGCGCTTTAAGTCTGTCGGCCTGGCTGACACTCGTTTGGGCCATAAAAATGTCGCAACATTTTATGGCAACCAAGAAGAACGAAGGACACAGGACAAAAGGACGAAGGTGGAAGTTGGAAGGACGTTGCACGAACGGCACTTCCGGCATTAACGACTCTCGCTTGCAACTAACTGCAGCTACTTAAGAATGTGCAACACACATTTGCATTTGCCTGGCGGCATTCTTTGGGATACTGCAAATTAGCAGGCGTACTTAAAACGTATTTATGACTTAAGCTGAAACGCATTCCTAGCCAAAAATATATATAAATATATATATATATATATATATATATATATATATAGAGCAGTTAGTATTTTCATAGAACCAAAAAAGGGTCGAAGGAACTCGACTTGGAAATATTCTGGAATCAGCTGGCAAATTGCTTGCAGATTGAAAATTCGTTTACAGCTGATTAATAATATTTAAAAATATGTTAAACTAAATAAAAAAAGAATGAATAATAAATATTAATAATACTTTTTTTTTATTAGGAACAAGAAAGACCTGAAAAGTCTGCAAACAATAACTTACAAATATTAATTGCATCATTTAAGTTATCTAAAAATAAATTTAATTTTTTAAGTTTTGGTAATAACCGGAATATATATTAATAATAATACAACGAATAATAATTCGTACATTGTCAAATTAATGCCTGAATTGCTTGATGCTTTGGAAATTAAAATTTTATTTAATTAAGAAAAATTGATTTAAAATCACCAAAAATCGCCAGACATTTTCTATTTATTTAATATATATTTCTAAGAATTCTTTAAACTATTAGCATCGCAAATGTTTATTTAATATTTGATTTACAAAGAAAAACATTTTTATTTAATTTGTTTATCTTCAAATTCAAGGAGAATTCTAAGGAAAATAAATATATGAAATATTTATTTCCATTTGGTACTAAATATTTAATTAAGCATTAATAATGTAATTTGTTTAGTTTTATATTTTATTATTTAAATTTAAAATTCTTCCCCCAACTCCTATTAACTTCTTGTGTTAACAGTTATCCAACTGTTTAGGCCACTTTTCATGTGTATAAAACAGCTAATATATAAATTAAATAATTGATATCTATGAGTTTTAATAATAAAATTGTTCAATTTGCACAAATCGCAAAAACTGCATTCAATTTGTGGCATGGCATGGCTTAATGCGTATTTATGAGTTTTAGCTGCTGTTGCACAGTTGCAGTTGCACAGTTGCATTTGTCAGATATTTTTCATATTTTCGACATGTAAATTGTTTGCCGCACAACAAAATTTCCAAAATTGAATCATTTCACGCTGACAGCTAAATATGAAATCAGAAATGGAATTACAAAGCAGGCAACAGCCTTTGCCCCTTTGCCCCTTTGCCCCCTCAGCGTTGCTGCCAAAACGGATACATGGCCAAATTGAATTGTGTCTTGTTCTCTTACCTCTACACCCCCCCTCCAGCCCACCCCCTCTCTATCACTCGTCTGGCCATCTGTCAGTGAGTTCTTGAGGTGAAAATGCAATTATTTATTAGCAACACAAAAAAATGTATAAAAGCCCCCCTGTCCCCGGCACCAAGAAGCTTGGCAGGGCCACACAAATCCATCCACGACGACGACGACGACGACGTTGGCAAACGCAATCAAAACATGACGCACACACGCCACCTCCAGCTCCAGGAGCGTGCGGGGTGGTGGCTGCGGGGGCGCGGGGGCTGATTCGGAGGCCCAACTGACAGGGGCACGTATGTAGAATTAGTTTACGAATTGCTGCAGGATACGTGGCGCAACATTTTACAGCAAACAATTTCTCAATGCGCAGCACACCGACACCCCCCTCCCCGCCACTTCTTCAAACCCATCCCCTTCCCTATAAGGCAAGAATACGCTGTCAGTTGCACGGTGGCACAAATGACTAAAGCAGCCAACAAACTTGCAACTGCTGCAGACAGTTTTTCATTTGGCAAAGGGTTGCCTCCCCAATAAATGATTATTATCATTATTATTATTATAATTATTATTATTATAATTATTATTATTATTATAATTATTATTATTATTATTATTATTATCATTATTATAATCATTATTATTATTATTATTATTATTATTATTATTATTATTATTATTATTATTATAATTATTATTATTATTTGTTGACTTAAAAGATCTTCGTTTTTTAGCCGATCTTAATGAAATTTGTGCAAATTATTAATAATTTATTTTATTATATTTTTGGTAACTTGAAAGGATAAATTCTTAGTTTTCAAATCTATTTATATCGATATTCGCGAATTGTAAGCAGTTATCGATAAAATTAAAGACAATTATTATATGCAAGAATTTAATATTTAAAGTCTTTAAATCAAAATGTCTCTGAAATGGTTTTGATTAGGCTAAAAGGCAGGAAAACGTGTCTAAATCGTGTCAACCTTTAGTGCTGACATAGAATATATATATATATATATATATATATATATATATATATTTCATAGAGTCTGAGATGCTTATTTATGACTATTAAATGCCAAAAATATATTAATAAATATAGAAGCAGAATAAAAGATTTAGAATAGATTGTTCTGTAAAATACTCTAAACATTATTTGATTAATATCCGTATAAAAAACATTTAATATTTTAATATAATTTTACACAATATAAAAAAAACACGGAATCCCAATAAATGTTTAATTTTTAATTGTTATTATTGTTGAATAATATATTATTATTATATAATTTGCAGTTTTTTTTTTAATATTTCCTTGTTATTTATTTTCAAAAAAAAAACTTCAAAAAGTAATGTTTTGGCATTGGAAAAAGTTCCACTGTTATCGGCCCATAGGACATAGGCAGACATAGTCCTAGACATACATAGATAACCACCTACACTCAAAAAAAAAAGAGGAGAATAAGAAGAAGAAGCAGAAGAAGAAGTCTGTTGTGTGGCAGCTGGGGGAATTGGAATTGGCTTCAGCTTTGGCTATGACTACGACTACGACTACGGCTATGACTACGACTATGACTACGTCTGCGTTTATTTGGAGCTGGGATTCGTGGTTTGGGGCCTGGTCTGAGTTGCTTTTTGGGGTGAGCAATTTGTAGCACATGTGACGTAAAGGCATTTGCCAACAAGCGATGCAACCTGAAAGGAGCAAGGCACACTCACACAACACACACACATAACACACACAACACACACAACACACACATATTTTTGGGAACTTTATTAAGCGAACCCCTAACAACGCACAAAAGTGGCTGGGTTTTTGGACTAGTGTCAACTGTAAAAAAGAAAACTTGTGTGTGTGTGTGTGTGTGTGTTTGTGTGTGGTAGTGTGTGTTGGTGTGCGTGTGTGTTTGATTATGTGTGTGTTGATTTTTGAAATGAATATGCGCAGGTTGCCGGAAAAACTCTTGGCAAAAGTAAATTTAAAAGTTTTGCAAGCGCCGCTTTCTGTCTTTCGGTCTCCTTCTGTCTGTCTGTCTTTTTGTCTGTCTGTCTTTTTGTCTTGAGAGATATGAGTAGCGCGCACTTTTGGACAAGTTTTCTAGTTTTTCGAAAAACGTGAGGCACGTGGCAAAGCCAAAAGATTCTCTTGCAATACTACAAAATGTGCGATAATTCACATAAGAAGTCTTATCACATGTGTGTGTGTGTGTGCGAGTGTGTGTGTTTTATGAAATTATGTTTTGCTCGCATGTGTGTGTGTGTGTGTGCCTTCCTGCGGAAAGAAAGTACCACCCCAAGCATTTAGGCAGCGTGCAAAGTTTTCACCGGCTCACGTTCCACTTGAAAGCAATTAGCAATGCCACGGAGAAATGTTAGTAGCACAGCGCAAATACAGGGTGTTTTTTCTTGCAGGCATATTTTTCTAAATGCATTTCAATTTTAGCTTTTTGTGCTTTATTTTTCCATGCGGCTTGACAGTGCCCAAAAATCAGTTATTTGTCAATTTAAACCCAAGCTAATATTTTGTATATTATTTTTTATTCAGCTTTTAAATCAAAAAGAAAATGCAAATGTTTCATATAATATTTTATTAGAATATTATCTATATATATTTATTTTTAGTAAAGATTTTACTTCGTTATCAGTTTCAATTTACTTTAGCGAATATTTGAATATATTTTTGCTGTCTGTTTTTCTGCTATTGCCACAACAGAGAGCAAAATTGATTGAACTATTCTCTTGCAAGTAGCAGAGCAGATTAGACCGAAAAACATTAATTTTTGCTATCTGCTATTTGCTCCACTATTGCTATATCTATATTGCACTTGCTTGCTAAGTGTAGGTAAATTTCGACTTTTTTTTAGTAGCATAATAGCAATTTTTTAAGCAAGACATGTTTTTCTTATTAAAATTTTGCGATTAGTGATAAATATTATCCTTTAAGAGCAAAATATATAAAAAAAAAACAAAGATAAATTTATAAAACTACTAAGTATTAAAATGTGTAATAATAATATAAGATATAGGGTATTCTGTTGCTCACATTGAATCCCTGACGTTTTATAAGGATTCGTAATGTTTACTAACATTTTCTCACGCAATCATCCGAAAACCATTTAAATAACGCTCCATCATCTCGCACACACACACACACACACACACACACAAAACAAAACTTTTACACGGTTTTAGCTACTAGTTCTTCCTACCCCCCTTCCACTATGTTGCTTTGGTGTTTCGCGTCTCTTTTGGTTTTGCTGCGGAGGCTGGCTTTGATAAATGCACAGAGCATAAAAGTTTCTGGGGGCAAAACTACTTTTGGGGTTTTTAGGCAAATTCTCGCCTAGAACTAAAAACGTAGCCAACTACTTTCCACTTACCTGGCAGTCTGCCATGCCAATCCCTCCCCTACCCACCACACACACACACACACACACACACACACACACACACTCCCCCACCCCCTCGAGCTGCTGCTCAGCTAGACCAAGAACAGCAGCCGCCTCCTGCCCCTGCCACTGCCACTGCCCCTGCCCCTTGGCAGCGCCACAAATCGCTGAAGCCATTAGAGCTTTGGCAAAAAAGGCGGAGGCAAAAAAAAGAAAAAACGCTGCTAAATGCGACGTGAATTATTTAAGGCACGTGTGTTGTGCAGAATGCGGCAAATTCGACAGTGAAATGCATTTATTATTGAAGATACTGCGACTACTATTTGTGCCACAAAACCAACCAGCCCACCCCACCACAAGTATCCAGCTCCAGCACACAGCCACAGATGCCATTAAGTTGAAGCTGTAGCGGATCGAGTGGAATCCTTCGTCTGACAAGCGAACCAATTATGTGCGCCTGATGAGTGCCTAAGTGGAGCTAAAGCAGCGCCTTCTTGGTGAGGGGGGTGGGGTGGGGGGGCGGGGGTGGGGATGATGTGGTGTTTTTTGATAAACGCTTTACAGTTTGAAAAGTTTTTGGGCTATGTGTATGTGTGTGTGTGTGTGTGTGTGTGTGTGGCACGTGATTGGAATAACGCGTGCCAACTAAAAACTCAGCTTAAACTCACAAGCCACAAAAGTGGAAATTTTACCATTCGCTGTGAAAGGTGAAATGTGGAATGTGCAATACACACACACACACACAAACACTACACATACACATACACCCACTCACAGTCACAATGTCGAGGGGGTGGTGGTGCGTTCAAGGCAATTCCAAAAAAGGCGGGCGTTGGTTGTGGCAAGGTGACAGGCGAAACATGTTTCTGATTTTGGCAATCGACAAATGTTGCGCCAAATTAGCACAAATTTATTTATGCCAAACAAATTCCAAGAATCGCTTGCGACTCCATTTCCCCAGTAAAGTAAACAATTGATTGAATAAATATGCTGTAATATATTTTAAATTATTTAGAAAAATCAAATGTAAGTTTTCATTTAATATAAGAAATATATTTCTGAAATTTAAGAATTCATACGATTATATTTCTTAAACTGTATATTTTCGTTCTCTTCTCTTCCTTTCCTTTTCTTCTCGTTTCTTCCTGAACTCCAACTTTTATAAACACCATTAAATTTCCAACATTATAAATTTCTTTTTAACGATTTTCCTCTTTAATTTCTTTACAATTTTCCAGCAAATACAAAAAAAAAAAATATATATATTTATTATATATTTAAATAAATAAAAGACAATTCGCGTTTTGCTTGATGCATTTTCTTCTCGGAATTTGTTCTCTCTTCTTTTATCATTAACATTTTCTACTTTTAATTTAATTTATTTCGTTATTTATAATTTTCATATCAAATTTCTTTCTTTCAAATCTTTTATTGGCTAAGAAATTTATGTGAAATTGGCGTTTCGCCTGACGCAATTGATTGTTGGAATGCCCCCCATTTAAAGGTGGCAGTTTGTTTATTTTATATAATGTTTATTCGTTTGCAAAGTGGAAAATTGGAAATACAAATTGGATTGTAAAGTAGTTAGTTTTACATCTGGCGATATTTATACGTTTATATTATATATAGACCTAAATTGTCTCTGTCTCTCTCTTTCTCTGTTTTTCTCTCCTCTGTCATCTCTTTTGCTCCGTTGTTGTAGACTCAGTCTTGGTTCAGTTCGCTGCTGGCTCCCCGCTGCCATGCACATGGAGTATCATCTCGAAGGGATCCCATTCCAGATCCGATTCGTGCTTAACCCGTCGCCTGCCTCCCAACCCCACCTGCTGATGATGATGGTGATGAAGAGGATGATGGGCATGCGAATGATGGTGTGGCGGCATGGCCAATGTTGAATGTGCAACGTGATGCGCCAACTGATGTTGCACCAGTCCAATGGGCATATCCTGTGCATGCTCCGCCAAACCGGGCGGACGATAAATCTGCAAATGCTGCGCTTGCTGCTGATGCTGATGATGATGTTGCTGCTGCTGCTGCTGCTGCTGCTGCTGCTGATGATGATGTTGCTGCTGTTGTTGCAGCTGCTGCTGCTGCTGTTGCTCGCTGACCATCTCCTGGATATGCTCGCGGGTCTGCTCGCGTTCGTCCACCTTGCGCAGCAGCATGACACGCATGAAGGACATCCGCTCAAAGTGCTCCCAATTGGAGCAGAATCCTTGCTGCGCGTACTGCGCATGCCGCTCCTTCTGCAACTCGTCCACGTAGCGCTGCTTTATGATCGACCAGCGTGTCTGCATCAGGGCTGCAAGTAAATATGGGACAAGGGATTAACTAGTGGCTTATACAAGAATTCTATATGATAATGCAGCTAAAAGATTACTTTGCTGAGGAAGAGTCGGGTAGATCCATCGAGAACACACTTGCAACACAAAGCGAATCAGTTAAATTAATAAAATTAAGCAACTATTTCTACACTCAGCAAAAAGTACCCTAAATTTAAGTAAAATAAAAAGGTTTTCTATTTTTTCAAAAATAATCCCTAAATAAATTAAATATTATTATTACAACTTAAAATTAGTGACTTGAACGAAACTCACTTGGCGTTAGTCCCATTTCGACGGCGGCTTCCTTCCAAACGGCGGAGGTGCGACTCTGACCCTGTCCCTGTCCCTGCCCCTGGCCCTTTTCGGAGCGCTGTCGTCCCGCCCACAAAGAGGGTCGCGCCTTGATGGCATCAATGATGCGTCCTCGCATGCTGTTGTGCAACGAAGTGGGCCTGCCCAGCTTGCGGACGGGGGGTGTGGTCGTTGCCTCCACGGTGCAAACAGCCGGCGGAACCAGTCCAGTGAAGGCCGTATAACTCAATCCATGCGATGCCGTCGACTCAATCAGATGTGGCAACTGCTGTGTGGCGGTGGTCTGAGTGACAACTGACCTGGCTGGACCAGGGGTTGGAGCTTGAGTCGGCGTGGTCGAGGGCTGCAGCCAGTTGAAGCTGCCACTGGGACGACCACGTCCATGGCTGGCACTTGGCAGTGCTGGTGGCGCGGGTGGCGAGGAGGATTCGCTGTTTGTGGGACTAGTTGCCGCCGCTGCCGATGCCGAGTTGTCCGAGCTGCTGGCACCGGACTGGGCGCCCACGATCTTGGCAACGGTTATGTTGTACATAAAGGACATGGGCTCAAAGTGCTCCCACTTCGTGTTGAAGCGCTCCTTATGCAGAATCTGGCGATGCACCAGATTGTGGTAGTGGTACTTCATTTGACTCCAAATCGATTGTAATTTAACTGCAAAAGCAAACAAAGAAAAAAATATATTTTATAAAATAAACATTTCTTAAATATATATAAAGATATATATTATATATAATAATAAAAAGTGATACATTATATACAATTTTATATTTAACATAATGATAATAGTGGCATTTCACATATAAAATACATAAAAGCAGCTTTGCGAGTGTTCACTGTACTTCCCTCTTTTTATATTAAATATCCCATGGAGCAAAAAGGAAAATTGTGTAGCTTGCTGCATATGCAAATACTAATGCACTAATATGTAAGCCCAACAACCTATGAATTGCCGTGTCTATTTTTAAACAAAACACACGCACACACACATGTGCGCACACACAGGAAAAGAGTGGGAGCGCAAGAGCTAGAGAGAGAGAGTAAGAGAGCGGCCGAGCAGCAACAAGCGAAACAATGCAAAACAAAAATACAAAAAAAACGATGCCGGCTGCCAGGCTAAGCTTTTGCAGCGAACCCCACTAGAAACTTGGCTGAGCACACATATAGACAGTGAGAGCGGGAGGGGGCAGTGTGTATGTCTATCTCAGTTGCACTCACCTGTAGGCACATGACCGCCAAACTGTTCGGCGATCTCGTTCCACATGGGCGATGTGACGCTGCGACATAAATGTAACTTATTATTGGAATCCCAAATCTCTGGATATTTCTTGATGGCCTTCAGCAGCTGAGCGCGATTCACGAACGGATCCTCCTTAGGCATGGCGACAGGCGATGATAGGAGGATGAGGAATAGTAATACTATGGAACTGGATGCGATAGCGATGGAGACGGAGGCAGAGGCGTCGACGGCAGCAGCGGACGCGGAGCACAACTGCGTCCTTTGACATCAATTATCGGCGAATAACTGAAAGTAGAGTTTGCAAAATATGCGAATTGAAAATGAAAAGGCAAAAGCGATTGAGGAAAATAGAGAAAACGATGACGACGTCGGGGCAACGACGACGCCAGCGACGACGACGGCGACGCTTATTGTTGTTGTTGCTGTTGTTGTTGTTGTTGTTGGGGCGCAGCGATGCCGAGAGATTGGAAAGCAGCAGCAAAAAACGGCGAAAGCGCACACGAGATGAGATACACAAAATGCAAGCGAGAAGAGAGAACAAGGCAGAATGTGCACAAAACAGAAATAATAAAAGCAGCACCAGCAACAGCGACGTCAGTTTGTGTGTGTGTCGTAGGTGCTGCTGATAGAGTTAAAGGGGTGTGGGAGGGGAGAGGGGAAGACAGAGAGAGAGTGCCACAAACGAGACGTCGAGCAAAGGCAAAGGCAAAAACAGACAAAGACCAAAGAGACAAAAACCAAACAACAGCAAGCGAACCTTATGGAAGAGGCAAAGCTGCAAAAAAAAAAGCAACAACTAAATAAAAATAACATACACAAAACAAAAAAAAACATACACAACAAAAATTGAAGCAAGCACAAAAGAAAGGCAACGATAAACAACAACAGCGACGCCAGCGACGACGTTGGAGCAGCTCACTTGCAGCTGTATGCGTGTGTATCTGTGTGTGTTTGCCACAGCCTCGTCGCTTTTGTTGAAGGTGGCATCGGCTGGAAGCGTTAGAAGCGCAGTCCGAAACTCCTCGTGCCTCTCTTCGCTCTACGTTCGCTGCTCTCCGCGAATGCGAATGCGATACAAAAGAGCAGCCGTCCAACAGGCAAAGAAGAGTGCGCAGCAAAATGCACCCAGCAGCGAACTAGTGAATGACCCTTTCATTACCAAATGCATTCTAATTCCGCCAAATGTATGTATTTGTATATATTTTTAATTTTTTAAAATTCTATATAGATTATATTTTTGGAATATTTAAACTCATTTTAAATATGCCTGTAAATGCCTGTAATGCAATTTAAAAAAATGTTGAACAACGCTTACTTTCTGCATTACATTTTAATCCATAAGGAATGTGGTTTGTGGTATCGATTTGAAGCTATACCGTCTACAAAGTATAGATTACGAATTGAATTCATAATGGTGTATTTTCGCTGCTGGAAAGCGATGAAGAGTGCGGAGCAAAAAGCACGCAAGTAAACAGAGTAAATGCACGATGACCGACGCGACGACGGCAAACAACAAAAGCAGCAACAACGGACAGCGACGACGAGACCAAAGCACAGTCCGCAGACGCAGTCGGAGCTACGAAGAAGAAGAGCCCTACCCAGCCAGGCTGTCTAAACAACAACTAAAATTACCTACAGTTTCGATCAAAATAATAGCACCACTAAGAATTACAGCTGGAAAACACAAAAAAATGTTTCTTATACTTTATAAAAATTGATTATATATTTCTAATTATCATAATTATAAGTGCACAGTTAATAAGTGGTCTTATACATTTCTTAAATTTAAAACAGACCTTTTTTTAATACTGGTGCTATTATACTTTTTGGAGGTGTAAATACATGTATACACACACACATACAGACAGCAACAATTGCATGGTTACTGGCGTATAGGCGAGCAGGCGTTCGGTCGACCTGTCGGCCGGTTGGTCGTTTTGGATGCTACGTGCAATGAACCCCATTTCGCAGCAACTACAAACAACAGAAACTGCAACTACAACTAAAACTACAACAATGTACAATTACCCCTCACACGCATACGCACTGCAATTGCATTTGTATTAGTGCACAGCGCACCCACTGCTTTCGTTTAGTTAGGCAAACAACAAAAGCAACAGCAACACAGCTGTGCGAGAAAATGTCGTTTAAGCATTCTAATAAGCTAGCTTGACTTTGTGCAGTATGCATTTATTGCTCTTCATCTTCACGAAACACAATGCAGAAAAAACGTTAAAGCAAAAAACAAATTTGGTAGAAAAGCAATTTGAAAACTTTGCTATGCTGAATAATTTTAAAATAATATGAATATTTATTCTACTACACTCATGAAAATAATTGACCGGTTTTTCTTAATAAGAAGAAATATTAAAAAAAGAAAAATTCGCCATATTCTCTAAATTGCCAAATTATTACAAATTTTTGAAATTTTAATTCTATTATTTTAAAAAAAATTTCTTAAATAATTTTATTTTTGGACGACTTACTAATATGTTTGCCCATTTTTTTTTTACAGTGAGTAGGTTAATTCGGATGTTGAATGGTTGAATAGTTGTGTAATTCAAATGATTTTATAGTTATTATTTGACGTTACTATATGAAGAACATGAATTTAAGGTCTCAAAAATCAGTCTTCATTTATTTCACAAAAATGAACTTTAATAAGATTAAAGGCTCAAAATCTTTTATCACGTTCTTATTGGCAATCGTAAAGATTAGGGAAATTTCCTTTAATTGCTTTACGACGTGTTTCGTTGTCGTTGCCGGGCATAAATAGCAGTGAATTGTGCTTATCACATAACATATGTATATATATCTATATACGTATGCATGTATGTGTTTGTATGTTTGCCTGGTTCATATTGAGATCGTGCATTGATTACCGTGGCAATGGATACTTTCTTCATCAATTATTCAATGTCATGGCTTTGGTTCATCCAGCTGATTCCACTCCAATTCGAAAATTCAATTCCCATTACAGTTCCTCTGCTCTCCGCTCTCCTTTCTGCATTTCTAATGCTTTTGTTAATGCTTTTAATGTTTGTCGTCGTTTTATTGGTTGCTGTTTTTGTTTTCTGTTCTGCGAGATCTCTCTGTTTGTGCGTGTGTGTGTGTGTGTTTTTGTGAACGCACACGCATTTAGCTGGAAGCGGTGTCTTAAATTTTTATGACTGCATAAATGGTCCTGAGTGCCTCCGCCCCTGTGCCTCCTCCTACACAAACGTAATTTGCTAGATTAGAATTAATTTCGAGGCGCTTTTACTATGCACATAGGCAAAACTTGGACAGTAAAGAAGAAGAAGAAGATGCAAAAAGAAAAAAAACATAAGCCTAATGTAGCCGAGGCTGGACGGGCAGCTGGGCTACGACAGGCGGACAGGCAGATAGACAGACAGACAGATGGATAGATGGGGCATAGGCTCCACATCAATTGTCGTTGTGAAGATGGGCTTGAAACTTGGCACTGGACTGGGTGTGTGTGTGTGTGTGTGTGTGAGTGGGAGTGAGATGAGATGGCAACCTCCCTCCCTCTCTCTCCTCACGCCCTCTATCTGCTGTGCTGCCTTTGTTGGGTTTTTATTTTCATTTATGCTTTTTAAGTGCTTCATTAAAATCGCGTATGGCTACGGTTTGGGGTCGCTGCTGGGGTCTGCCTTGGCTGCCTGCCATCTGTGGCTTGGGATGGGGCGGACAGACCTTTGTCAGCATCATCAAGCACGGCACACACACACAACCGAACACAACACAACACAACACAACAAAACACACACAGCAGCCACAACAACGTAAAGAAAAAAAATGTATCTTTCAGATACATGTCCAAAACGCAAAGAAAGCAAAGCATAAAAAACGCACGTCGACGGTTAAAAAGCAAATAAAAAAATATATGAAATAATAATAAACAAATCAAAATGCACACAGCTAACCGACTACAGGATATCACGTAATTTTATTACAAATAAACCATAATAAATATCTATAATTTTCTTAAATTTAATTAAATGCATTTCTTATTTTTGCAATTTAGTGGTGATTAAATAAATAATTAATAAGATTTTTTTTGGTTTACAATAAGTAAAAAATAATCATAGATATTTTCCAAAAACCGATGTATACAAAAAATACACATATACAATATATAAAATGTAAGTATAAAATAAAATAAATAACTTAATCTTAAAATTTAATTTGTAGTTTTATAGTATTATTTTATATACTTTTTTCAAAGACTTTTCAAATTAAAAATAATAGGAAACCAGTTCTACCGAATAATATTTTTTTGTATTATGTATTTAAGAAACATTTAAATATATTGTATATATATCAATAGTTAATATTAAGTTTAAAAAAATAAATAAAATTAAGTTCTAAGCATTTCTAATATTTTATTTATACCCAAATTCTGTCCAATTGCTGATATGCTACACACTCGATTCCTATGGCTACAGGGTAATTGAAAGGTTAAAAAAAAGAAAGAGAATTGAAATAAAAAGAATTATAACCAAACATGTTTTTCACTCAGCTCTCGCTACTCAGTGTCAGGCCCAACTTCAACTCCAGTCGCAGAGTCGCAGCTTCAACTCCGGTTTCTGGTTCTTGATTCATGTGATTGCGTCTGTGTTTTCCGTGTGTGTGTGTGTGTGTGTGTGTGTGTGTGTGCGTGGCAATAAGTGTGTCCGTTCACGGGACGGTGCAAAAAGTTAAGTATCTTGTTGTTGTTTTCAGTCTTTACTTTTTTTTTTAAGGTGCGCATATAAAAGAGGTCTTCTGAACCGTCGCCAGTTTTCAGTTACCAGTTACCAGTTTCACTTCCCCAAACACCCCACACACACCCCAACCATTCGAGGGGCCAGTTTCAAGCAACAACAATAATGGTATCTGGCCAGCATCCATCCCGAAAGCAACTTGGCCAACTCCTTGCCAGCCTCCTCAAATCTTATACAGTAGCAAGAAATTTCGACAGTTATTTACGATTAGCACAAAAGATACGAGACATGACATGCGCTGAAATGCCGCGAAGATGCAGATGCAACAGATTCAAACAGAGAGAGAGAGAGAGAGAGAGGGGAGAGAGAGAGAGAGAGAGCGAAAGAGCGAGAGGGAGCTATTGGGGCAGATGGGAGTACGAACACAACACGAAACCTGGCCTGTTACCCATCGACTGGTCGCTACTGTTGCATGTGGCATGTTGCATGCATGCTGGTCAGCAGGGTTCCTCGTTTCCTTAGCACCCAACAAAGGATTTGTTCTTAGTTTTGTCTACTGTTTTCTGTTTATCTTTTATCCTTGCAGTTTGCAACAATAAAAACACAAAACTTCATTTATGAGCTCCGTTTGAAGTTCAATGAAATGTTTTCGACACACTTCTTTAAAAAAGAGAAAACTAAAATCAAGCTGAGTTTTCTATTTAAGAAAAAATATAAACTTCCTGCATTATTTTCAAGCAAAAATTACTTAGTTTTCATTTGACTTATATTTGTTAAAATAAAGATTGCCTAAAATGATATGACAATAATTCGTTTGCTTAAGAAATGATGAACAAAACAGTTTTTATTTTTATTAAGTTAAATTTGTATATCAATAAGTTTGTAGATATATAGATAAATATAGATATATGGATAAAGCTGTTGAATTTATATATATATATTTTTTTGTATTTAGTAGAGCGTAAAATCAATAAATTAAAAATAAATTAAAAAAAAATTATGAATTTGTATTAATATTAATGAAAAGATTAATATTATTATAATTATTAGTATTGTCATTCTTCTTATTATTATTATTTGTATATTATTATTATTATGGATTATTGGATTATAATTATTATCATTATTATTATTACTATTCTCATTATTAACAATATTGTTATTAGTTTTATTATTATTAACTGTTATTATTAAGTGTAATTTTATTATAATTTTGATTATTATTATTATTAATATTGCTCGAAATGACAGCATTTTCTGGGAACCGAATAGACCTTTATATCTTTTAATAGATCTTATTTAGCCAAGTTTATAACCGGAGAGGCAATCTAGTAGAGAAGATGGCTATATACTTGTTAATTGTTTCCCACATTTCAGATGAAGACAGTCGCATCTCTCTCTCACCCCATCTCCCCCTCTCTCTTTAGCCCCCAACATATGGTATAAACTTAATAAAATGACTTAAATGGGGTCGTTGCAAGTTGCGGCCAATTCTTTGGGCAATAAGCACAATTTATGGGACTCGGTAACTCTTTGGTCAGCCTGTTGAATAAATTAGTTGCTCGTTGCGAACTCGAGTTCAGAGAAAAAAGTGAGAGGAACTAGGAGAGGAGAGAGAGGAGAGATAGGAGAGAGAAGAGAGAGAAGCAAAGGCAAAGGCAAAGGCAAGAAAATATTTATCGACTCGTGCGTTGTGTTGCGTGTACTGCAATTTAATTGGGCGCTTCAGAGGGGGCGTGGCATCCTGAGGAACGCCCCCCCCCCCTGACCTTTGTCCCTGTGCTTTGCGTGCTTTTTAATGCAGTTTATCATTTGCCTGCTGTGCACTTTGTTTTATTATTTATATTTACCATAATTTGCCTGTGCTAAAAATACCACGCAACTGCAAAGGGTATGCTGAGGTTGTGCACTGCTATGTAACAGGCAGATCGAAGCAGCTGCTATATAGTGCATATATATATATATATTCAAACATCTACAAATATTATATAATATGCTACAGATATCATAAAAGAAATCTTAAATGATTACCTATATTACTGATCTGCAATAAATTTAGTTTAGTTTTTAATTAAGGAAAATAAAGTTACGAATAATATTAATCTCAAAGTTAACTCTTATACTTGTCCCTTGATTTGCATATGCCCCTTTAATATTTTTTAGGTAGGAAAAACAGCAATAAAATGCACAGCTTGATGGTGGATGGTGGAGTGGAGTGTGGGGCACCTCTGAGGTGGATGCGGAATAATTATAATTAAATGCGCTTTTACGTGCCCCGTTTTTCCGTCCGGGCTTTTCTTTAGTTTATGCAAATAATTAATTGCACACCTTGCCTTGAGTCCCAGTTTCGTAATTAGTTATTAACGCAAGAACGTATCATGAATACCCCTATTTGTATATAGTTTCTAAATAAATATGCAGATCACTTGATCCAAATTCGAATAATTATGTTATTTGTTAATCGGGTTCCGCTTCGATTCGCGTTTTTAATGCGTTTCAGGCACACTCCGCAAATTAATGTTCAATTTTAGTTAATGTAATTCGATCAATTATATCAAAAATTATGTTGTGAAACCATGCTTAAAAACTGACCATTTGAAATGAAAAATAAATATCCGCAAAGCTATTTATTTTAGTATTTGAAAACTGAAAAGGTTTCTTTAATTTCTAACGACTGGTAATTAAATTATCATGCATAGCATTTTATGGAAATAATTGTATTTAATGATAATATTTAAATTGCTTTATCATTTGATTAATATGCAATGATAACAAAAAAAACTGTTTGGAATGGCTAAAACAAATGCGAATAAAATTCAAATTGCGTGCAAATCAAAATTCTGCATATAAAATTTGAAATGCATCAGCGCAAAAAAAAGAAACAAAAATTGCATGAAATATTCTAAAAGCGAGCGCAAAATGGAATATTTTTTTTGAGACAACTAAGCAAATACTCTAAAAAATTCAGTTTATCTATCTTAATAAACGAAAAAGATTTTAGATATATATTTTTTAAATTATAGGTGTTGAAAAATGGCCAGCATAAAAACTTGCCAAATAAATAAATATATTTTCGATTTAGTTTGTGAAATAGGTCGAGCATTAATGCTGTTTTTGCATTAATTTTTAAATAACTTTCTTTTAGAAAAAAGATTAATGTAGAGTAAAATGTGGGTTGTTCTACAAATTATTTAATTAATTAATTGTTTTGTATAGTTTTTGGCAATCTCATTTTGTGCAAGTTTTCGTAAACATTTGTAAAATATTCAAAAGCACTTAGCTGATATACCCGTTTGCACAATTGAGTTAAAAATCAGTTTTAATAACCGTGTCAGGCAACAACTAAAAAAAAATAAAGAGGAAAAAAAGGAAAAACGGTGGCTGCTACGTGTCCGCGCGGGTGTGTGTGTGTGTGTGTGTGTGTGTGCGTGCATGCAACGCATTAATTATGAATATAATTCACTGGGGCTGGTTCGTTAGGGCAGCAGCAAAAGCGATTGAGGAACAATCATTTAGCGGGCCAAGGGGAGACCATTTCGTGGCACTTTGACGAGTCTTCTGTGTGTAAGCTGCGTGTGTGTGTGTCTCTGTGTGTGTGTGAGTGTGGCAAGTGGCAAAGTCAACAAATGTGCAACGGACACAATTTTCTCAATGCACAAACATGAGATGGAGCCCGTGGACAAATGGAGTGTGTCGCCCCCCTCCGCACCATCCTCATCCTTCACCATGCACCGCACCTTGCAACAATCAACATCAATGTTGCTTTTGCCATTTGCCATTTTGTTGTTTTTCGCTTTTGTATTTTTTCATTGGAAATATCGCGCTACGCACTTGATTGCAGCATTTAATTAAACCAACAGCAACAGCCCAAAAACAACAACAACAACCGCAACACATTTGGCTGCAGCAGCAACAACATCCTGGGGCAACAACTTAAAACTGAACAACATGTTTCGGAGATATTTATGAGCAACACTTGACAGATTTATTAATACGATGTTTTTCTTTCATTTAACATAACGTAGCTGAAGAGAATCCAAGACCAGTGAGAGAGAGAGAGAGCGAGAGAGAGAGAGAGAAAGAGAGAGAGAAAGAGAGAGAGAGAGGGGGGGAGAGAGTTGAAGAATCATTTTATCTAAATATAATTAGAAAACTGCATTATTTCTTCTAAAATTAATATGCATATAATTTACTTACTAAATTTAACATTTACTTTACTATAAAATAAAAATATCATATAAAATATATAAAATAAAATATATAATAAAATATAAATATATTTACATATATATATAATATAAATCCAGAAATCCGGCCCGAAAGTGAATACTCGCAAATGGCCTCTTCCAACTTAGAGAGCTCTCCCTGACTGATCAATACCTGTGCGTATTCCACAGGTAGCACGGCTACCTTCACCTTCTTTGTGATATCTACATCTGACATTCGTGGTACGGTGGATGTATGCGAGGTGGGCTTCTTGGCGGCTGCACTTCATGTGCTTGGCCGTGCGCCCACGCCTATCGTTGCTTTTTCCATCCTTGCCCCTAATGGTCCGCAACGTGCACTCCTGGCCGCCGGGCACACTCTCTTAGGAGTGATCAATGGAGGCGTTAGGGTGCTTTTGTTGCTAAGAGTCCTTGCTGGAGGTATCTTAGATACCACTTGAACCTAGAGCCGCAGAGGTTGCGACGGTTCGCGTCATCCAACCCACCGGGTTGTCCCCTTGGTGGTAGGAGATCTACGCTAATTTTAACCTTCTGCTTCGTTACCGGTTGTGGTGATCCGACCAAAACATTCCCGCGCAATGAAGCTGTGGCATGCTGTGCCTGCGTCACTCACCTGTATGATACTGGAGGAGCAAGCTGTGGAGCATGGTCTGTCACACTAGACGACCTCCCCCCAGAGGGTTCGGTCCTCCAAATGTCTTGCTTCATGCTTGGCGGGGAGAGAGAAAGTATGTCCGACCGGGCAGAGATCCGCATTACCCAGATTAGGCTAATTAGAACAGGCGGTCGCCATTAGAGACTGTGCTAGTTATTTACCTCTGCCCCCAGCCAGGCGGACTCTCGGCACGGTCCGAGTCACACCTTAGTCCGGCCTGGACACAGATGTGGGGGTTGTGTGAGGCTATGCATTTAAAGAGGCGGTGACACAAACGCCTCGTTAGTACGATTGACATTATCGTACCCGCTGTTCGTCCGTTACTGCTTATTTACAACAAATCTCGTATTATTCGTAGCTAACCTCCCTGAGGATAGACCTTTCGCTATCCGCAACCCGCGACCCGCCTGGTGGCCTCAGCTCAGCCCCATCCGAACCATCCCTGAAGTTCTTTTGACCAGGATATGTTTTATTAAATATTATTTATATATTTATTAAATACACTCCTCGCCACTTGAATAGGTCAGCCCGTAAAACTGTTTCTATCGCACACTGGCAGACCCGAGATCTAAGATGTAATAAATACCCTTATTTAATTAACATATATTCGATAGCTTTTATCGATTCTCTTTAAGTTAATTTGTTATCTTTATAATTAACACACTTGAACCATAATCAACGAACTCTTATTTTTGTAAAGTTTAGTCATCAATTTATTAATTAATTTTGATTAATAATTAAATAGATTTTGGTGTTTATATAGTTATCCATATCCTTCGGAGAATTAAACACACGCAAGCGGAAATAGATAGAAATTTATAAAATTTGATACAACTTCTATAATTATATTTGCAATTCATAATTTGTGCATTGATGACGGTCGTATAAGTAATTCAACTTTTAGCAAAGGTGCATTCGCAAATATGCCTTTTCTATCGAAATAGTCATTACTGTGAAAGATTTAAAGAAAACATTAATAATTGGAAAGGTGATGTAGTGACTTATTTACTTACTAAATATAACAACCGTTGTAAAACCACCATCGAAATGCAAGTAGTTGTGCACAATTCATGTTCAAAAACTTTCCATTACTTCTGAAAGAAAAGAGAATTTCTGTGGTGTTGCCCTGGACTTCACCTATACTCAGCCGATATCCATCGTTTTCGTCAGCGATGGCAAATTCATTAAATATTTCTTTTGTTTCATATTCGTTAATTTCACTTATATATTCTATGTGTATATAGAGTTCATGGGGTTGGGTACTCGTCAACAGATGAATCTTCTCCAACCCCAAGAAGAAGTCGTCATCCAATTTACCAAATCCTTGACGGTATGCGGCCCAATCCCTGTTAAAGTCATAATCTTCACGGTTTCGTTGCATGATAACTGTCCATCCAGGACCTGCTGTCTCCGAGTCACATAAAGCATCAAAGGAATGTTTACCGACACGGATGTTACGAGCACCCGTCTCATTAAAGCTAGAGCAAGTTACGTAGAAATCGCCTTGTAAATTGGATAACTCTTGATTCTTTTGTTCAATTATTTTTTGATGTTCGTCCAACTGTGTTTCAAACTTCATCGATTTGAATATAACTCTATTAATATCATCTTTTAGATTTAAAATTAAATTGAATATATCCTGATTTTCTTGTTTAAGGGTTTTTTTATGTTCGTCCAACTGTGTTTTAAACTCCATCGATTTGAATTCAACTCTATTAATATCATCTTTTAGAGTTAAAATTAAATTGAATATATCCCGATTTTCTTGTTTAAGGGTTTTTTTATGTTCGTCCAACTGTGTTTTAAACTCCATCGATTTGATTTTATCTACATTAATTTTATCTTGAAGAGTGTTATTTAAATTGGATAATTCTTGATTCCTGATAAGTTCAATGGTTTTTTTTTTTTTCGTCCAACTGTGTTTTTAACTCCTTCAATTGGATTTCGTCTCTAATAATTTGATCAGGTAGAGTGTCATTTAAATTGGATAACTCTTGATTCTTCTGTTAAATTATTTTTTGATGTTCGTCCAACTGTGTTTTAAACTTCATCGATTTGATTTCAACGCTATTAAAATGATCTTGTAGAGTATAAATTAAATTGGATAATTCCTGATCTATTTGTTCAATTATTTTTTTATGTTCGTCCAACTGTGTTTTAAACTCCATCGGTTTGATTTTATCTACATTAATTTTATCTTGAAGAGTGTTATTTAAATTGGATAATTCTTGATTCCTGATAAGTTCAATGGTTTTTTTATTTTCGTCCAACTGTGTTTTTAACTCCTTCAATTGGATTTCGTCTCTAATAATTTGATCATGTAGAGTGTCATTTAAATTGGATAACTCTTGATTCTTCTGTTCAATTATTTTTTTATGTTCGTCCAACTGTGTTTTAAACTGCGTCGATTTGATTTCATCTTTATTAATTTGATCATGTAGAGTGTCATTTAAATTGGATAACTCTTGATTCTTCTGTTCAATTATTTTTTTATGTTCGTCCAGCTGTGTTTTAAGCTCCTTTGATTTGATGTCATCTTTATTAATTTGATCTTGTAAAGTTTCATTTAAATGGAATAGTTCTTCGGTATTTTGTTCAATGGTATTATTACATTCGAGCCACACATTATTAAGCACCTGCACTTTGGATACATGGTATTCGATTTCTTTTTGTTGTTTGGCGATTAAAGCATTTTGTTGTATCCTACAATTCTGTAAATATTGATTATTTAATTAATTCTTGATTGATTGCGAAGTGACATTGCTGTTTCTATTCTTGTTAGACTATTCAAAATTTAAGTTATTTTATTTCACAATTCTTAATAGTCTCGATGCTGGCGAAGACTGATGAATATTATATTTAGAACATGTCACTTGTGAAATATATTTAAGACTTAATTGCTCACAAGTTGTTCGGTAGCTGAAATTTCGTTGGAGGATTCTCCTTTGATTAGCATCAGACTTATGTAGAAAGTAAAGAAAACACAATTTAATTTCATCTTTTTCTGCTATGGTCTGGACTTAATAGAATCAGATGTAGACTGAATGTTCAGAGTCAGAATTCCCGCATTTTATAAGATTGAGAGGCGCCACAGGCACAGGTCAAGTATTTCTGATTATAGGTCAATGGCGATAATGGTTTTACATTATCAGCAAACTCAAGACGAATCCAAAAATTATTTTTGACTATTATAAAAGTGGGGTCAAACAATCTGAGAGCCATCACACAAATACTGTTGGAGAACATTGATAATTGTGTGCACAAAGTTTACTTTGCAAATTTAGCAATTGAACAACTTTTGATTTTAATTTAAAATGTATATTCTAATAACAACAAATGCTGGCAGATGAACGCAGAATTTGACTTAATAAAGTTTATATATATTCTTGATCTTCTTAAGATCAGCCGTGAAAAATGGGATAAATTGCTTAAGTGTGCAAAATATATTTAAAGGATAATTTGACAAATATGCTTAGAGACTGTGCTTTTATCGATATCGATTATATATAAAAGCTGGCTGCAGGGTATCTGCTAGTCGAGCTCTCTCAACTCTTTAATGATCGCGTCATAATTTTTGTAATTGAAAATGTATTTTATATTGTTTATAATTGGAGAATTCGATTCGATTTATATTTTCATCATAATTTAAATTTTTGCTCCTGGTCAAAAGAACTTGTGGGATGGTTCGGATGGGGCTGAGCTGAGGCCACCAGCGAAAGGCCTCCCCTTGGGGAGGTTAGCTGAGAATAATACGAAATTGGTCGTAAATAAGCTAACTTCAAACTTCTCTAGAAGGAACGGAGTAATCAGTTAAATATATTATAGATAATCCAGGTAATCATTTGCTTACGTGATTCCACAGTAGGGAGGATACCACCAGCCACCAGTAGATCTTGCTCACAATTGTCCTTATCCCAGTCATTATTACGATCGAATGTGCTGAATTTTTGAGTTGCGCTGCTGCGAAGATTATTATATTCCACTTTGCTAATATATTCTCCTAAATCCAGTCAAAGAATATGCGCAAACCAATTTAATTTCATTTTCTTCCGATATGGTAAACTACTCTTAACAGAAGCAAACATAATTTGAATGTTCAAAGTCGGACTCCCGACATTTTATAGAATTGATTAGAGGCACAGAGAAGGATCACCTTGTTCAGTATCACAGATAAGAAACCAAGTCAATGAATTAATTAGTGACGCATTAATCTATATATTTTTTATAGTTTTTCTCTGACAATGAAAGTTGGCATTGATATCGAAACATATTTGACAAGAACATAATATAAACTTAATTATTTATAACTTAACTGGAGCTCTTTTTAGAATCGACTGATCTTAGTATAAATGATGACCCTCAAATCTTAAAGTTAACAATCTGAGAGAGAGTAGACAAATAAATGGGTATACTTTCAATTGTGGCTTCTGTAATGTTCAGTTCATCTTCATTTGATATGTACAACTCAGGCAGATGGAGTTAAGTAAATATATTTTCCTGATCACCAAACAAAAGCCGAGTCGATTAAGTCATGTTCGTATCTCTATAAAAATATAGCTATAGAGTTATGTATATCTGTCTTATTTATTATTATTAAAATTGGGGTCTTCTGCACTGCGATCAATAAGCTCCTCCATCAGCCCCATTTCCTGCACGAATGCCAGATTCCTACACTGATTGTTACTTTAACTACCCAGTTTGGATAGGTGACTTTATAGTCTATTCCTATCCAAGATCATGGCTTTCTTAAATCGTCGAATAATATATAAAGAAACCTAATTTAAAACACAAAAAACATAATTTATTAAATTACATGCAAAAACATATTTTTAATCTTCAACACTCGTCTGTACTTTTCCTTCTTAGAATAAGACTTATTTAAAATCCTCGCTCTGCTCGTTAATTAAAGTAAATCTTAAAAATATAAAATTTGTTGCTGACTAAGTTTGATCTCTTGATTAAAGACACAATTTACATTCTTGCTCTAAATTTAGGCTAGAAATATTAATTATAATTATGCTTTTGGGATCAGATCAAATCATTGCACAGGCAAAACTTGGTGTTAAGATTATCAAATCGCAAGAATTTTTAAATTTTTAGCCACATAATTGAATACTATATTTAAATTTAGAAACAACAATATTTAACAACATTGCTGCTGACCTCAAAGTCAACAAAAGCGAAGTTTCTCTCATTTCATTTTGCATTCTCCAACAGTCTAACAAAAATATTGAAAAAATCTGCTGTTTCGAGAAATATTTTTGAATTGCTGGCAAATGCAGCGAAGAAATAGTGTCTCATTTCCATTTCCATTCAATATGAAACTTCATATTTTGTGGCCAGCTTCGATTTGGTCAAAATGCGGCCATAAATCACAATGCATTGCTTTTTTTTGGCAACTTGAATTTTCATTAAATTAGAATCGTATCGAGAATACTTTAAACCAAAACATCTCTCCGAACCCCGCCCCGCCCCGCCCAATCGATAACCCACTTCGAATTAAAGCAAAACAACAACTTTTACATAATTCCACTTGCCGACTTTTAAATACACTTTTGCTGATAGTTCAAAATCAGAGTTGGTATTCAAAAATTGTATCCATATTCAAGTGATTTTTTGATTTCAGATGGCTGCACAAATGAGTCGACAAAATGAAAATGCCCAAATGCAAAAACGACAATTTCTCAAACGAATATAATCAAAAGATGTTCAAATCTGTTGCTGGTTTTTGAAAAATACATGGCCACATTTTCTAGCGCTCGAATTTTTCGGATACAACATAATTATTTTGGAAGCTGGCCCATAAATCAAAGGCGTTGCGGCGGCAAAAACACACACAAAAAAAAAACTAAAATCTTTAAGACTTGCCACCGAAACGGGAACGGGGAACTAAACGTAGGCGTTGCATGCACTTCGACAATGGACTCGGATTTGATTTGGATTGGAAACCGGGTGGCCAGGAAAAGAGAAAAAGGGAGAGAGAGAGAGAGAGAGAGAGAGAGAAGGAGGGGTATTTATGTATTTGGAAAATGCAGCAATGCAGTGAGGAAAAACCTCGCAACATTTGGCAGCATGTGGCAAGTACGCGGACTCAAAACGCTCCGATGCAACTTGTAACGAAGATGAAAATGAAAATGATTTATGCTGCAGTCGCTCAGTCGACAACATGTGTGTGCGAGTGTGTGTGCAAGTGTGTGTGCGAGTGTGTAAGGCTGGAATGGATTGCACTGGGTGTTTTTTTTTTTTTTTTTTTTTTTGGTGAGGAGGCACTTTGTTTGCCAGCTGTGGGCGATGATGAAAATTGAAATAAAAATTTTTCTTAATTTTGAATTTGCTGATTATTTATTACACTGGAACATCAACAATGACATCAAACAATCGGATAATGAATTGAAACAAGCAAGTTTCACAACAGCTAAGAATACTCGATTCGAGAGTATTCTATATAAATATTAAATATTAAATAATTAAATAGATTAGTTATATTTATTAAATTATTAGATTAAAGTACAGCTTCTGTTTTTATTGTCAAATTTCTGTTGATACGGTTTTCGAAACTTAAATCAGTTGTTTTAAATGAATTTGCAGGAATGCCATTTTTACTGTTTCAAATACTTTTTTTTAATGAAAATTCAGTTAAAACATTGAAACAATTTAGTGAATTATATATATATATATATATATATAATATTTTCTCTACTCTCCATTCTCTATTTTCTATTCTCCATTCTCCATTCTCTATTCTATATATATTCATAGTTCTCGAATGAAACAGATTTGCTTATCATGTTGTATATTTTATTACTTGCTACTGATTGCAGCTCAACAGCTTGTCTCAAGGTTATGTATATATACATATAAATTTGTATATATATATTGTGAATATTGTGAATATTGTATATAATTTTAGATTTTTATACTTGCTTTCGCACAATTTCATTAGCATTTTAAATGTGTTTACAGGGAATAAAAAAGTGCTCAATAAATAAGTTAAATAATAATGTGTAGAGAGATTTATTCAAATTGCAGTCTTTCCTCTCCAACAGATCTTATAAATATACGTTATTTATTTTTTATATATCACCCTAAACTATGTTTAATAGATTTAATAAAAAATTCTAATTTATTATCTTAAACTTAATTTTATTTATATTCATTATTATTATATTAGATAATAAAACCATGTTGATTTCTCTCAAGCGGAATTTTGAATAACACTTTCAATATTATTTATTTTGTAAAATCAGTGTAATAAATTTAATAAAAATCTCAATTTACTATCCTAATCTGCGATAAATAGTTATTATTAAAGTTTACCTTTTTTTCAATTAATTATAAGTATTATTATTATTTTACATGATGAAATCTTCTCTCAAATCCGAATTTTGAATGAAACTTTCAGCAATTATTATTAATACATTCCTTATCTGATAGCTGTTGACCCCATTTGGTTTATTGCCCCACAAATAACACGAATTTCAACACAAGCCAATTGGTTGCAGTGTTTTCTATTGTTTTTGTTATTTTTTTTTTTTTTTAAAAACAATTCTCTACATTGTCCTCCAAATTGGTGGGTAATCAGTGGATGCTGTCGAGCGATCTGTGGATCGATCTATTTTTTTGCTTGAGTGAAATATAACAACTTTATATTTGAATTTTTGGGGTTGGACTTGTGTTTCACTAAGGTCGACTAAAGGTCAGCCAAGTCATAAACTAAAATTTATTATTTATACGCAGACCGTTGACAGCCAAATCGTTCAAGTTGCAAAATGTTCCGATGAAATTTACATAGATACAAAAATACTCAGATAAAAGATACTTGCCATATTTTGTGCACTTCATGTTCTGGTTTTGGATTACCCATATGGGGAGTTTCTTGAGACAAGTTTTTCCGATGAGTCTTTGAGTTATGGTCGGCGATAAAACTAAGTTTTTTGGTCGTAATTTTTCACATTTTATTGAGATGAAACATGTATGAAAAATGATTTCGTCATTTCCATTACGTAATGCCCAATTTACAAATGAATTATGTACAATTGTCGTAATATTTTCATTGAGTAATTTTTCTAAAAAGATAACATCAGTTTTTCCATATGCAAATAGGAAAATTTTACTTAGTTTTACCCATTTATTTGAAGGTTATAATTTATTTCATTTAAGTTATTTTATTGCTCTTCAAATATGAGAAAATATTTAAGAAAAAATTGAAAATTTTGTATTTGCCTTTCTGTAAATGTATTTTATTGTAGGACTCTGATTTGTTGGCCAACCTTTGAAGTTTTTTGCGTCAGCATTTCTACTTAAGACCAAGTCGTCTATATTTATATCGGGTTATATATTTGTACTTATTATTTTACTTGTTTTTTTATTTTAGAACATTTTTCTATGGGGAAAACACACACAAAAGTTTTCCTTGGCAATTGCCACGCCCCCCAGTTGAGTTTGCTGAGAAGTTGGCTGAGTTTGGTTTTGTTTTCAATTATTTTTGGCTGGGCACGCAGCTGGGAAAATCGGCATCGTATCGCAGCATATGGTGTATATAACAGTAAGCCGGAAATAAATCTTAGTTATGCTTTTTTAAAATCCTTCAACAAAAGCAGCGGAAAAATCACACAACGATAATAAAAACTATAAATTGCGTCATAAATTCTGGCGCTGAAAGGCGGCGAGTAAACAATATAAAAACGAGAAGGCAAAGAAAAAGGAAAAGAAAAGGAAATTTGTGAAAAACTTGCATTTCCTGATCGAGCTGAGGGGTGCGGGGTGCGTTACGGTGCTCCTAACGAGATAATCAGCCAAATGCTTGTTATTATTGCCAGGGAACACACCCAAAATACAAAAAAAATAAATAAAATACCAGCAGAACTGAGAGCGGAGCAGGGAGTAGGTTTCCACCCTGCTCCTCACACCTTTTATCATGCAAATGTTGCCAGCAGATCCTGAAGCTTAAGGACGAGTCCTGGGAAAGCGCTTTATTAAATAACTATAAATCAGCGAGCGAAAAGTTTATTGTTACGCAAATTGTGTTGCATAGAAATGTGAAATGTGAAATGTGAAATGTGCCGCGTTGCAAAGAAAAGGTTTGTCTTTTGTTTTCACTAAATGTTGTTGAGAAATTGCAATTTATCAATGAAGCTGTTCGCAAACGCTTCTCAAAGGGGTCGCGGCGTAGGGAGGCACCCTTGGGTCTACACATCTCCCCTCCCTTCCCCGGCTTAACACGCAGCAACAACAACAATAACAAACAAGACTTGGCCTCACCCCGAGAGCTAAGCAAAGTTTTCCTTCGTCGTTGTCCGGCTTTTCCACGACATGTCCCAAGGGTTTCAATTTTTTTTCTCTTGTATTTTTTTTTTTTTTTTTTAGGGCTAAAGTGTCTGTGGATGATTCGGGGGATGAGGGAGCTGCAACAAACAATGCAAGAACTTTTCTTTACAACTTGTTGTCGTTTTTTCTGTGTGTTTTTCCTTTTGCTGTTCAAAAGATTTTTCTATTGAATTCGTTGCGGCTGTGGCTTTGGTTGCCGCGCCTCTCGATTCTCATTTTACAGCGACAGACAAAGGGGATTACAAGGTAGACACAGCTGGAGAGCTGTTCTGGAGGGGGGGGGGGGGGGGTAGATAGTCTTTTGCTTACCTGGTCAGAGTCCATGGCACAAATTGCCCCAACTCAAGCAGCTTCTACTAACCCTTTCCGGCTACTCATCATGCGGGGATTTGCTCTCAGCGCTCCCCTCTTATTTTTCACGCGTTCATTTATTAATTACGTATTAAAAGATACCGATCTGTACCCCTACCCTCCCTCTGACTCTGGGGAACTCTGTTGATTTGAATGCTATCTGCTTCGATCGCAGTGGCGCCAATCTTCATTATATATAATTATGTAAATGCAGCCAAAATCAACTCCAAAACACCCCTTCCCCCCTCCCACAGCACAGTAGTCGTCGCCGATTAATGTAAGTTAATTAATTATAATTATGTTATTTAGATCTGTGCGCTCTGCCGATTCGATATGGTTCCGAAATTATTTAATATAAGCATAATTATAGTTTCGGAAATGTTTTAAAAATGGTTTCATTAATTGGTTTAGGAATTTATTAAAAGCAATAAAAAATAAATTAATAGGTTTTTTTATGACTGTTAAAATCTTTCAGAATGTGAAACAAAATGCAGCTATAAAAAGTTATAGCAGCAAACAAGTAAATTTAATAATTTGACATATAGAAAATATTTACAATTTGCTTTTTTTTTTAAATGATTTATTTATCGTAAAAATTATTATATAGACTGAAATTTTCTTCTTCGATTTGCAGAGGAACTCGAAGTGTGTGTGAAATGGAGAACTTCAGAGATGTTTGTGGATGTGGAAGTGGAGGCCATCTCTCAGCTGGAAGCAATTTAAATGGCATGGCAAAAAGCAGGCAAAGAATGAATCTCATTTCCCGTGCAGTCGGCGCTGGGATGTGCCCAGTAAGTGGGTAAGTGGTAAGTGGCAACAACTTCGGACTAAATGGGAACTTTGTGTTGTGCCACTTACAGAAAATATGTACTAATTATGCTGCCAGTTACAGCAAAGCAGGCAAAGCAAACAAACAAACAAACAAACAATCAAACAAACAATGAGACAAACAGAAAACATGTTGTAAATTGTGCAGTTGTCGACTGGATGTGGGGATTCTATTAATTGTTGGTCTAAACGAGCTGTTTAAGTTTAAGGCCAGTGGATTTTCACCGGAACCAGCGGCAAGTTTTTTATATATATATAAATTTTTTTAATATTTACTTTTTAATACCAAAACGAATACACTAATAAAAAACGGGGCTTGGCAACTTGTTGGCTTCAAAGATTGCGTCTGAAACTTTGGACATGGCTCGTTTTGTTCTCGAATCGCTGAGAGGCAGCGGAGCGGAGCGGAGCAGCTGAACCATCGAACCGCTCACCAGCTGAACCGCATGCCAAAGCAGCTCAGCTGTTATTGTTGTTGTTTTGATTGTTGTTGCTCTTGTTGCTGTTGCTGTTGTTGCTGCTGTTGCTGCTGCTGCTGTTGCTGTTGCTGCTGTTGCTGTTGCTGACGTTGTCGTTATCGCTGACGCTGTCGCTGTCGCTGCCGTTGCCGTTGTTGTGGCTTTCCGGTATTATGCCCATTTACAAAGGCGGCGAGCGGCAAGCAGCAAAAACTTGAGAAGTTCTAAGGTTACAGCAAAAAAAACAAACACCAGTAAAAAGAGAGAAACACCGACAACAACTAAGAAAGCAAACAATAATGACACCAACACCAACAACAACAACAGCAACTTTGTAACTACAACATACAATGGGTGCCTCCAACAAATAAAAAATAAATTTTTTATAAATATTAATACAATTTTAGTTCTTGGAAATAATTATAAATTATTCAACAATTTTTAAATAAAATAATTGAAATATTTATAAAATATCAAAATTTAAATTAGTTTCTTTTGTTTATAGAAATATTTGTAAAATATCAAATTAAATATGCAATTTAAAACAATTAAATTTAAAAATGTAATAAATTATTTAATAATAATACAATTTCGTTCTTAGATATAATTACAAACTATTAAATAATATATAAATATATGTTTTGTTGCTTAAGATAATAAATTTAATAAATATTGAGAGAACTTTTAAAATATCAAAAAATAGATTAATTTCATTTCATTTAATTAAAAGGAATAATTTTGTGCTTGACTGAAATAAGTTTTCAAAATTATCTAGCAAAGTTGTATAAACAATAAAAAGTGTACAAAAAATAAATTGGTCTTTTCAGCATATGTATTTTATTTAATTTTTTTTAGCTTGCACTCACACTTTTGCCCACTGTGCAACATCAGCTGAGCAGCAGCAGTGGCAGCGTCAGCAGCTTTAATTGTGCCAAAACAATGTAGGAACCCGCAGGTAGCTCTTTAAAGACCCGTCTTCTGAACGGGCTACAGCAACAGCTGATTGTGGTAAGGGGTTGCGGAGTGGAGAGAGCAAAGAGATTGGCTAGTTAAACGACAGCAGCCAGGCTGACGTTGACGTTGACATTGTGGCCAAGCTGCTGGCTCAGTCTTCAAGTGCTCAGAATTATGCTGGTTGGCTTGGCTGGCGCAGTTTCAAGTTACCAACACAACAAAGTATGCTGCCATCGAGTGGGGTCGACTAGCAGATACCCTGTAGCAGAACGAGCAGAACGAAACTCCTTTGATGCCATAAAGTGTAAATATATATATTTTAATCTGCATCAGCAGTTAAGTCCATTTAGCCAAGTTCGTTTTTGTTTTCAGGGTTGTGATGACTTGTTAGCCATAATAAGTAGAAGATCCATCATCAATCGGATGAGCTCTTTATACAGGTGTAACAATATAATAAGGCTATCAAAAGTTTGCCAAAATAACGATTGATTCTATGTGAAATTAATCATAACCAAATTGAAAAAACTTAATTCTGACAAACAGCTACAATTAAGCAATTTTGATAGAGATAACGGTGACTTTAATGGTTTTAATTCTGAAAGAAAATAACTATGCAAAATTGATAAAAATTTTTTTAACTAAATATTTCTATGCTTCTCAGTAAATTTAAAATCCAAGTCCAAAGAAGATAATCTAATCAATGTTATAAATTGGGATCTTCTTTCGAAGTGTTATTGTGTTATTCGAAGTAATTATTGTTCGAATTTGAAAAAGATAAAATAAGTAATGGGAACTGTTAATAGCCTTATAAAACAGCAGAATCTGAACTTTTCACTCTGGGAGTACTTGGGAATAAAGGATGAAAGAAGAAGGAGTTCCTAGGATACGGCAATGTTATCCATTTTTAATTAAATTGTTACTAAATTTGTATATATATAAAATATATGCATAAAATGCATAGAAACGTATTTAATTTTTGATATTTTATAAATCTTGCTATGAACTAAAATGTATAAAATGCAGAGAAATTAATTTATTTTTTTAATATTTTATAAGGAGAAACAATTACAAGGATAACAGAAACTGAAGTAGCATTGCAAGCAGCAATTAAAGATAATAAATTTGGATAAAAAATTAATTACAACTAAAAATATGATTTTATTAACTGGATTGTTAACAAGCAATAAAATATATAAACATTTATTCCTTACGTATTCATTTTTTTTTTAGGGTCGAAGATGTTTCCTGTGAAGACAGTAAAGGAAGCCAGCAAGTCGAACCCATCTCCATCCCCTTGCCACTTCCCCCGCCCCTTTCCGATGCTGCCTCTTAAGTTTATGGAACCTTCGCATTGTTGGGCAACAAAAGCCAACGAGAACTTGTTAAAAAAAAAAAATACGAGTGGAATTTTGCGCTGTGCTGCGCTGCACATTGGGGCAAGGGCCAAGCGTGGTGCAAGAAGTAGCAGCGGAATGCGGGCACTGAGGATGCAATGCGTTGCCAGCTGACCTGAGCCCCTGCATGATATGTGGCATTCAACTTGCTGCGGTTGCCCCTTTTGTCATTGTTGCAACTCAGCTTAAGAGTACGAAAAAAAAAACAAAACAGAAAAAGCTGTAAAAGGGTTGCCCGACTCTTCTCGCTGCTCTTTCCTGCCACACCCCCTTGTTAACCACACACCCCCCTCTTCAGTCAGCGACAACCCATATAATAAGCTTGATAAAATCAACGCGCTTGTTTTGAAAATACTCGTTAAGAAAATTGTTTTCATTACATGCGGGAATTAGCCAGTTGCACGGTTGCCCAGTTGCCCAGTTGAACGGCAGAAAAACAATTTTGGATTTTAATCTGTTTCAGCAATTGAAATCGGAATCAGAATCGAAATCCGTTCTTAAATCGTGGTTATACACTTAAAAAAAGGCTAATGCGAAAAGTGACAAGCTTGGAGACTTTTTTGAAAATTGAAAATTTAATGTAAAAATATTTTAATTTTAGTTTTATATTAATTTTTTCATGGTATGTTTCTGGAGCTATTTTTTATCAACATTTATTAGCAGACATCAATTATGAAAATATTATTATATTTCGGGTTAAAATATTAATAGCTAGTTTTACAATTTTATATATATATATATATTTTATAGTAATACTTTTCCTATATTTTATCCGAATTTTGCGATTGAAAGGGTGTACAGATTTTGATAGATATTTGTGTGATTGTTGCTGTTGGTTGTTATTGCTGCTTGCTTTGATGGGGGAAACATCTGACGGCCCAAAGGCGGTCCCAGCTACCACTCCCTCTCCTTCTTCCACTCCCACTACCATTGCATCTTCGTCTGCATCATCGGCTTATGTGCAACCAAGTTGAAGTTGAAATGCAGGCAAGAGGCAACAAACGCAGACGCATCTTAGAGCTGAATGCTGTCTGCGGGACAAGTGAGGAGTAACGGAGTATGGGGGGGGGGATTAATGTCAGGCCAAGTTGAGAGCGCTAATAAGATACAAGTTACAAGCACTTCTTAAAGATATTTTTTGTCATTGTTGTTGATGTTGCTGTTGTTGTGGCTGTTGTTGTTGTTGTTGTTGCTGTTTGTTGTTGTTGTTTAGCGTAGCTAAAACTTTGAAGGATTTGCGCAATTTTCTATAATTGAACACAGCTAAAAGGATGTGAAGGACGTCGGTTGCCGTTGTCAAAGCAATTTTGTGGCTTGTTTTGATGCCGAGGATTACAACGGATGTACCAATAAATGTATATACTGGGCACGCATCAAGGATTTGCTCTAAATTGGAAATGATTTAAAATAAGCAGATTAGATGAATGAATTGGGTTGGGTTGTTTTTTTTTTTTTTTTTTGTATTTTTTGAAATCAAGCTAAAAATGCACCGAATTTAATCTTTGAACTGCATATGAAGATTTGTATCAGATTTTCTTTGTTACAGGCTGTGCCCTGATCTTGACTGGGTTTTTCGTGCTATATTTGTATATTTGTATAAGGCGTGTGTTCATTTTTAGAGGCGGCATTAACGAGTAAGCAACAAAGGCAACAACGCCAACGAACACAAAGAAAGAAAAAGAAACAAGTAAGAATGCTGTTGTCGATTGAACTCGACTATTAAATACCCTGTACACAGTTGTTACAAATATGCTAACTTTATTTGCAAATTTCCCTTTAAAGTCACTTCTTATAGCAAGCACAGGCACTGAAATGTAAAAATAACGAACGCAGTGCATATTTTTATTCACATGCCCGAACTGATCCCCAATTGGCTGACCAGAACAACGTGCATAAACGTACTTACATGCATCTAAATATACATACATATATACATACATACATGCATACGTACGTACATACATACATACAAAAATACGTACACGAAAATCGTACGTAACGGGGATTTTCAAAATACATACAAAAACATATTGACGCCCGCATCGATCATGCCATCTCTTTCTCACACATGCGTTCTCATATTAATGAATTCAGGAAATGCTTGCGGCTGCTGAAAGAAATGAGATCAATATGAGAATATGTTTTTGACTATAGCTTGTGTGCTTCAAAACCAGTATACCCATTTTACCCATCTTCAATGGGTTCAGGGTATAAAAAGTAGAGGAGACAAGCACGTATAAAATATATATTGTGTTTTAGCCAGGCCCAAACACAAACATGCCGTGACCGTATCCATAGCCCTATCTTGTATATGCATATCTCTTTCTCCCTCTCACTCCCTTTCTCTCCATTTCGCTGTCTCTCTCTTGCTTTCACTCGGTCTCTCTCCCTTTTTTGACACAGTCGCAGCTTCAGTCGTCGTCGTTCGCATATCCGTTCTGTTTGCATGTCGTCGTTGCCACGATAGCTTCTGGTGTTTTTTTGTGTTTTCTTCTTCTCTTTTTTTCCTGCTTTTGTTTACTGCTATGTGCCGTGTCCGTCCGGTTGTCCGCCGGGCCTGTCTGTCGCTTGGACGGCTTCTGTTGTTAAGTTGGCATTAATGTGTAGTCGTTTGTAGTTAATTCGTTATTCCCTTCCCCCATCCACGAACACTCTCTTGTCTTGTATCTGCACTGAATGACTTAAAATGTATCTGCACCGACAAAAATTCACACACAGCCGCAAATAACATTGTACGAAAAACAATTCACATCATTTGATATTATTTATTTATAAAAATCCAGCGCATCGCAAGTGCAAAAGCCTTTTCATTGAGCGACTTTTAATTTAATATGCTTTTCTTTGCTTGTGTGTTAATTGTGTCAATTTGCGTCACAACCAGCTGTTTGCCTTTCCCCTTGCCATAAACATATTCCCATTTAATTTATTTTCTTTTATTATTTTCATTTTTGTATAAAAAAGTCGATTTGTAGTTGCATCGATCGTTAAGTGTACACAAATTAGTGCAAGTTTATCAGATTAATGTCGAGCTGGATTCTCACCTAGTCGTTCCCCCACTCGATTTACAGACATTTCGCCTGTTTTTTTTTTTTTAGTTGGGGTACGCTTTTTGCTGTTGTTGTCTGTTGCTTGCTTCATTTTTCGCTTGCTTTCTTTCAACTTTCGTCCTTCTTATGTTGTGCTGTGTTTTTGCCAAATGTTTTTTTTTTTTTTTTTGTGGTTGGCTGTTCGACAATTTACTTGAACTTGGATTGCGTTAATCTGGTAAATGTTTTGACATTCTCGCAATTAAAAAGGCACCGGGGTTTCCCCCCCAGTGTTTTCGTTGTTGTGTGTTGTTTTTTTCTTGGTCACCTTGCCGGGCCGTGACAGGGCCCCGTCTGTTTCACTAATTAAAAGCAATGTTCCAGAAATGTGTTTACCTGCTGCTAATGAGAATTCACAATGAATTTCACTCGCTGATTCTTTCCCTATCGCAATCTCAAATTACCACAACTATTTCTACCACTTAGTTGTGCCCTGTTCTGTTTTTCTTTGTGTGTGCGTGTGTTTTTTTTTTGTTTTTGGTCAGTTTTTGTTTTTTTGTTTTTTTGTTGTTGGTTTTTTCTTTGCTGCTGCTGGCGCATTGCGACTAATGCCTGCGGATGTGGTTCACAATTAAGTGTACAACGGAGTAATTATGCCAACTGCTTCACTTTCCACTGGGTGTATTACGTGTGTGTGTGTGTATTTATTTTAGTATATTATGTTATTACAATACTCTTGGCTATTGCAAATAATTACAAGTAGTTTCAACAATCATGCCAGAATTTCTTAAGAAATTTACTTAATCCCTGGCATACTCGAAATTTCTTTTTCTAACTTATTTTTTGGGTTGTGTTTTACATTGTCGCAATATCATTTTAATAACAGTAAGTTTCCACATACTATATAAATATTTATACGAATTATATATCTATTATGAAGTTGTGCTTAAACATATAAAAGGCATCAAGAAGCATCTTTGATCCCATAAAGTATATATTTTATCATCAGCAGTTCTCTGGAAGATCTCGTATATCATACGCTGATTAGGTTTATTTCAGTTCCGTTTCGCTAAATTCAGACAGCTAAAGAAATCACAATTTTAAGAAAATAATATTTTAATTTATATAATATTGCTGAGATCTGATTCGAAACCAAAACGTACTCCTATATAGAATAATATCAGAAAGCCTACAATGAATTAGATTTGTATTTGGTTTGGTTTTAGTCTTAGAGAATAAATATATTTTTAGCAGCAGTTATCATCTCTGAAACTCTCTCAACTAGAGCATTCTCAATTTTTAATTTTTATAATGCTATATATTATATATAAATTGAATTTGCATAACCTTATTATTTGATGTACTATTAAAGTAATGTTCTCTATAAAGGACCGTCTAAGCATGTGTTTGCTGCTGCTCTTCAGCGTTCTAGGAGCATTCTGGGAGCATTCCAGGAGCGGTCTTCGGCACACTGTCTGCTCTTTCAGAGGATTCTGGAAGGGTTTTTATGCATGAGTTTGGTTTGTTTATGTTTGGAGGGGCTCAGAAATGCAAATATGTATTTAAATACACATGTTTACTTTATGTACTTATTGCAACTGAGCAAAGGGGCATTTTTTGAGCTTGTTGTTCTGCTTCTGGTAAAATACAAAATACGCTTGCCCATTTACCTTGCTAAAGTTTATGGCAATGGTGTTTTTTTTCCAGTTTTTTTTTTGTTTATTTGTATTTTTTTTTTTTGCTACCATCTCTCGGCTTTTGGTTCTCGCCCCAGTTGCAAGTATGCCGGTCCCTAGTACAAGAATAGCTGTTGTTGTTGTTGTTGTTGCTACCGCTTCGAAAATCAATGTGTGTAACGAAAAAGCAACCGAAATAAATGTTCTGTGAAGGAATTTCGACTGTTTTTTTTTTTTTGCTTTCCTTCTGTTTTGTTTTCCACGGTGGCTGTTGCGCTTCACAAGCCCCGCCACACCGCCCTCAAGAAAACCATTTGACCTGGCCATGCCTTATTTGTTTGCCGGTTTGTGTTTATACCTTTCGACTTATTTAATGCCTTTCGCATGAAATGAGAAACACAGCCAAACAGAACCAAACCGAACCGGGGGTCTTCTCTTACAGCCATGGCAAGACGGAGGCCAGGAAATCGGATGGACAGACAGAAAGAGCAATACAAATTATTGGACTGCGAGCTGGATACAATGAAAGTTGTTTTGTTCAGTTTATTGATTTAAGTTTATTGCACACACACACACACACACACACACACATTTGTGTGGGCCTAGTGCCAAGAATTGCCAAATTGTTTCTAATAACATGGCCTCAATTGTAATCATTTATTTGCACTTGCATAATGGATATGCTTTGCTTATTTTTATTTCGTTTTTAGAGCTCTTTACGATTTACAATCTGCCTAAAAGGATTTCAACATCAACAGCCACATTTTCAAATCAATTGGGAAAATTTGTACATTTTTAATTACTTAGTTAAACCAGTTTTGTATTAATTAACACTTATCACCATAAAAAGTAAATGAACTGCATTGTTAAGCGTCACAAATGAATCGCCCAATAAAACCATTTTCGCTGTGTGTATTTCATATGAAAGGTCATTCAAATAGGATCATAAACAGGATATGGAATCGTTGTTTTTGAGTCTTGTTTTATAGAGTGGAACTGCAACTGCAAAGAGAAAAGCATCAAGCGAATCGAATGGTAATGGTAATGGTAATGGTAATGGTATCATATGTTATGGCCATGTCGAGCTAGGGCGATTCAAGAGTGTTTAAAAAAAAAATGCAAATAACAAAAAAAAAAAAACACACACACAGAAAAAAAGGGGGAAGGAAGCAGAAGTCGACAGCGAGACAAGCAAGCAGCAAGCAAACAGGGCAAAATAAGCAAAAATAAAATAGCAATAAAAATAACAAAATGTGAAGTTCTGTGAAAAGAGCGGGCCAAGCAAAAACAACAACCATCAAAAACTTAGTATAAACAATTGACAGATTCATAAATATGCAATTTACTCAACTTTTTATTTCGCTTTGCTGCATTTCCTGTTTCCAGTTGTTGTTGCTGCTATTGTTGTTGTTGTTGTTGTTGCTATTGTTGTTATTATTATTGTTGTAGTCGTTGTTGCTTGTGCTGCTGTTGGTACTAAAATTACCCAACGGCAACCAAATGGCAACACATGCCCATAAATTAGCATTTAGAAAAAATACAACAAAAATACAAACAACAAAAAAATGAAAAAAAAAGAAAGAGCAATACAAGAAGAAAAGGCAGTTTACAACTGGTCAACAATTTGATACCCTTTCTCATCTATATATAAATTTATTAACGGAAATTTAGATGTAAATGTGGAAAATTAGTTCATCTAAAATAAAAATGTTTTGGATTTTGGTAAGATTTTTTACCTATTTTACTTTTCTTGGCTGAAGAGTAATATTTAAATTTCAAATAAATATTTTTTAATAACATACTTTTAAGCTTTTATATAAATATACTTATATAAATTATATTAAATATATATAATATGCTTTAAATATATATTTTATTTAACTGAAATTGTGATGGCAACTTTGCTGAATTCAGAAAAGTAGTTCATTTAAAATCAAAATGGTATCGATTTTGTTAAAATTTTTGACTTAAGCTATTTTCTTTGACTGTAGAATAAAATTTCAAATATATATATATATATCTGTACTATTTATTTTTAGAAAAGCCTGTTACAATTATATATATATTAAATACGTTACAGGAAAATGTAGGGACTCTACGCGTAGGGCATAGAAAAAGTCAACGGCGAATGCGAATGCGAGGAGAAATGTAATTCATGCCCAGCAACAATAACAACAACAACAACAACACGAGCAACATCAGTAACAGCAGCAAATAAATGAACAAATGGAGCGAAAGAGAGAGCGAATGAGAGAGAGTGATTGTGAGTGTGAGTGTGAGAGAGAGGCGCTAGAGGGACAGAAGTGGATCCATAGTTGTGTTCGTAGCAGAGCCACACAGAGAGAAAAAGCTTATGTAGATTTTAGTTTAATTCGATTTGGTTTTACTTTGAAGTAAACAAAAAATAAAAACAAAAAATAGAAAAACAACCGAAAACCAAAAATAAATTGGACTTATGCAGCAGCAGCAGCAGCAGCAACAACTCTCGGCCAATTTGTGGCAAGTTTACGTTTTGGCCCCTTGCCGCTTGAAGATAAGTCGGGTCAACTACACAACTTGCAACAACATCAACTACAATAACAACGGCAAATGGTTTGCGGTTTAACATGGCCAATTTGACAGCGATTTTTTTGGGTTTTTGAATTTGGATTTTGGGTTTGGGTTTAGGATTTTATTTTTCGTTTTTTTTTTTTTTTTTTCTTGTATGGGCTTTTGGATTTAGCATTTGTGTTTGCCGTACTTAGAAAAATACCCAGCTCATCGCTATAATTTAGCCTACTAAATGGCCTTTAAGTGCGATAAAAAGACGTTTTATTCAAATTTCAAATGTGTTCGAGACCCAAAACACAACCCCCGTTCCCCCCCCCCCCTCCACCCATTCCAACAAATGTGTGGTTGCCAATTGACTTTTATTAAGAGCTCCCAGCTCGGTTCGGTTTGCTGGCCATTTGTTTGGCTATGATTGGAATCGGTTTCAGTTTACAGATCTAATTGATGGTGCTGCATAAGCACATTATTTGTTTTTCTTAAACAATCGTTTGCATTGGGTTGGGAGGTCATTGTTTAAATAGTTAAATGGACAGCTTACGATATCTGGGCAGCAACAACAACAACAAAAACAACACCACAGATTGTCTACTATAAATTTTGAAAACCTCTTCGGTTCAAGCAGTTCCTAGGAACAAAAGCGCTTTGAATGCGAATAAACTTCAATTTTATTTGATATATTAATATCTTCTAAATTGTCTCAAAAGTTGGCAAACATAAGTTTTGAATAACTTTTAGGGTTTAGCTATAAAAATAGCTAGAATAAATTGTTGCTTGTTATACCTCAAGTAATACAATAAATTTGATTTTCTATTATTTATTAAATTGGTTTAGGGCTTAATAAAAATTAATAAATTTTAAGCTTAAATATATGTATATATTGCAGGCTAGAAAAGCATATTTCTATATATTAAATTTTAATTCATTTATGTATATCAAAAATATGTTTTTGCCAGCATCGAAAAAGTAAATTTCTTGCAAATTTTCTCACAGTGCAACGAGAACTGGGAGTAGTATGTAATCATGAGTATATTCGTACTCTATACATATATATATATATATATATATATATGTATATACACATGTATTATTTATGTATGAATTTTCATAAAATCGCCGCCTTTTGTGTTTTGTGGCAACGAATGCATTGTCATTATCAAAGTTCCGCCCGCAGACTACCACAGAAAGCCAAATTTAATAATAGTGTTAAAATGCTTTGAACTCTCTTATGCAACCTGAGTGCAAAAAAAAAAAACAACAACAAAACAAAAAACCAGCAAAAATACGAATCAGAATTCAAAATAATGATAGACACGCTGTGCTGAACCCCAACTTCAACTCGAACACAAACTCAAACTGAATATTCAAATACTCGCAACGCTTTCTGATTATTAACAACAAATGGAAAATAAAAACAAGTTAAAAGACTCCAATTGAGACTGCTGACTGTTTTAAATACACATCTAAGATGACTAATCCAAATATAATATGTGATATGAGATACGATTTTATCACATAGAAAATGTAATGATTAATTTTTGATGGCATTTTAATAAATTGCTGGCAATCGCAAAAATCGACCGACAAATTTATCAGCTGACGGCGAATTGACTTTGGGACATGTTGATTGCCAACGGATGCGATTTAATAAGCAGCAACAACAATAGATTTGCCCTCTCTCTCACACACACACACTCACACACACATCGCTGGCTGGGTGGCTTTGTGCCCATCTATGAATCATGCGCAGCTTTGACATTTATGGCCTCAATTTATTTCATAAATTTCACACGCACGTTATCAATTGGCCTGGCCGAAGACGCCTCTCATCTCATGCCTGCCACAACCCACATGCCACATCCCAGCCAAGTTATGGCAATAAATTTTGACGGATTAGCGCGCTTATGAGTGGCATTGCCAAAGGACTCCAACACACAACAAATAGCAACGGGAAAGAATACGATAATAATACGAATAATGCGTTTTATTATTTATATTTATTTTGAAACACTCGACACGGCGGGGGGGCGCCACTGAGTGTGTGCCGCATCCATTTTCATAAAATATCCATAGCCGGTTATTGATAACCGTGTCGAAAGTCATTTTCTATTTCCCAGCCAGCTGCAAATGATGCCCCATTTGATAAATATCAACTTATCTCAAATGTTTATTGGCCCCATATATTATTTTGGTTTTTTTTTTACCAAGAAAATAAATATTTTCGATTGCTTGAATAACAGTTCAATCTTAGCAAAATAAAGCTAAAATAAATTCGTATTGAAAATCAAGCTATGCAATTTATAATTAAAATTGTTCACACAAATTCTGAGTCTCATTTAAAATAAATAAAATATATATTCAATTGCTAAAAAATCTTTACAATATTAGCAAAATACTCTGAGCAGTTATATCTAAAATAAATTCTTATAAATAAGCAGAGCTATACAATTTATAATTTGTATTTATAATTAATATGTTATATTTATATTTTGATTTTTATTTATAATTAAAATAGTTTACAATTGATTCTGCTGGGTGTCATTAAAAATAAATGAAAATATATTCAATTGTTTAAAACCATTTAATTTTTAGCAAAGTAATCAAAGTTAACGCTAAGAAATTTGCTTTAAAAAAATAATTAAATTTATATTTATATTTATTACATTATATTTATATTTATAATTAACATAGTTAAACTTGTTAAACAAGTGCTGAATCTAATTTAAAAAAATACAAATATTTGCCTTTGATTAAGAAACAGTTTAATTTTAGCAAAATTCTAGTTAAAGCTAAGAAAATGAATTTAAAAAAAAAACCTAACTATCAAACTAATAAATTATATTTATAATTAAAATAGTTTACAATTGACACACATATGCTGCGTCGCATTAAAAAAATAAATAAAAATTATATTCAATTGTTTAAATCTTAGCACATTTTTAATTTATATTTATAATTATTGAATTATTATTGATACACAAATGCTGAGTCTCATTTGCCACAAGTGGCAATCGTTGACACATAAAATAAATTAAAGTATTTCAGCGTGCAACGAACCAAAAAAGATGATCTGAAGACCCATTGACAGCTCCGCTGTACGTGTCCGGGCAACATGGAAATTATTCAGATACAGAAGACTATCGGTGACAGAAATCTGAATTGAAATCCTCCAAATTAATTACCTAAGACAGCGCCCCCAATTCAAAATGCAATGTTTTGTGTTACCAAGAAGAGAAAAGACGTTAGCTGAAAACGTGAATACCTGAAAAGAACAAATGAAAATGGACGTAGGCGTTGGCGATAGAAGTGCTCAGATAGGTTAAAAAATAACAAACAAAAAAAATAGATAGAAAATAGAAAAATGTGCGATAAAAAAAACAAAAGGAAAAAAATAGAAGAAGAGAAGAGAAAAGAGTCTGGTGGAAAGATGGGCTCAGTTCTCGATGGGTTCACTTGGCTCACTTGGTTGACTCGCTTATGCCGTTGCACGTTTCGGGCCTTGTATCGTGATATTGCCACAAGTACAAAAATGTGGATGGAGAGGAGTCTAAAGAGAAGGTGGAGGAGGCCACTTGACGCCAAAGAGTACATGTAAATTTTGTACAAAACATAATTGGCCTAATATATTTTAGCTTGCTTTGTCCCAATGTCTGTGCCCCAGACACGTACTGCGTTGACTGTGTGTGTGTGTGTGTGTGTGTGTTAAGGGGCAAGCTGCTTGCTACATCTCATCTTTGGCTTATGATTATTATCAGTGTTTGACTAACGCACCCAAATTTATATGTGTATAAATATATATTTTTCCTTTCCTAGGAAATCTGGGTGTGTAGCCAGCTAGAGTTGCCTGGCCTGGCCTGGCCTGGTCTGGTCTGGTCTGGTCTGGTTGTTGCCCAAGAGCCAACCAGTCTATGAGTCTGAGCCAAAGCTTCAAAAAAGCCATAAGCAAACACAGGCAAAAGGCATTAACCAAACTCCAACAGGCAGTTGTTTGAAAATTCAGTTAGCTGGCTTTAACTGTAAGTTGGCTGGCTTGTTGTTTTGGCCAACCACATAAACCAGTGCGAACCTTGGCATTTTCCTCTTGCAGCAGGTGAGAAAGCCCAAACTTTATTTACCTTAAAGCGAATCGGAATTAGCTGAGAACAAAAAAAAAAACGAATATGCATTAAAAAATCAATTTATGAACTGAGCAAGCCTCGTGCAAATTATTTAAAATATGAGTTTATTAAACCAGACGAATCACACTTAAATAATACATCAACAGCAAAATCTGTATTTTATTTTATTTTATTTTATTATTATGGCAGACACAACAATGGAGACAAAGGATCTGAAGATGGAGTCCAATTTGGGCGATGAAATACGGCTGGAAGAGCAATCAAATGAAGACGATTCATTGAATTCGAGAATCAGCGCTGCTCAACTGGAGCAACGGATGAGGCAGCGTTTGGCAGAGCTTGCCGCATATGAGAATGCCTCGAATGCCTCGAATGCCTCGAATGTGGTGGCAAACAGCAACGATGATGATGGATCGAAGACGTTGCCGTTGACGTCAGAGAATGAGTGGCCAGAAATTATTGAAAATCCGGTAAAGATACGCTAATTGGCTGGCCAATTAGCGCAATCAATAACATAAACATAAAAGACAAAAAAAAAAAAAAAAAATCACAAAAGCACAAACAGAATGCAATAAAGTATTGCTAATGAAATTAACATGGGTTAGTTAATAGTTTTAACCAAAAATTGACAAACAAATTTTCTTCATCTTTGCATACGTCAATATTTATTTGGTTAACTATTCATCGAACCAATACTCTTTCTCTAATGTATTGCTAAAAGTCCAACTCTGTACAATAAAAATTGTGTTAGAGAAAACAGTTTTCGTTGTTTTTAAATTAAATTAAATTAAATTAAAATCTCATTTGACTGCACGATTTGTGCACAGCGGAAAACTACTCATCGTCGCACAAAAATCATTAAAATTATAAATCTGACAAATTATTGGCTTTAAACAGAAAAAGATGTCAATTGGAGGAGTGGAAAATTATGACCTTGTAAATGTTGGAAATTTATTACGAAATGTATCTATTTAATTTCAAATTTTGCTCAATTATTTATTGTGTTTAAATATATAAAAATTAATTTATCGATAGCTGAACACATTTTGGCTGTATTTAAATTAAAACTCACAATGGAAAGTTTTTACAAGATCTGATTAACTATCTCAGAGATTATTTTCACATTTTGTTTAATTATTTATCATACTTAAATTATCATATTTAATTTATCAGCAGTTGAAAATACTTGTACAAATGATGAGTGTATTTAAATTGCAATATTGAAAGTTCTTACAAGATTAGTTAATGCCAAATTGTTCCTAAACTCAAATTTCATAGTCCACTTTTACATTTTGCTTAATTATTTATAGCATTAAATTTATTGTATTTAATCTATTGACAGCTGAAAATTCAAGTTTTAATTTGATCGAATAATTTTGTAGTATATTGCTTAAATATAATTAAATAATAAAATGAATATGCCTGCAAACTTTTTTATTTAACTAATATTTAATTATATTCTTGTAGAAATTATGATTGTATTTAAATTAAAATATGAAAAGTTCTTACAAGGTTTATATAATAAATGTCAAAAATTACCAAAACACAAATTTCATATTTTGCTCAATTATTATTTTAATTATCTATATATTTAAATTATCGTATTTAATTTAATAACAGCTTTAAATTCTTGTACAAATTATGAGCGTATTTAAATTGATATGCAATATGGAAAATTCTTGCAAGATCTGTTTAATTAATGTCAAAATTTCAGAGTCAATGGTCACATTTTTTTTTTAATAATTTATAAAAATTTAAACTATTGTATTTAATTTATTGGCGTCTAAACAAAACATGTGGAAAATATGATTGCATTTAAATGCTGGCAATTTAAAATTTAATCGACTGATTTCGGAATCAAATTTCACATTTTTCTCAATTATTTATAGAATTTAAATTATCGTATTTAAATTATGTTGTACAAATGATGACTGTATTTAAATGCTGGCAGTTTCAATTTGATCGACTAATTGCTTGGGGCTGTGCCTCAATTAGACTTCCTTTTACAATTTGGCCAGTTGCACAGAAATGTCTGCCGGCGGTTATCTCATTAACCCAACGGTGCAAACGGGCCTCTCGAATTTGGTCAATGATGGTCTCAGTCTGGGATGGATGGGGTATGCCGGATGGTGGATGTGGAAATGCGGAATGTGCTCTTCCATTGCCATTGCCAATTTCCGGGGCAAAAAGTGGCCGTTGGGCGTAAATTAAAATTAAATTCAAATGGAAAAGTGTCGTAAACCGACGACGGATTAAAGACCGACGGACCGACGGACCGACGACTGGTCATTGGCACGTCTGTCGTCGTCGTCGTCGTTTTGGGAGGCAACATTTTAGCAATTATATTCGCGTTCGTGCAACATTACAGCGGCAATTACACGCAGAAGGCAGCCGCAATCGCAATGCGGGCGATTGACTCGCCTGGTGAATATATATGCAAGGGGCGGGAAGGGGGTGGTGGGGTAGTGTTGTACACTGGTGTACTAGTGCCTGGGCATCCTTGGCATCCTAGGCATCCTCGTCAGTGTCACGTGAAGCGGCAACGTGCTCAACGGCAACTCTGACGCACGCAACTCTGATGGACGCAACTTGGCCGCGTTGATGTCGACGTCGGCGCTGTCATTGACAGGCAAACTGCTCCCTTTTCTCTCTCTGTATTTTTCTTTTTTTTTTCCTTTTGCTCTGCCCAGCGGTGGTCCCTTAGGCCCTGGCCCTGGCCCTGGCCCCGGCTGGTTGCCAGCCAAAGAATTCGAATTCCAAATACCTTGCACACAATTTGTTGCAGCCAAATTTACAAAAATGTCGCTTTTGGACATTCGCATTGGCAACAAAAACAGCTTAAATATCTAGCTAAATATTTGTATTTTAACTTAAATAATTTAAATTCTCTTAGTTTAAATGCGAATTTGCAAGTAGCCAAGCGAAAAGTATAAAAATATTATTACTTATTAGTTTTTATCTATTATTAAATTTAATGCTTGGAAAAATCAATATTTGGCCATATATAAAATATAAATAATTTAAAAAACAAGCCAACAATTTTTTATAATTTTATTTATTGTATTAAAAATCATTTATTTTATTTTATAAACTATGCGTTACAAGCTGCATTGGAAACTGAAAACTCGAAAAATACATTTTGCTCTACAAAAATGTGCAGTTAAATTATGAAATATGTGTGAGGGTGTGAGGGTGTGTGTGTGCGTGCGTGTGTGTGTGAGGATGTGTGGCAAATGAAATAAAATAAATGTATAAAAGCAATAACCAAGCGGAATTACATAAAAATCTACTTGGCCCAGCTCCTAATGAGGCTTGTCCTTTTGCCTGGTTTCTGGTTCCTGGTTCTGGTTCCTGCCTGCTGATAGACGTGGGCCTATTTAGGCTTACACATGTTGTGTGTGTGTGTGTGTGTGTGTGTGTGTGCGTGTATAGAATATGGCCAACATTTCCGTTCGACATGTTGCACATGTTGCTCCCGTTTCCGTTGCGACACACACCACCCACCGCCCACACCTCACCCATACCCGACGGGCATTGGCCATGTGGCCAGTGGCATAAAATACAATATATACAAGATTGGTTTTGTTTCAATTGTTGTTGTTGTTGGTTGTTGTTGTTGGTCACGCATGGTGTTGCCTGTCGCTGGCTGTTTTTATTGCCAGTGCTTCCTGCCGTTCGCTTGTTTCATAATTAATATCCTTTCGCACATTATTATTACGGAAATGAGTGAAGAATTTATGCATATTTACATTTGTATTCAGCAGCATGCCACACACACAAATGCCAAATGCCACAGCGACTGCCTCAGATCCTATCGCCTACAAAAACACAACACATTTATTTTTATTCTCTTAGACGAAACTCCTTAAAAATTAAATAAAAAAATATAAAAATTAAAAAAAATATTAATATTGTTTACAGGGTATTTTCAGCACAAACAATTGCAAACAATTGCATTCAATATTTTCCTTTTTGTTCAAGGGATAGCAATTGTTATTCTCTAAAAAATGCAGGGTATTTTCGGCTCACAACATTTCGACAATTGCATTCAATTTATTCCTTTTTACAAAACAATAGCAATTCTGGTTCTACTTAAAAATTTAATTTAAAAAATATATATATTTATTTTGGCTAAGGGGTATTTTCAGCACAAACCATTTCGACAATTGCATTCAATCTTTTTCAATTTTTTTCCAGAGCCTTTTTAAGTATTTTATGCGTTTGTTTTTTTTTTCATAAATTTTTAACAGACGAGGGATGAGTTTTTGGAGCGACGACTGGCTTTTAATTAAAAGCTCATGAAAAGTGATTAAAAAGTGAACTGCGGCAGGCGCAGACCATCAGACATATGAGTTTACACACACACACACACACACACACACACACACTGCAACACACGCTTATTTATTAAATTGTATGTTTTTTTTCGCATGCCATAAAAATGCCAAAAACCATTTTACAAAAAAATTGTCGGCCAGCTGCTAACGCAAAAACTCATTGCAATTTAAACGTGGCCCAAACAAATTCAATGTGCTGAGCCCAAATTTAAATGGTCAAGTTCATTAGCTACATTATATTTGTTGAAATATTTTCAAATTAAATGTTAACAGTTAAAAGAGTTTTTTTTTTGCTTTTGTGCCCTGTTTGTCTGTCAGTTTAAATGGCTGCAATTTTAAATTTTTAAAATATATATTTTTATCTGTGCTTCGATAATAAATAAATCGATAACATCTGCCTTAAACATACCGAAAAAATATAGCTCACACCATAGCTAAAAACTCACCTTAACTGATAAAAATGGATAAATTTGCGTAAAGTGAAAAATGCGTATCTTTAAGAGACAACTTAATACTTGGCTTAAGTTCTTTAAATTGTAAAAAAGATATTTCGATAATCGGCTTAATTTTACAAGAGCAGAATTAATTTTTTTTTTTTGATGAGGTGTTTCTAAGTGGTTGTTGATCTGCTCGGAAACCGGAAACTGGCAGTAAATTTAGCAACCGTAACATTTACTGGTTAAAAGTGCAGCCTGGCTGCAAGCTGACTCATCGGCCCCCTTGTAGAGCTGAGGGGGGTACCACATATATATATATATATTTGAGGATTAGCATTTAACAATGTTGAAATTTATTTAAAGTGCCTCATGCCACACAGGGGCAGGCAATTGTCGGTGACTTACACGCATGTGTCGTGCGTCATCCTTGACGGGAGTAGGGCTACTTATTGGATGGTTTAGTGGGAGTGTGGGGAGAGGAGTATAATGCATGCATGAACGGCATTTTCGCCGTAATTTCCATGCGAAGTTTACTCGTTCTTCGCGTGTTGCGTGCAATTTGCGTGTAATTTTCCGCAGCACAATTCAATTGGAGGGGTCCGACACCGGGTTGGAGGAGGCGGGGCAATGCGGAGCTGCGACAACGGCTGCAACTTTAGTAGTGTGTGCTGTGCCAGTTCGTCCTCTGTGTCATCACAGCACATAAATCATAAATAACAACGCAAACTGCGTCGCAGCCAGCAAAAGCAGCAAAGGAAAACACAAACATAAAACGGGAAAATGCGTAATTTATGCTGCGCAGTAAGAATGGAGAAGTCAGCATTAGCCACGGGTGGTTGCTGCCACCTTTAACTGTACCCGGTATCCGTAAAGCTTGCACTTTTCCCAGCGTCCACAAAAGGAAAGGAAAACCAAAAGCAAAGAAAATACAATGGAAAAAAACGTATGCAACCAGAGACACCACTTTCAACTTGCTCTGAGACGCAATTCGGGAAACTGCGTTTTACTTCAACCCTCTGTTTTCCGCAGCACCCAGCAACCCCCAAAGCTGAAGTCTTGTTTGTCCTACTTGGACTACCATCTACCATCTACGGATTTCGATTTGGATTTTATCGGGCACATCAACATCAGTTTGTTGCCATTGTAATCCAGAGCCAGGTTGCGTCCTTCTAATTCAATCAAGCTGCTTTTGGGTACAGTCACAGGGTGTTTGGAGAAAAGCTTAAGCGAAATGTTACTTAAAACAAGTAGAAATATTTTATATTTGTTTGTCAAATTGTTGACTACTGTCAATTTAATAACCCATATTTAGTAATTCAAAGAATATCATTTTATCAAGCCAATTGTAATTTTAAACAAGTAGAAACATTTTACACATTTTCTGTTACATTTTTTTACTTTCTTAAATACAAAAAAACCAATTATTTTTTATATGAAAACTGACCTATTTAGTAATCTGAAGAACATCATTTTATCCAGCGAAATGTTCCTTAAAACAAGAAGAAACATTTTACATATATTTGTCAAATTGTTGACTTCTATAAATTTAATAACCCACCGATTTTCGCTATGAAAGCTGTCATATTTAGTAATCTGAAGAATTGCAATTTGTATTTATATAATTTAGTGTAATCTATCAAATACTATCTGTGTGTTTATATTTATATTTATTATATATTTATTAATATTATCTCCATAGATATATATATATTTATATATATTAATATTTATTTTGTTCTAAAGTATTTTTATAGTAAAATAACAGAAAGTTAAGCAAAGTATTTATATAAAAATCCTATCTTTGGTGTTTAATAATACCTTTAAAAAAAATAAGAAGATGTTTTATAAATGATTAACGCAAAAACTCTATAAATTAATTTCAACTCTATAATTTCATTTCAGGCAAATGTGTGCAACAATCAAATCCAGCAAGTAACTCCAATTTGAGTATGCAACTGTTAACATCATCGTTGGCTTCTTAGCCATGAATAACTGCAAAGCATGTTGTGTCAAGCGTTAACGGGGCAAGTTTTGCATTTGGTTTTGTTTTTTATGCAGTTTGCTGACACACAGAATAATAGTGACAGGTCGGTCAGTGGAAAATATGAATACCACTTGAGCATGTTAACCCCGAAAGGCGTTTATAAAACTGTCCAAAGCTATTAATATCAAAATTCCGCACACACAAAATGAACATGGGGGAAAAACGTAGGTGCCGTGGGTGGGGGGGGGGGGTTGCCAAACAACTGCGCAGTTGTTTAGCTCGGACAGAGCAAACCAAATATGCTCCACTCACCCACCTCTCTCTCTCTCTCTCTCTCTCTCTCTTTGGTTCTGTCTCTCTTTTTATATATATATATGTACAGGCACATCCTGGGGCCAGGTCAGCCTATGAATCGCAGCGAGTGGCATGTTTGGCGTCCATGAGGCGGAAATGAATGGGCGCCTGGCATCAGTGCGATTGGGTGGCACAAAATGGTTGGTCAGTAGTTGGAGGATTATCAACAGGCAACACACACACACACACACACACACATACAGACATATATCCTTGGTCAACATGAAGCTCTGTGCTTTTGAGGGTGGCAACCAGGCTTTTGTTGGTTACAAGCTAAATGCTATACGAGAATCTACGCGCCATGTGTCCTTTGTTATTTATGATTAAAAGCGCAAGAACCCGTCAGCAGTACAAACACACACATACACACACATACGCATATTTACATATGTATATGTTCAGCTGAGAGCCTGTTTGGGCTTTTGTATGCTAAATATAAAGCTGCATGTGTCCATACACGTCCATCACTTAATCACGCCACCACACTCACAGTTTTTATTTGCCTCTCCTCACCTTGTACACAACCCCTCCTCCAACAACTCTGTCGAGCACTCTACTCTACGGCAATCGAGCATATCGTTTGTGTTGAGAGTTGTGTATGTAATGCAAATAAGTTTAAAAAAAAAGCAGAATGGATATTAGAATAAATAATTGTCTAATACAGTTTTTTGGAAGTTAATAGGAATTTTTGAATTAATGAAATAAATTATAAATGCCCAATATTAGACTTGATTTCTTATATACAAATTTCTTATTACTTTAATTAAGTTTTAATTGATCAATAAACATATAGAAAATATTTAATGTCTGTCTCTTGCTAAAATTCTTGCTATAGTTTTATAACTATTCCAAAGTAAATTATTAAATTTAAATATGAAACTTTTATAATATGCATGTTTTTTGATTTATTTATTATTATTTTGCTTACAAACTTTTCCAATTTTATTTGATTAAACTAACACTTGACAGTAGCGCATTGAGCTCACCGTGCTGGCCAAATCAATTCGTTTTAGATATGTTTCGAGTACTAAGTTGCTGAGCGGTTAGCGGACAAAAAAAAAAATGGAAAATACCGTAAAGGCAAAAAAGAAAAACAGAAATTGCGTGCGAGGATTTTGCAATGTTCATTCGCTTGGTTAAGCCGCTGCACGCACATCCTTGCGCACATCCTGGCGCGAGTGAGTTTGGTTTTTATTTAATTTCAGCTACATGAATGTCCACATCCCCGTTAGTCTGTGCGTGTGTGTGTGTGTGTGTCTGTCCAGCAGCGTATCCTTTCGCCCGCTCACTGAAATATGCAAATAAGTTAATTTTTATTTATTCTACTTTTTTTTTCACTCGCTTGCCGCAGTCGCAGTCGCCGTTGCCTGTTCTGTCTCTCCCCTTCCCCCCTCCCTTGCTGTGACTCTTTTGCATGATTCACTTTTGGCTTCATATTCTTAGAATTTATGATGCAATCTCCCTGCGCATTCCGCCTGTGTGTTAAACCAAACGAGATAAAAAGAGGGAGACGAAAACTGACAGAGTGAGAGAGAGACAGTGAGATAAAGAGAGACTGAGTGCTGCTGGCAGGTATCCTGACGGGTATCCTTGGTTTCAAGTTTTCGCATTATTATGATCTCTATTTTATGCGGTGTCCTTTATGTGCTTGCCTGTGTGTATGTTTGTGTGTGTGTGTGTGTGTGTGTGTGTGTTGGGTGTGCAGCAGCCGTCAACGTCATCGTCATGCCTGTTGCCAGGCAGCCCAGGGCATGTCCTGCATGTCCTTCTGCCATTAAGGGTGGTTGCCAAACAGCAGCAACTGCCGCCGGCATTTAGTTTAGGCGCTGGACAAAAGCATTTTATTTGAGCTTTTTATTCGCCTCAATTCTGTTTTTTTTTTTCTCGCTGTTGTTCGTATTTTTTTGTGTTGTGTTGTTGTTGTTTTTTTATATATAAATTCGACTCCTTTATTGGTGCGAGTCCTTTGTTAGCGAAATGTGTGTCAGTGCGTCAGTCGGTTGCCTGGCACTTGGTTTCGACTATTTCCGGTTTTAATATGCGCACTGCCTTCCCAGTACCCAGTTCCTTGTCCTTGTCCATTGTCCTTGCACGCTGCCTGCTGGCCTGCTGGCCTTCGGGTACAGTACGCAAATGTTCCTATCTTCAGGACTTCCACATCCAGTTACAATTCTGTTTGCCCTTTCAGTCATTCAGGCCAAATTAGAATTGCCCTCTTGCATGTTATTAACTTTAGCCATGCCTTGTCAACTTGTCGTCCAAATGAATGGCCTCCGTTCAGATTTATGGGCCATGCTTCCATTCATTCAACTGTCCGCCACGGCAACTACATACTGAGTACTGAGCCAAATCCAAATCCCAAAATCTGATCGAATTGACAGGTCGTGTTGCCAGTAATTGGGTCTTTATTTATTTATATTGAAGTGTAAGAATATAAAAATTAATACAAAAGCATTGGATTTACTCTATATACCAAAGTTTCCATTGCATAAAATTGAAGAAGTAGAAAGATTTTGGCTGTTTTTCAGAGAAGTGGGAATTAATTTCTTTTTAATTCCATTTTGATGACATTAAAACTTATTGTAAATTGACCAATTGACAGGGCATATTATAATATATATTTATATTATATTATATATATATATTAAATGGAGTATTTTATGCTTCTATTAATTTTCTCAAATCAAAAATTATATACATATTATTTATATTCAAATTATAGCAAATGTGAAACATTTTTGATTTAAAAACACATAAAATACTCCATTTAATAAATATTTTAATATGTTGTGTAATATAATATCTATAAATTTTTAACTCTATATATATATGTATATCTCTATGTCTTTGGTTTTATCTAGGAAAGTCTTCATCTGTTCAACAATTGCTTTTAAAGTCGATTATATTTTTGCTTACCGCAGCACAAATCATGCGCCGCAAATTCGTAAAAAAAACACAAATCGAATCAGAACGTTAAACAAAGTAGACAACAACAAATATCAATGCATAGATACACACACACACACACATAGAGATCACTTAATCGAACTGACCCCCGAGTTCAGAGAAGCGAAAGATTGTAAATGCCACACAGCGAATGGTCTTGCAACTAGATTTGAAGTGGATCGTTCGATTCGTCGACCGATGTGATGCACGACAGATTGCGATGAAAGGAAATCATTGAGCCGAACATTTCTGTAGCTGCCATCAATTAAAGTAATTTAAAGGAATCAGCCACAACTACAGCCACAACTGCGACAGTGCAACTGTGCAACACACAACGAGGCACGAGATAACGATAGAGAATAAAAGAATTGAGAGCAAGAATCATAAGCTCGAAAATCAATCAGGCAGAAAGAAATCGAGCCAAAGACAGACACAGGCCGAAGAAGAAGAAGCCTATTAGAAAGACAAGCGTGCGGCTCAAGGCAAACAACCAACAACAACAGCAGCAACAACAAAAACAACAACAACAGACTTTAAAATTGGATGAGATAAGAAAAAAAGAAAGATAGAAGAAAAGAAAAGAAAACAGTAGCCACAAAATCGATGGAAGAGCTGAAAAGAGTTGACGAGACAAAGACGAAGGCGAAGGCGAAGAAGAAAATATCGGGGGAAAATAACAGACAACGCACAAGCCATCATTAACCAAACAGTAGCCAGTAAAACTGGAGGAGCTTGAAAAAAAAGAGCCAAAAGTGGTTGATAGGGCAAGCCAGGGGGAGGGGGTAAAACAGTTTGGACAGACATTAAGACAGACAGCAAAACACGATTAGAATGGAGAGTGGATAAGCGTGTCTGCCAGATATAAAAGTGTAATATTCGTAACTCATTAATGACAGCAATTTAAGACACACAAAAGGCAGAAGAAGATGGTGGTGGAGCAGGAGGAGTAGGAGGAGGAGGAGCAGCAAACAGAGGAAACAGAGACTGAGGATGAAAAATAAAATGAAAAAAAAAAATAAACTAAATCTGTTGGAGAAAACAAAACGAGAGACAACAGCAACAGCAACAACAACAACAGCAATAAATTCAAATAGGCTTTGGGTACGTAATAATCATGATGATGATAAGCACTCTTTGGATGATGATGATGATCAAGACGATGATGATGTTGATGATGATGATGATGATGATGACTGCGACTGGTTCCAATCAACTGCCACTTAACTAAATGACTGTGCGACTTGCCCAGTCGCTCTTTGCGATGCAGACCCAAGTCTCCAAGCTAGTAATACTGTTCATGCATATGTGTATGTATGTATTTATGTGTTTGTGTTTGTGTTTGTGTGTGCTTATACCGATATTATCACAACTGACTGATGAATATGCCATTAAAGATATACGAGTACCATAAAGCACACGATGCACGTAGCAAATACAAATACAGTGCAACATTTCGACAGTTGGAGATATTTTGTGGTTAAACAGAATACAAAGCCCACAACTGCGTAGACAAATTATCAACTAACAATACCCAAAACTGATTCAACGTTCTCGAGCAGTAATATTTCCAGTTGGAGTCTATACGATGCTCATTGAAGTTGTACAATTAAAAATGTTAGTGCAATTAAATAACAAATTAAAAAAAATGATCAAATGAAAACATGGCTTTCGGGCGGTCGACGGTTGTATAATCTAATACCAATACCAATAAAGAAATTATAAATTAATTAATATTTTTGTACTCGAACTCAAGTTAATTTTGTAGATAAATCACTTATAGATCAAGTGTGCGATAGAGTCGGCCATATTCAGACTTAAAAATCAATACAACTACAAAAAAAAAGACAGCAAAGCAGCCGCAGAATTAACAGAAAACTGTGCTCGACTAGATAGATACGCTGTAATAAGCCTTGATGTAACTTTTTAATGTTTCTAGCTGCAGAAATGATTTTGATGAACGTACTTAAAAATACAGCCACACAAGCCAATTAAAGGTTATATGAATACCTAATTATATCAAGAGCTTATTTTATTTCCTTTATATAATCAATTTTTATGCCTTCTTTAATCAGCTTGTATTAATTGCAGGGCATTCAACGAAACAACAAGCAAGGCAGTGAACCTCACCCTAAGTTCAATTTATGATTGCTGCACTAATCACAGCTGGTTTCAACGTGCTCGACAAGCCGTCTCCGTCTTCGTCTCCTTCTTCGTCTTCGTCTTCGCCTTCGTCTTCGTCTCCTTCTCCGACTCCACCATCAACAACAACTAGACAGCAAAAAAAAAAAAGTTGACTATCAGTTCCAGCTGTGCGTACACGAATACATAAGCATAACAGATACGTGTCGGACATGTAAATATATACATACATATGAATATGAGTTTGTTGAGTAGGCAGTTAATAGTATATGTATGTATGTATGTATGCATGTGTGTGTGTGTGTGTGGGTCTGTGTGTTTGTGGCTACTGTGTCTCATCATTTAAATTTTTAATGTACTGACTGGCTCCGCTGGGGCCCCTTCATAATTTGTTGGGCTGCAAACAAATCTATGTTTTCAGTTTTGTTAAAGTTTTCAACTCCAGCTCCAAGTTTTGGGCTCGAGTTTATTGTTTTCCTAGCTTGTTGTCGCTTTCAACTCCAAAATGGGGCTTGGGGGACCAAAGGGATTGGTCTCATGGGACGAGAAGCAGTGGGTGGGGGGGGGGGGGTAGGTGGGGTAACTTTAGAGTGTGCCATTAATTGTTTTGGCTTTTTTGTTTGTTTGCTGTGCGTTGTGGGCCAACTTTCGAAAATGCTGTTTAGTTTTTTTTTTTTATTTGATAAATGTTGCGCTTTGAAATATTAATTACACTTGCGTTCGCTCGCTTGTTGAATTTGCTTTCTGGCTGTGTCTTCAATTTATCGAAGACAAACACAAGACACTTTTAATGGGCGGGGCGGGGCGGGGCGGAGCGGTGCGGGGCGGTTCGTTGCAGGGCAAATATACAAAAGATTTATTTCACTGTTGTTGTTTCCGTTGAAAAATAGAAAATTGATTATTTTAAAGCTAAATTATTTGCTGTCGGCAAGTAACAAATTGCATTATAATTGAAACCTAAAAACAAATAAATTAAATTGAACTCATTGGGAAATGTGTACATAAATTAATCACAGGAAATATATATTTAAATTAATTTGAATTATTTTAAGAAAAATACAAATAGTTTTAAGAGCTCAAATACAATGCGATAAGGGATTTTTTTTTATTTAGTTTTTATTAAACATTTGTTCGTTTCGTTAAGTGTGCTGTTTTTTATATCATTTGCTTTTCATATTGATAAAAGCGATTTTCCACAAACTAAGTAAAAAAAACTAAAGCAACTCAAATTTCACTCACTTTGAGGTTGTCCAATCAAAAGTTTCGTTATAATGAAAGGGATCCTTTTGGGAGCTGTTGATGCACTCCTCGCCAATATCCGTTGCCGCAGCCAATGGTCAATTATAGTTCACATCGCAGGCAGAACAGAACCACCCACAAGCCGCACACACACACACACACACACACACACACACATATACAGACAAATTGCCATTGACTATGCAACGAAGTGTAAATGAGCAAAATATTACGCAAAATTGCAAGAATATGCCGCAGGCAAAAGCAGCAACAGCATCAACTAGCATATGAAAGCCACAGCAAATGAAATGATCTGTATACCACACACACACACACACACACACACACACACACACACATACAGAGATTGAGTGGAGTCTGCTCTCTGAAATATGATGCTTCATTGATGTGTAGTCTTTGTAAGTGGAATAATCGAATGCAAAATAACTTTTTCAATTTGAACGCCTGCCGCGCTTCGACTGTTGACTGAGTTTGCCCCACAGCAACCAAAAAACACCAACCCCCCCTCCCCCCACAAGACCGAACCAGTCAGCTTACCAATTGCCTGTTTTTGTTTGTGTTCACGTTTGCAGCATTTTCCACGATTTCCATGTTTAATTATAAGCCTGATGGCGATGCCTCTGCCACTGCCTCTGCCACTGCCTCTGCCACTGCCTCTGCCACTGCCGCTGCCTCTGCCACTGCCTCTGCCACTGCCATTGCCTCTGCCACTGCTTCTGCCACAAGGGAAATTTGCAAAAGGGCCGCACAGTGGTCAACAGTTGCGCAAAATCTGTGCAAAACTGATGTAAAATTTCAGTAAAAAAATAAGTTTGCCTAATTTGTGGCAAGTTCTGTGCCAAGGTGCATTGTGGCTGTGTTATGGATCCCTGGAAGCCGATTTCAGTGGCAGCAACAGCGACTGCCAACAGTCTCTCGGCTAAATTGAATATTGATTATGAAAATAATAAGCAAAAATTGCGTAACTTTCTGCCTGACAGCAAAATCAGCAGCAGCAGCCTCAACAACAACAACAACAACAACAACAACAATGGCAACTTGCAAAGGACATTTGTGGCGCTAGGCTCAAGCGTCCTCCTCCATTCCCCTCTTCCCACCTCTCTGTAAACCAGGCAAAAATATTCCACACATTTCAAACTCGACTAGCAGATACCCTTATTAAATATATATTTTTTGACAAATTTTTATTTTGAATTTCAATTTTAAATCTAAGCAGTAAAAATTAACAAATTTTATTTTGCTGACTCAGCTTTAAAATTCAGCTTAAACACGAAATGCAATTAAAACCTGGATTTATTTCTAGTTGCATTTTTTTTATTTTTCTTTAACAAATTCAGATTTCACATAAATTCAATCCACATAATCTGATCAGAATATTAAAATGACTTCCATCATTTTGAAATTATTCAATTTATGACCAAATAAAATAAATTGAATAAATTAAAGTATAAATTTTGTTGCGCTTATTTTACGCATAAAACTACTCCAATTTATAGATAAATCCTCGTATGTATCAGACAAGATATACAGAAATAGACTGTAATATTTATTATTAACTTTCATTATTTTTGTTTTGTAGCCCAAGCAGAATTTTGGGAATTCAATCAATCAAATTAGTATATATATAATATATATATATATATATATATATATATATATAGATATATATATATATTATAGATGTATATTTATTAATCCCGTTATTAATTATTACAGGGTATACAAAGAAACACATTTGGGCGTTTGCAAATATCGACCGAAATTTCGTGTCTCTCTTGCGCAAGCCCCCTCCCCCCGCACTACGAGTAACCCACCCTCTGAAGGGGCAGCTGCGTTTTTCCAATGGTGTTTTGCCCCAATTTCCAGTGGCGTTGAGCAGATTGTTTATTATTTAGCGTTTAATGAAAATCTAATAAATTTACACATATCTCGAACAAAGCGTATTTTGGCCAAGTTGTCTGGTAAGTCACGTGCATAATGCATAATGCATAATTCGCATTCCCTTCCCCTCTCCGCAAATATAAGTTCTTATTAAAACCAAACCAGCTGCTACCAGTTTGCATGCCACAGATTTACTTGACATATAAATTGAGAAGTTTATTTGATATATATATATATATATATATATATGTATATCGAAATTATGTAAAGCATTTGTACAACTTGCTAAAAGAATTTGGCAATAAACAAACTGATTTAACAACCACTTTTACAAATTAATTGTGATAAATAAGGGAATAACAAATGAATTGCAAATGAATATTTAAATTATATTATTCAATATGTTAATTCAGATATAATCATAAAAGTTGACTAAACATAATAGGAATATTTGCAAAATGGGTATTACACAGAGCGAAAAGTAAGAGGCGATAAATTTTTGTAAACAGAAGTTTGATATTTTTTTAAATTATTTATTATTATATTATTATAAATTATATTTATATTATTAATTAATATTTATTTATTTATATTATTATTTATTGAATGACAATTAAACACAAAAATTATGTGATAAATATAAATAAATGCGATTATAAATATATAAAAAAAATAATTGTTGTAGTTGCTGATTTCTTAGTAATCCTTTACCCCAATTTTTGGCTTAGTGTACAACAAAATGGCAATAAATACTTTGGATTTATTGGTCATGTATCGCTAATCAGCTTATGTCCGCGTTAAGTGTGACTCATCTGGCTGAAATGGGGTCATTTGTCAGTTAATGGCCAATTCGCCAAAGAATAATTGCATCCTTACAAGGCAATTCAGGATTTGCCCGCTGCTAAATGCCCCATAAAGAATCAACATATTCGATGTGACTGCGATGAGGGTTTTGCTTTAGATAAAAAATATATTTTACAATAATAAAATATATTTTGAAAAAACTCTCGACAAACCCAACTCAATAAAAATTTGACTTGACTAAAATGTTTATATTTTTTTAATATTTTATTTGTTAAAATTCAACGCACTCATTTCAAGGTCTCAATTACAATGGGAGAATAGCAGGTCGAGGGGGGGCGGTATACGGGAAGCGGACTGCGGAAAATAGACGACGGCTGTAGGGGTCTGCCCGAAGGGGGAAGGGTATTTTAAATGAGCACGCCGCAGGGGAACAATTAAAAAACGTAACGTGATCAAAATTTGGAATTTTCTTTTAAGGTCCTTGAACGTTGAGTCGCCTTCTTGCTATGAAATTAAGCAAAGTGCGCCTGCTGCTCCCTTCCCTACCTCCCCTTTTTCCCATATCCATACCGCCCATTGAAATTTACGCTCGCCAAAAACTCATAAAATGTGAAAAACTGCGCCCAAAGTTCGTAAAATTTAAATGAGTTTTCGCAGCGTTTGGTTTTTCCTGCAGTTTTTTTTTCATCTTTTCTTTTGCTATGCTCAAATGACGCCACAGCAAAAAAAAAAAAATTGTTAATGTAAATTTATAGAAGAATTAAAAGGTTGAACACAAAATAAATGCGTATATAAATTAAAGGAATTTAGATCTCTCTTGCCCATTTTAATGAATTTTCCACAAGATTTTCATTGAATTATTGACTGCAAGAAGAAATCGCTTAAGCGAGTGGGATTAAAATATTTGAAAATTTTAAACAAAGGAAAACATTCAAAAAGCTGATTGGGGGTTAAACCGAAATTAATCACTTGTAAATTCTAATTATGGCCAAGAGAAATTTGCTATTAAATATATTTAAAATGTAGGCACATTAATAGCAAATTTTTATTTTGCCCATTAAATGAGCCAAAAGCGCAGCAGGTTAAAATGCAGGTGTTTCGCAGGTAACTAAAACTAAAATGTTGGCCATTTAAGAAAGATGGGGTGGGAAAGCCCTCATCAAGTGTCAAGTGTATAATTACCCACTAAAAAGTGTTGCTGCTGTGCGTGTGTCCATCTTGGCCAGGCAAAGAGCCCAAAAAACGTCAAACAACAACAACAACAAAAATAATGATAACAATGGTCAAAAGGTAAGGGTTCGACCCTTGTGGCGATGAGCTGATGATGTTTGAGCTGGGGTAGGGGTCGATGAGGGTCCTAAATACAATGAGTGGACCCACTTTAACCTTTTACCTAGCTGGCTGTTCACACTAGCGAGTACGGGTGCGGAGGGGGAGGAGTTCAAAGCAAAGAGAAAGTGCCACTGAATAAACAAATAGAGCAGAGCAGCGGAGAGCAGAGCCAGACAAATGAGCAGCAAACATTGGCAAAAACACAAAAGGTTAATTACAACAAAAGCAAAAACATTGCAAGTAACAATAGCAACAACAACAACAACAGCAGTCATGAATTGATCAAATTAATAAAGAGCTGTCGAGTGAGGCAGCAGTGGGAGAGGGGGGAGAAGCAGAGGGTGAGTTAACGGTTAGTGTTTGGGAAAATCGCATCGGAAAACGGCAAAAAAATAAAACAAGAACAACAAACACAAATTGAAACAAATGTGAAGAACACAGTGTGTGTGTGAGAGAAAGAGAGAGGGATAGACGAGCAGAGGGAGAAACGGAGAGAGTGAAAGATAAATTAGGGAGGGGGTGTTCGAGGTGACTGCATGGAAATGGAAACAAGCATAAATGTAATTTATTTGCGTATAATAAACCGCAAACAAAACGCACAAATCCCGCAAGAGCGAACCCCACCCAACTCTCCGCTGACCCACCAAACTACCCATCCCTTCCCTGCTCGACGAACACAAATTTCGGCCAGCTGTATGCCGCCCCACCCCCTTCCTAAACTGTAATTGCAGAAAGCGTAAAGCACGCCGAATATTAAATACCCTGCACATTAATTAATTTTTATTTAACCAATTTATTTATGTACAAAATTAAATTGAATGGAAATTAATAAAACAAAAAAGAAAAATACAAATCGATTTTTAATTTAATCGATAGCTCGGAGACAATCGATTATCTTTCACTTCGTTACATACTTCATAAGAAAATTATCATTTCACTTTGCAATGGTAAACAAATAATAATAACAAAAACATTTGATTGTGAAAATTTAAAAGATGGATTCTCGCACTCGCTTGACTGGGCAACGTGGCCATCCTCATAATAGTAATCATCATCAGCATCATCATAATAATCATCATCATCATCATCATCGTCAGCGTGTGCGTCATCATCAGTTAAAGGCACAAAACACGAAGGAACATCGCAAATGGGAATGGGGAAACGGATGAAGTTAGAGAAAACGGCTGGAGATGGATATGTCTTTGGGGATGGGGATGGGAATGGGATGGGGAATGCGAATGCGAATGACGATGAGCTTACAACTGGAAAACGGACAAAACAGGCAACTGACTGATGAGGCTGACATGCCACAGGGGGCATTTCGCTAATGTTCCTGCTTAAAGTCGTATTATGCCCAGCAAAGGTACACTTAAACAAAAAAAAGAGTGATTCTAATAGCAAAATAATTCAAAATATATCTGAGGAAAAGTTCTGAGATGAATTCTTTGCAGAATGTTTGAAATATGTTTAAAAGGAGGAATTTAAAATCTTTTTTGCTTAATAATATCACAAATATATAATTAAAAATATTTCTTATTTATTTTATATATTTTTAATTTAAGCTTTTAAATTAAAATTTTATTAAATTCCAATTTTTTTTATTTTATGTGCCGAGTGACTTTAGAAGTCATTAAATAAATAAATAAACATATTATTTTGGGAATGTTATGACTGAGATCAGTCAACTATATCAAATGGCTACATTGAAAACTTTTTGTTTATTAATTTATTGTTACAAAATGATAGTAAAAAAAATAGTGATAGTAAAATTTTGAGAACGGGAGGAATAACAAAATTTGGATAGCCATGTTCTGACTTGTTAAAGTTTATTACAAAATACAATTCAGCCATGGTTAAAAAGTCAACTAACATTCCTTGTCCTTATTTATACAAGAATATGTATATATATATGTGTATATATATATATATATATATATATATATATATATATGTTTGTTTTTGTCCGGTAGCTGAGATGGCGTGTTTGTTGTTTGTGCAGCCGCCGCTGCATGTTGACAGATAGACAAAAACAACATTTGCAATGTATAAAGCAGCAGCAGCAGGACCAAAAGCAGCAGTGGCAGCCGTGGCAGCAGCAGCTGATGCAGTGCCTGCTCCTGGTGAGCACCCTATTAATGCTTATTACACAACAACAAAGAGCTCAGCGAAGCGCTGCAGAGTCCCTCACCTAACCCACCCCTCCCAGTAAAGCACATTTCCACAGTACCCCGCACCACCCCCTGCAAACCAAGAAGCGCAGTGCAGTGCGCGTGATTGCGTGCCTGCCACTACAGTGAACACTCGCTCTCCTGGACCCACCCAGGGCTAGTGCTGCTCTCAAGTGTTGAGCGTGTCGAGCGAATCCTTGTTTACCGTTGTTACAATTGTTTTCGCCATCATTATTATCGCTGCGGCAGCTGCTTCAGTTGTTGCTGCTGTTGTTGTTGTTGTTGTTGCTGTTGTTGCTGTTGTCGCTGCTCTTGTTTAATATAACATGACCAGCAGCATCGCCAGGCTTCGTGCTTCGTGCTTCGTCCTTCTTGGCAGCTTGTTAAGCGCTCAAGTGGTGTGGCAAATTCGTTTTGAACGCCACACTCCAACAGCAGAAGCAGCAGCAGCAGCAACAACAGCAGCAGCAGCAACAACAACAGCAGCAGCAGCAGCTCAGGTTCGTCCAGCCAACGAAGTCACCTCTACAGCAGTAGCTACCCACTCACAACTCCCCACTCTTAACTCCCCACTCCCAACTCAACACACCCAACTCCCCATTGCACATTGTTCTTGCAGCTGGCGTCGACCTTTGCTGCTCTTCCAAAGCACTCACGAAATACACAAAACAAAAAAACTCAGACTCAAAGCATGAAAAGAAATATCAGGTAAATAGTTACGTAAGTCGAACCGAATATTTGCTACACTTTCCAAGCAGTTTACAGCTACTCGAGATTTATTATATATTTAGAAATTCATTTGAAAAGCTTTTTTAGAATATCTCTAAAAATATCAGTCAAAGTTTGGCTGAAAGCATTAATAAATTGCCTAACAGAACTAAATTTTTTACATAAATATCCCTTTAGTTATATATGGTCTAGAGCGCTGATCTAAGCGACATGAACATACGGATGAAAATATTAATAAATTAGAAGTTTAGTTTACAGAATAAGGCTTAAATAAATTGGATTAAATTTAATTTCGACTCGACAGGCTTTTAAATAAGAATATAAACACATAGACTTTACCCATTTTAATATATATATATATATATAGTTCGTATATAGTTGTCATTTCTTATTGGGGGCGTGTCTCCTTTCTAACGGAATAAAAATGCCCACAGCAAGTGAATTAAAATGTGAAAATGACAATGTAATTTGTTCTGCAGACTCCATCTGCAGTGCCAGATTTGTCAATTTGTACACTTCCCAACCCATCCAGGGTTCTTTTATATAATAATACTAGAGAAACAATGCTTTCTACCTTTTATATAGATATTACATTTAGCAGCAGTCACTAAACATAATGATTAAAAATTAAAGCAAGCTTAAAAATTGCTAAGAATATAAAAATATTCTCTTGATATTTTGAAAAAAAATTAATTTTTATCGAATCATTTATTGTTGTAAAATTGTGTCATATTTTTATGTTAAACTTAAATTTGCAATGTGTTGTGGCCAACAAGAAACTTAAGTTTGTAATTGGCCAAGAATTGTCACCTGCAATTAATGTTCGAGTGAAATGGCCGAAAAACTGTGCAAATTGGAACCAAAAAAAAAAAATTAATTAGGAAAAAAAAACTCAACTCGTAATTAAGCTGTTAACAGGTAAAAGCGGAGTGGCGGGGGGGGAGGGCTTGGGTAAGTAAAAGCCAAGTTTGCCAAATAATTGGCAGAGTTAATATTTTTGTGACTTTTGCGGCAATTAAATGCAAGTCCAGAAAGAGACAGAGTTTAGAGGAAGAGAGAGAGAGGGGAAAAGAGAGAGAGGGAAAAGGAGAGAGTAGCAAATTGAATAAGGCTAATGCGGACCAACTGTCAAGTGCAGTTAGACAAACACAGCAAAAATAAAACAAATAAAAACAAAAAACTACACACGCACAACAGCAACACAACAACAACAACAATAACAACAACAACAAATGAAACACTTGACGCTAAAAGTAAACGCTGGCGACGCCATTAGGCGCAACTTGGCCTGCAGCAAACGAACGCCTAACCTCCATTTTCATATCCATCAAAAGGCAACAACAACAATAACAATAACAACAACAACAATAACAACAACAACAACGAGAAGCAAACAACTTTGAGCATTTTCGACAAACATGTCACACATTCATATGGGCAACGGCAACGCTTAACGCCCCCCCTCCCCCACCCTCCCCTACTCAACACACAACAATCTACCCCGTCTGCTACCTGCTGGCCACAGCGGCACAGTGGTACTAATATTTCAAAAAGTATTCGTTTTTCAATTATAACAATTTGTGTCTTTAATAAAATTCTTTAAAAAAGTTTTCTTTAAATATTTTTTATTATTATTTTTATTTTTATTTTTCTCCTTCTAATCCCCAGAAATTTAATATATTCATAAATTATGTTTTAAAGACCAGAAAATGTTTTTAGTATTAGGTTTATTTTCTATCAAATATTTACAACTAATTCAAAGTTTGTGTAGCTCAAATAATATGGCTATTATTTTTATTATTAATATTATTGTTTTTACTACAATTATAATTCTAATTTTTTGTTTGTTCAATATAAAAATATATTAAGGAAAAAAGTCTTAGATTCTTATGCGATCTTTAAATTTTGTACAGTAAATTTATTGTTTAAAAATCTATTGATTTACAGCTGTGGTTCATATAGTTATCGGCCATTGATATATATCGATAAAATTAAGTAAACTGAATATGGGAATATGCTTTCTGTCTTGCTACTCATTTTCAATGGTTGAGTTTAACCCAATTCTGTAGGTATATCTCTAAGTATAGATATAACTCTCATAGGACTCATGGAGTAGCTCTAGAAATATATATTCTATATTAATAAATATGCGAATATATGTAGATATATGTCTCAAAAGACTTAAGGTATATCTCTAGAAATATTTCATATACATATAAATATGCACTTTTGTACCACTGTGCGGCACTTGACACCAAATACGACGGGGCCTAGCAACAGCGTCGCAGGCAACATTTTGCTCCTAACGCTGTGCCAGGTAGTACAGAGTGCCGCTAACATCTTGCACCTCGTACCCCTGCAACAGCAACAGCACCAGCCCATCCTCCTCCTCCTCCTACACCCGCTGGTACGTCCGCACATCGAACGAAATCGAACCACAGGCCGCCTTCAAGCGGCCCTTCAATCAGCTGTCAAATGAAAATGTCAAAATATCAAAAGTGAAAAAAAGGCAAAAGTAAACTTAGGCCCGGTCCGGGAAGCGAGTCCGAAGACCGAAAAGACCAAAAAGACAATTATTGTATTTCTTTGGCGTAGCCAGCCTTTTAAGAGGTTTTTGTTGTTGTTGTTGTTGTTGTATTTGTTGTTGTTGTTGTTTGTACTTTTATGTGTAGGCTGTCGCTCGGTCCGTTGATTCGTTAGTTCGGTAATATTGGAAATATTGACGTTTTACGCTTTTTTTTTTTTAAATTTTGAAAACTGTCATATCTTTTGTTAGTTCGTCATGCAATCAGTCGGTCAGTCCGTCAGTCCGTCAGTCACTCCGTCACTCCGTCACTCCGTCAGTCCGTCAGTCAGTCATCCACTTGGCGCGCCAGTCGACTTCGTTGTGCGCCTCTAAGTGGCCCTAAAACACACCAAAACTGAAAAGAAAAAGAAGCGGAAAATACACAAAAAAAAAATATCTAAAATAAAACTGAAAATGCATACAGGCCGAAAAACAAATGGAATAAACAAACTATATAAAAACAAAAAAAGAATAAAGACAGAAAATATACATATATATATATATATGTATATCTGTACACATTATATAAATAGTCATAATATGGAAATGTCTTTTTTTTTTGTTGGTTGCAACAAGTTCAAGAAGTAGAAGTCATCAGAATTGGTAGCTGTGAAAATTGCTCCTAAAATTAAAATGCTCAACACACATTTTGGACAGCTAGAAAAGTCAATGGATTCAGCTAGATTTGTTCATATTTCCTTGACAAGTACATGAAAAATAAGATATATATATATTTTTGCAAAAAAAGTTGCTTTTTTTGTCAATTAAATTTATTTGGCGTAAATACTAAATTTGAATAAGGTTTCCTTTAGCAAGGCGCATTTTTCGCAAAGAGCCCAAAAGTTAATCAAGTAAATTTTGGCAACAAAACGATAAAACTAGTTTCAAGTGTGACAAAAGTTGTACACATTGGCTAAAATACAATGGTGAGAAGTATTATGAAGAAAGGGAGGGAAAAAGAGAGAGAGAGAGATAGAGAGAGAGGGGGGGAAGGCAACCACAATTCAAATTTGACATTTGACGTCGTAGATCGAGTTTGCCATTGCAAATGGATTGCCAAAGTTGCTGCAATGAAAATAAACAAAGTCAGTGCAAATATTTAGTGAAATCGACTGCCAAATACCCTGTAACACCAAATCAGTTGACTTCTTTTGATCATTTAATCTTTGGCTTTTATCATTGTGTGTGCCACAAAATTTGAATGCAAATTTTTTTGGGTACAGAATATGGCTAAAGTCGTTGCAATAACAATAACAATTTGTTAGACTGGTTAAAAGGCTGACCGGCAAAGACTTTAACTGTATCACAAGAAATTGATATACTTATTTTTCCTATAATTTTCCTACACACAATAGATAAATCTAACAAGTAGATTTACCTTTTTATATATATATTAAATAATACTTTGCTTATTCTCTCTTTTTCGATGAGTTTTTGGTACAATATACCAAAATTCTCTAGTTTTTTTGTTGCCGGCTGAGCAGGATAAGGTTTCCATGCCCATTTTGTCAATTTTGTCGCCTCGCTTCGCTTTATGGGCTGCAGACGATTTTTTTATGTCTCTCCCTTCATTTTTGTACACCTTTTCTCTATGGTTTTTTTACATACAAATATATATATATACATATATATATATATATAAGTTTATATATATATTTTTTTCTCTTTGATTAGGCAGCGTCACAAATCAATAGCATTGAGAAACGCACGAATGAACCAACACACAAGATACCATAAAAATAAAAATACACTAGTGTGTGTGTGTGCGAGTGTGTGTGTAAATGTGAGTGTTTGTAAGAGTGTGTGTGTGTGTGTAATGCCATTTATGGCCTGAGCCCATTGTACTAACAATATTTTTGACTCTTGTTATTCGTTTATGACAAACACACACAAAGACACACACTCACACACACACACACACACATATTTGTTGTTGATTCTTCTTGTTATTTTGATATAACACACGCAAATAAAACTCGATTTTGGGTGGGTGTTGCTCGTGCGCTTAACGGGTTTTCGTGGCTTTAACGGTTACTGCCACTTTTACGACTTTTATTATTATTATTAATGCATGTATTTTCCATTTTCGGCTCATGATCTATTGTTACCGCTAGCCACCAAAATACACAAAAGCAAGCCAAAAAAAATAAAGTGCTCGAAATTTGGTTTTGATTTTGTATTGAACAACGAAATTTATGAATTTTTCATACAAAACGCTTATCAAGTTTTGGATCTTCAAGTTTAGACACCATATCAGATGTCATCATCATATTTAAAATATGGCCATTTTCTGCGACACCTCTTTACGATTATTATATACGTTTGTGTTTATTTGAAATAACATTTTATTATTTGTAAAATTTGGCAAAACCAATTTATTTGATTGCGATTTCTTTATTTGTTATTATTATTACTATTTTCTCTATAGTCAAGTCAAACGTAGGAATCAGATTTTATGACGTGCAATTTTTACAGATGATCTGTAGTAAGTAAAGGTATAATATATATATATTTCTGATAACACAAAGACAGATTTAAAACTCTTGTAATAATCGGCTATCGATTTTTATCGATATTGGCGAGAAAAAGAAAGAGAGAAAATTATAGATAAAATAATTTATGTTTGATCTGCTTTTAGAGCGTAAAGTTTTTAGGGTATATTTGTATTTGCAAGGTCAAGTCAAATACAGTTAATTTATCTAAATAAAAAAATTTGAGATACAATTAATTTATTAACAATTGATTTAAATAATTATCTAACTATCGAAAACATTTTATTTACACAATTTTATAATTATTTTTATCTGTATTGATATTAATAAATGTATGCCTTTTTTATTTGTTAAATTATATTAATTTAATTTAGAAAGGTTATTTTTTATGTTGTTTAGAATTTTATATTGCTGCAGATTAATTTTCTATTCTATTTCTGCTTGGTATACGAAGATTTCTATTTTACAGTATCTGAAATCGGAGATGAGTTTTACGGCCTTTTTTATACTACCGCAAAATTTCAGTAAAACATTTTTAGTTTTCCACAAAATTGCTAAATACATTTGAAATCTGAATGACAAAATGTAAAAACAGATATAAAAATATGCGCAGTAAATTTGGTCAGTTTAATCACAGCAATGTCGCCGTTTTGCATTAAAATTATTGCAATTTCCGCAATGGAAATGAATTTCCAGTGACTGCAAAACCGAACGAATTTAAAAACGATTTAATGCGTTTTCGCGACCTACGCTGAATTGTATTAAAAAACGAGCAAAGTCAATGCTGCTGTGAGTGGTAAAAGATAAGTGGGAGAGGGGGGAAAATTGAAAAGAAAGCAGAGCGCAAATGGTGACAACTCATGGCGCAATCGTCAATTATGGGCGGACAACAAAAATAATGGCAAAAGGAACAGCAACAGAAAAGAAAAAGAAGAAGAAGAAGCAGAAGAAGAGGAAGCGACGAAAGCGAACAAAACAAAATATTGTATTCGATAATCAAACCGAAAATGTGCACAGCTTGAGTCAAAATACAGCAAACAATGCGAGTGGAAAAGGGGCAGAAAAACCAGAATAATGTAAAAGGGGGCGAGGAGGGCGAAACTGGCGTAGGAATTTTAAACAGCAGGATATGCGTACAATTTTTGGCAATTTGCCGCACGCGTCGCTGCCGCGCAGAAAGAATTTCGTCGCTGCTGCTGCTGTCCAAGCCTGCGCCCATAATTAAATTACAAATAACAAACACACACACACATTTACAGTTTGCTTGCACGTGTGTGTGTGTTTGTTTCCGAGCGCCTGCTGACTTGCTTTTTCTTTTGTGCGCCGCGTTTCTTATTTTCAAGGCCTACACCGCTGCCACTCCTCTTCACCCCATCTACTCCATCACATCCGGCAGCAGCAAATTGACGAACCAACGACGTCGACAGCAAAAACTTCGATATGGATACGACTTTTGCCTTGGCGCCGTGTACTTTTCTGTGTATATGTGTGTGTGTAAATGTAAAATATATAATCACAGCAATGTTTTTTTTGTAATTTAAGTAATTGCGTTTTTATTTGCAGCCCACACACACACACACACACTCATATGTGTGTGTGTTTTGTTTTCAAACGCAGCACCATACAAAATGCATTTGCGGCGTGAATAATTTTCTCAGGTCTGCTTCTTCTTCATACATTTTTTGTGTTTTCTTGTGGGCAACAAGAAGTGCCTAGAAAAGTGCTGAATAACAACAGATTTGTTTTTTTCTATCTAAGATGATATTCCTAACTACGAAATACAGAATAGAACCGGCAAAGTAAATTTAACGTGTTTCGTAAGAAAAATTGACGAATTTATAAATATATAAATATATTATATAAATATAGAATACAGGCTGCATTAAAAAAATATAATAATTTCAAATTGAAAATTTTTAATAGAAAATGCTAATGAAATATTATGAACCTGGTCTACAGAATTATTATTACTATTAATATTTCTTCATTATCAATGAAAGTTCTTGAATTTTCATATATCATTTTTTTTAAATAACTATTTTAATAAATACATAATGGCGTAAACAAAATTATGAGCTTTGCTTTTAAAGCTAGAAAGCTCAACAGAAAAAATCTTATTTCTAGAAATAATTGTCGTAAAAATTAGTATTTTGCTTACAAAATGTAATAAGGTTAAAGTAAACTAATAAAGTATAAATATTAAAATATTTCAAACTAATTATTCTCAGTTTGTAGGAAGGTTAGCTATATATATATATATATATATATATATATATATGTAAAACTTATACATTGTTTATAAGTCCTTTATATATATTTTATATATAATATATATTTATATAGATATATATTTATATATATATATATACAGATACATTTTTATATTTTATTCTTTATTAGTCTTTTGTATGGATTCTGCTCTTTTAACTTTAAACCTTTAAACAATTTAACTAGGTAAGTTAAGAATATATTATTTTATTATTTATAACTTCCATTTTATAGTAAAAATTTATGTGTTTTTTTTTATGGAATTTCCTCTGAAGATTATTTAATTTACTGTTGAAAAATGCAATTATTACCTAATGTGGAATTTCACAGTTCGCTTCGAAAAACAGCTGTGCGAATGATTTGGAAACCATAGATGAGTTGAGGGCTAAATTATATGGTCGACCATCCCAAAAAGGTGTGTTTGAATTTGTGACCTTGACGGAAAACAACAAACAAAAAAAAAATGTGTGTGGAATTCTGGAGATGCTGAAACCGATTGCGAATGCGACGCGCGTGACTTTCAGTTAAGACCTAATTATGTCAGTTACTCTCAGCAGAGGCAGCCTAAGCCTGTGCGGATAGGCGGCGAGAGGAGAGTGTGAGGCACGAGTGGCCCAGAAGGATTTTGTCCAGGCAGGGCAGGCCAGGGGCAAATGTGCGAGTGAGTTTGATACGTGCCAGGCACGCATCAGGGTTGCTGCTCACGATGATGAGGACGATGATGATGATGATGATGATGATGATGATGATGGTATTGATGATGATGTTGTTGTTGATGACGCAAAACACAGTGGAAAGATTTGCAACCGACAAAATGACGCACACACACACACACACACACACGCATACACTTCATATATAAAAATGAAAGGATGCAGCGCAACCACAAAGCACACGTTGTCCTTGTCGTCCTTGTCGACAAGGGTTGGTTTTTGGCCACCCATTTCATTCATCTATTCCTTTGGCTCGCAGCCGGCTCGTCATTCATTTTTGCTTAAACAGATTTTTCAGCTATTTTAACGATTTCTGCAACAACAATCAACCCCCGTTTACCAACTGACAGCCAGTGCGTCAGTGCGTCACTCAGTCAGTCAGTCATTCAGTCAGTCAGTCAGTCAGTCAGTGAGTCAGTGGAGAAATAAAGCAGCGCTGGCAGCCCACTCACCCAGTTACGAGTGTTTTGAGTCCTTCAACGTTCGCTTGGCAACAATAAGCCTTCAAATTTCGCCCTATTGCTACTGCAATAGGTAAAAATAAATTTTGCCTCTTGTTCGTCCGGCATCTGGCAAAGTGGTGCATGCACCCCCGTTTTCATATCAACAACAACCCCCAAAATGCTCACAGCTTATGGAAAATTCCAAGCAAAAATTACTCGTTTCTAAATTTGTACAAGCTGTATATAAAATATACACTCAAAAAAATTAATGTACATCTTTTCTTTGGTTTTATAAATATTTTCTTTATTTAGCAAAAAATATGTTAAATTTCTCGTTTATTTTTTATTAATATTTTATGAATTTCAGAAAGGGTTTTTTCATACATTTTTTATAATTATTAAAAAAAATGTTCAAAATAAATATTATATTTTTATTATTTAATAATTATGAAAAGTACTTTTCAGATTGCCCAAAGTGCAATTATAAATTTGCATAGAATTTAATATAAATTTTTTATAGTGTATTATGCAAGAAATAAATTTGATTGAAATCCATTCAGAAACTGCAGAATAAATTGTTTTTTGATCTAATTATTAAAAAAATAAGTATAAGAAAGAATTTACATATTATTCGTTATTGTTTTTATTATATTATCATAAATTAATTATTATTTTATTATTTTTAAACTCAGTTAAATTTTTAGATATTATATCATATGATTTATTATTATGAAAAAAATTGTTGTTTAATTTTTAAGCTAATAAATAAATTGTTGATTTAGTAACTTTTTACATAATAATTCTATTTGATTATTATTATATTATAATAAAATAAATTCTTTTATTATTTAGCTTTTTACGTATTGTTTCTAATGGTTAAAAATTTTGATATAAATTGCAATTTGAAGTTGTTAACTTTTAACATATTATTTCTCAGTTGGATATTCAGTTCAGCGTGTTGACATCCTCGAGATGAGGATAAAGTTTGCAACCTTGCAACATCAAAATGCGAGTACAGTTACTCCATGCACCCATAATGGAGCACATCCGAGATGAGCTTGCCTGCAAGCAGCTGCACTCATCAAATTGAGTGCGCCAGGTGTGAGCAAGTGCCTCCGCTGTAGGGAGCAGCTTACGCTGCTGCTTCTGTCTGTGGAAAGTGGGTGAGTGGGAGACACTGGAGTGCTGTAGTGTGGCAGGAGTAACGGGAGATGCGCGCAGTTCATCCGTAACAGCCAAGCGACACTTTCTAGCTGGGAACGGATTGTATTACTGAGGTGGATAGTAAGGATTGTATGAAATGGAAAAAACCGGAGCAGCTCAAAATACCGCAACGTTGACCCAAACGGTTCCCTCTCCTCGTCGGACTGTTTCCGCTTGCGCAAATCGCGTCGAAAGTTCGCTCGAATCGAGTTGATCTTCTTGAAGACGCGATCCGCATTTGGTACAAGCAAATAATGCTAAGCACAAGCTTGCATGCGCAATATGCTAGATAAGGCATAGAGAAACAGCAACAGCAGCAAACCTAATGTAAATGCAAGCAAGAGGGAGGAAACTAAAAAAAAAATAAAAAATCAGCTGTTCTGCTAAGTGTGCAAAAGCTTTGCGCCTTACGTTTTGTGCTAGCATTCGCAAAACATTGATTTGATTGATCTAAGCGGAATCCAAATCAAAGAAGCAAAAGGAGTAGTAGAAGGAGAACGGTATTTGTATTTGCCTGTGTGCAGTGAACAGCTGATTTGCTTTGTTATTGTTATTTTTATGTACAGCTAACACAACACTCCTGAGGCTCTCCTTGTGGAAACCTGAACACGTAATTAATGCATTTTGCTATTTCTTTGATGAGTAAATTCAATTTAACACAATTTAAAATTGTAATAATTTTACTTACTTTAAATTTGATATTTTAGTTCAAATTTGGTCTACGTTGTGTTTGTTTCACATTTAAATTCAGATAAATTGGGCCAAATTTGTTTGTACAAAAAGTTTCAAACTGAATATTCATGACAAATATTCACATATTCAAAAGCATATTTTTTAGCAAGCTAATGTAATTAAAAATTACAAAATCAGAATATAAATCGCATTCTTTTAAGTATGTGCTTACACATGTGCTTACTTTGGCGGGTCTTGGGGTCTTTCAGAGAGATATATTTCATATGCATATCGCTGCTCGGAGAAGCCTTCTTGCCAGCTCCAAGCTGCGTTTGCTTTTAAGTCCACATCTTTATGATTATTTTCCACCGCTTGCTGATTACAACAAAAAAATGAAGATGCTGTTTTTTTTTTTTTTGCTACGAGACTCCTGGTTCCTGATTCCCTACCCCCAACTACCGAATGCGGCTTGCTGCTTGCTCCTTGCCACTGCCTCTGCCACTCACTCGTCTCGTCTTGTCTCGTTTTTCATAATCATCTTAATAATTTCACAACTCATGTCTTTATTAAATTTTTTTTTTCTTCTTCTTCTTCTTCATACTGGCAGCATTATAATTTTCCTCCTCCATGGAATTTTTTAATTTAGACAGAGTCAAAGTATCTCATACATCACCGGCATAGCAACTGAAATGTATCTCATGCGTTGGCGTGCTGCATGCCTCCTCTTCGTCCTCCTCATATGCCTCCCTCTCCTCTTCGTCTCTTCTCTCTTACCTTGCCCCTTTCACAATTGGAGTCGCTGCGCGTGGCGCTTGAGCTGCCGCATTTCATCAAAGATTTTCCATTTCCTTTGGGGCGTCTCCTTGTCTTGGCTTGTAATTTAATTTCTCAGCGATTTTCATTTCAGACATTTTCATACGCATCAAATATAAAATCTGCTCTCCAAATTGTATTTAAGTAGTTTCCAGTTTGCACCCGAAAACTTGTTAATAGACATCTGCTCCAGGCACATTCATCATTTTGGCCACTCAATCAACTTGGCTTTAATCACAGAAACAGGCTGCTAAATCCGAACTAAAATCATAGAAACCAGTCCGACAGGTAACCATAGAAATTGATGAGTTTTTTGTACTCCTTGTGCATCCTTTAATAAGGGGGTAAACAGGGTATGCTGAAGTTGGCCCTTCTCACAAGACGAAGACACTTTAAATTGATAATATAAATAGACACATCAATTTTTTTTCCATTTATCGATAACTGAGCCCATTTCGCGATTATAAGAATGACAATTCCAGAGCTTTAATATATAATAGATATTTTTAATATTGGATTAAAAACACAGATATTAAAAAGCCTATTTGGCAAGCTCGGCAGCTGTGTGCAGAGTATCTGCAAGTCGAGCCCACACGACTTGAGCATTCTTGTTTGTTTTCTATTGTAAATTCTAAAATGAAGCCTTCATCAAATTGCTATTTTTCATAAGCTGTTAAATTAACCTGCTATTTCTTGGATGAGTTGTTTCATTTTCATATTTTTAAGTTTGAAAAACAAGCAAAATAATTGAACTTCATGCATAAAACCCACCCTTAAAAATCACAAGTCTTTGCCAGAACTAAACCGATTTACCGCACTAGTATATATATATGTATATATATATATGTGGATGTATTTTTATGCTCATGTTTATTTGTGTGCTATTAGAGACCGATATGACACGATCTTTACCCCACACATTCGATGTATATAATTATAGAATAGCATTTCAACAAAGCTAAAATCCGTGGAACAGGTTCCACGCGTCGCATTTCCGATCATCCAGCAGTGCATACACATGGCTACACACACACATATATATAAATATGTATATAAATATACATATTCGGGCAGTTCCTAGGCACATCCTAAGGGCAACTGTGCCACATGTGCACCGCACTTTGCCGGAGCCCGAACCAATTTTAATGACATGCCCACAACAAAAAAAAAACATATATACAAAAATTCATATATCTATATATACATATAGATATACATATATGTATTTGTATTTATGTATTTCAAGGTCCGTTGAAGGCATCGTCGACTGCCTGCTTGCAGCTGCATCAAATTTGTAATTAGGCGGCGAAGTCGACGGCTTCTCTGCTGATTTAGTGCCCACTTTCTCAATGTCGCCAGTGTTTTTTGTTTTTTTTTTTTAATTTTATTTGGTTTCGGGATACGGAATCCAAGCAGCGAGCAGGTTCTCAATTCCATTTTCATTCCCCTTGGGCATTCCGGTCGCCTAAGCAAAAACTAATAATCGTAAAGTATTTAATATCACCGAAATGATCACAAATATATAAAAGAACAAAACATAGAGGCACCCTAAAAACGAAATGCGATTGGGAATAAAACTGTGGAAAATATATATAATATATGCATATATATTATGTATGTATGCATATATATATATATATATATATATATGTATGTATTTGTATGTATTATGTATGCATATATATATAAATGTGAAACTGTATGCAACGAACCAAGTAAAAGATTTTATATTATTAACAAGTTCAATGAAAATAGTATTTTATAATGCAAATCTTACCCATATTTGGATTTTCTTGTTTTAAATTTACCAGTAATAATAACCCCTTCATAAAGCAAATTTTTATTCACGTTTTTTATTTAATAGGTAAATAAAAAGATTTCATAGATCAAGATTTATTTATTTATTTACTCACAAAAAAGTTATAATTTTATAATTTAAAAAATATATAAAAAAAATATCTAATAATTTAAGCGCTTATTTATTAATGAGAAAATTATTAAAATAATAAAAATTAGTAAACAAATACAACAAGCAACAAATTCTATATTAAAGACAAAACTGCACACAGAAAAACAATTTAAATAAATTAATAATTTTATGGAAAATAAAGTTATCCATTTTTTAATTTAAGACAATACCAAAAACACATATTTGCAACAGGTAAAAAATGTATGCAGCCAAAAAGAGAATAATTCTTTATTTAATTTAAATACACTGCACAGAAAGTCTATAGTCCTTCGAATGATTTATTATCGCAATAAATATTTATATATATGTATATATAAGATCGCATAAATCAGCTACACTAAATAACTTATATATAAATTGTTATTTAAGTATTTTACTTGATGTTTTAATGATGCGTTTGTATTTTTTTTATATCATTTTCTGCGCTCTTTTTTTCCTTTGTTTTTTTTGCAGCTTGGAGATTTGGGGCTGTATTCTGGAGGCATAAGTGGAGATACATTTGGAAACCCAAGTTTGAGGAGGAGTCGAGCCATAAAATGTATCTTTAATTGCCACTTGACGCCCGATGGCTCCGATGGCTGCTTGTATCTGTGTGCCTCATGCATTGATTTTGAATCTCAATTTTTGTTGTTTTTTTTTTTATATCCATGATTTGTTGTTTGGCCATTTTTTTTTAGCCAGGCTCACCAGCCAGCCTCCGACTGCAACTCAACAACGATCTCCTTGCTTTTTTTACGACTCTCGAGTGTGTTGCCAGCGGCATTTAAATTATGATTATGGCTCTGGAGCGTAACCCAAGTGGCTATGGGGGATTCGAGATTGGATTGCCTTGCTGTGCTGCGGCTCCAAAAAATCTTGTTCAAGTGGATGGACGAGCGAAGCAATTAAATCTGCTGCTACAGTTTCAACCGCCTCCTTCTGAACCGCCTCCCCTCAAATTGTTTCGAGACAATTGCGTTTTCCTCTCTAATCTAAATGGGCTGCAGTTTTGTAATTAACGCCATCAAGTAATTTTCCCCATTCAACAACAAAAAAAAAACCATAACCACAAAAAACGAGGAAAACAAAAAATCTCAATTGATCGTAAAATTCAAAATGAATAGCAACGTTTGCCATAATTTCTTCAAATTCGAATTGCGTTCAGTTTGCTTTGCTTGTAATTTTTGACTACTTGAAAATTATGTTTAATGAAATATCTCATTTGTAAGCGATGCACGAAAAAACTTCCATAAAAAAAAGAAAACAAAAAATTAAAAGAAAAGAAAACAAAACTGAAAGTTGATATTCATTTTTTAAGTGCTCTTTTTACGATCATAGTTGAGGCCAATCGATTTTGGTGTACAACTGATGTTATTCATTGGACGATACTTATCGAATACATATCGAATTAATATGTGTCGAGCAGCGCTCTTCAAACGGTTGTTTGTCTATATTTAAGATTGCGAACCACTGATAATAAGACTTATCAAGCAAGCAAAGAGTTGAGCTCTGAGCAATGATTATATATCAAATTAAAAATTGTGTAAAGGGTATAAAGTAATTTGCAGACAGCAGAAATCATGCTCGATCAAATAATATATATATATATATATATATATATATATATGTATATAGTCATCATCAACATGAAGATTCTAGTCGGGTTGGCCATGTTTATATTAAAAAGTCGATCTCAAAGACATAAATTCTTGTTATCCACTTTCAGATCAAGTTTATTTCACTTACTTTAAATAAATAAACATAATTAAAAAGATATATTCCATATAACCGATAATATATATATATATATATACTCATGCACAAATTAAGTGAACTAAAACGTAACAAACTAAAATGTAGCAAATAATATTTAACATTCCAGATGATAAGGCATCTGTTAGTCGAGTTCTCTCGACTTGAGCTTTCTAACTTGTTCATTTAAACTGAATAAACAGAAAGATACGCAAACTAAATAAACAGTTATAAACTAAAAATGCATATTAAATAACTAGAATAATTTTTAGAACTTGCTTGACAGGTATTATATATATAAAACATAATACACAAGTTTAAGTTACAGTGTATTTCAACTCAAGTGTTAAATAAAACCATAATAAACAATACATTTTTTATTAGTTATTAGTCAAAGTTATAATTTATACTCTGTTCTAAAAGGTAAAGGGGCAGATATATATATATATATATATATCTATATCTATTGAAAATAATATTAGTAATAACTTAAAAAATATAAAATGAATGCTATAAAAATATGTCAAAAATCAACATTTAAAAAAATTGAACAAATAATCCTTTTTTATTCCTAAAAAAAAATGTAATTTTTTTCAGTTAGTAGAATACAGTTAACTATAAATATTAGAGTACAACGCAGTAGGCGCCGTTTTCCGAACTCATTGAAGATTAGGTTTCGAATAGTTTAGTTTTTCCAGATAGACAGTGTAAATACATGACTTGCTGTCGGTGCTGGTGTTGCTGGCGTCAGTTGGCGCAGCGGACTGGCCAGGTGCGGATCATCAGCCAAATCATGCATGCAATCGATGGTAATAATGTGACGGGATCAACGTCGCCGTCCATTGAGCCGTGTTTCCATTTTACGCCCGGACAGAAGGCGAACTGTGGCAAGCAGCCGCGATTGGGTGATCTGGTGGCGAACAAGACGCGAAACGGTGAGTTCTTCTACGGCATCGAGATAACGGCCAAAACTCGGAATGGAACCACTTGCGTGGACTTCAATCAATTTCTGCCCGTGCTGCCCACATTCGTCTCGTTGGCCTGGCTTCCGCCATACTGGGAGGTGGAGCCTATCTGCCAAGTGGATACGCTGCAACTCTCACGCGCCCTCGAACGCCACATTCCGACAATGCCGCATTTGAGCCTCTATCGCCAGACCACGCAGCGCTTCGACGAGTTCTTCGCCCTCAATTTCGACAATGTGCTCGCCGTCCGCGGTGACGATGTGGACGAGGATCAGGTCTACAAGTTTACACGAAACCTGGTGGAACAGGCACGTCGCGTCCGCGGAAGTGAGTATAAATATCCATTGCTTAATCCGATTTCAGCACTATTTTCCATATGCAGAGGACTTAACAATTGCCGTGGCGGGTGATCCGGAGGGACATGCCAACAGTTTGGAGTCGGGACCACAGCTGATAGACAAGGATCTGAAGTGCTTGAAGGAGAAGGTGCGTCAAGCGTAGGACAGCACAGATCTTTCAGTGTTAAAGTGCACAAATTTTCTTTATCTTTGCAGATTGATTGCGGCGGAGATTTTATTATCACTCAGATTTGCTATACGGCAGAGCCAATTATTGAATTGCTGCGCAAGATGCGTTCCGTCGGCATTAAGGCGCCCGTATTGGTGGGCGTGGTGGTGCCTAATTCCTTTAAGTTCTATACGCAAATAGAGCGCGTGTCCAAAGTCCGTATGCCGAATGAAATGCGTGCCGAGGTAGAGAAATTTCAAAATGATGATGCCAAAGTTCAGCATTTCTTCGTGCAGCACGCATTGGATCTTATTCAAAAAGTGCTGGACGCAAATCTGGGCATGCATGGAATCCAATTCTTTACGTTGAACGAGTTTGGCCCGGTGCTAGAAGTGATCGGTGAATTGCGTAGGCGTGGCATACTCAAGGAATAGTCGCCAAATGCAGCAAGCGGTGCTGCCTAGCCTAACAAATTATCAACTTCAATTTGAAATATTTAATCAAAATTAAAATGTGCAATATAAATTAAAAAGTTTGTTTACATGAGCAATAAATTTGCAAGATTTATTGAAACACTGGGCACAGTTTCACACTTTAGCAAATAACTGTTATTCATATAAGTTCCGTCATTTATATTGTAGTTTAAGTGCATTTATTATATTAGTTAAAATTAAACAATATTACACCAATTGTGCACTTGCATTTTACCACATAAACAGCTGATTGTATCAAATCGATAACAAGTCAAGCTTTTACAAACCAGTTGTGTAAACACTGGCTAAAGCTAACAATTCGCATTTGTCCTCGAGATGCAATAGAAAATATTTAGCCCTGGAATGTTTATATATGTAAATCACTGATGGAAACACTGGACACCGATAGCCTGAAAAATTAATGAGTGACTTACAATTTGCGTAAGTGCAGTGTGTACACACTAGCTAATAAAATTGTTAAATAATTTCTAATTAAAATGTATTATTTACTCCTGCGAATGGGTGCAGACTAACAGCTTATCGTACCAAATCGATAGCAATGCCGGTGTGCACACACTGTCTTGAGCCGAGCTACCGACTCCAATTGGCAACACAAAGGAAATTAATGCGCTGCCATCACAACAAATGCGCAAATGCATAGCGAGGGGACTTAAATATATCAAATAATAATATATAAAATATAAATCAATTATTATTATATCATGAATATATATATTTACAAAGTGAAAAGAAGAACAGCTGTTTCGAGGCTCAAAAGTAGTGCTTCTTCTTCAACTTTTGAGCTTTGATGTCAATTAAAGCTTGCTCAATGAGCTTACGATTATTATGCTGCATAAGCAAATATGTCGCATGCAGGGCAGGAGGGACGTAAATGTACTCCGATTTTCTAGTATATGAAATATTATATAAAAATATATATATTATATATTATTTATTTGGGGTATTGTGCACTGCGACCTAATTGATCTATTGTGCCCTATATTATATATTATAAATACTGAAATACAGCGTAAAAAGAATATCTCCAGCTTTCATATTTTGCACATGATAAACACAAAAGCTCTTCTGATGCTTCTTCCTCTTCATCTTTTATATATTTTGGTGTGTCCTTCTGCGTCATCATCGCCATCAATGTCGGTCATTGTCAGAAGGGATTCAAAACGTGATGCGTACATAAACACATACTCATGGATATGTTTGTGTGTGGTATAATTTTGCGTTAAAGAATAGATTTGTTGCGTCATGGCACCTTTGCTTGTATGTGTACCTTGTGTACTTAAGGCGAACGGTGAAGTGGGTGTAACGGTTGTAAGGGTTGCGTGTATAAAGACGAAGACACGTACTGAAAAAAAAGCCTTTATGACAAATACAACATTTGACATTTGTAACTTGCGGTTGATCACCCATGGAGAAGAGGATAAACGACAAAATAAACTCTCTCCCTCTCTCTGTCTATCTTTCATACTCTAAGGGTAGCCTGTGCCCGTATATGTTTGCGGATGTATCTGCTGATGATGTCTCTGCTCAGCCAGTGTCGATGACGTGACGTCAGTGTTGACAGCTGTAATAAGAAAAATTCCCAACAAATGCTAGTTGTTGGCATAATAAAAAAATATATATATCGTTGCTGGATACATTTTAATATATAGTTATCAAATATATTAGTATATGATGTATATTGAAATAATATGTTTGCTGTAACATTAAATAACAGAACCAAAATTAATGTTAAGTATAAGCTAAAACTACCGCTAAACGTTCTTCTAAATTTTTGGCGATAACTCAGCTAACAAATCAAGCTGTAGCGGCAGCACTGGTGTCACATACATATACATGTGCATAAAAGGTTGTCCTGCATCCCGCTGCAAATCCTGCTCGTTATTTTTGCAGCTGTTTTTATCGCCGTTAAGCTTGAAAAATTATGTGCGAATTTTTGAGATTTCTGTTATTTTTTTTATTTTTTTAGTTTTTTTTTTTGCGGTAAATTCACGTACAGGGGTACATATGTGTGTGAAACGTTAACTATTGCGTTCTTTTTTACCATTATTTATTGACAATTTAGCCAAACAAATAACGTCGTTAGCAAGGTGAATAAGCATTTATTACTAATACGACACAATGTCCTCAAATTCGCGTGACTCTGGCAATTCTTTTTTTTTGCCAAAAAGTGAAACTGATTTTAATAAATGCTAATTATTGGATCTGATCTATATTTATATCAAGTAATAGTTAAAATTGAAATATTGCTGTTTATGTCAAAGTAATTTGCAAACTAATACAAATTGCTTAACCAGTTTCGAAGATATTATTCTGAAACCCATTTTAAAGGGGGGCTCGTTCTTGTTGTTGTTGTTGTTGTTGCCTGAATATTCCTTGAAAGCCTTCCAGAAATACAATTTATGTTGCTAAACTGCACACGGGATAGTTGTTCCAATAAGGGGAAGTGTGTCTTTTTCCCCCTTGATTTGTTATGCGTCGTTTAATTTAATTTCAAAACAAATAGGCGTAAAATGAGGAAACCAACGATAAATAAAACAAAAAAATAAACAGAAAACAAACCAAACCAAGCAAACACACACACATACATACACACCGAAAGGCCTATGAATTGTATTCGGATCTGTGCATCTACAGAAACAAAGCAAAAACAAGAAAAAGCAGAAGACCCCATGCAAAGAGCAGAAAAAAGTACTCAAAAACAACCACAAGCGAAGCCAAAGACACAGAAAAACAGCAAGCGAAAAAAATACGAAGTTTGCACTAGTGTATGATGTGTGTGTGTGGGCGGGGGAGGGCTAGGGGGAGGCAGAGGCTGGAAGCGATCTGCAGAACAAAGGAGTGGCAAGCAACGAGCGAAAAAAGAATAGCAGCAGCATCAAGAGTTATATTTATGGCACACGAAAAGAGAGGAAAACATAATTATAAATTTAGGCGAGGCAGGCAAAGCAGGCGAGCCAAGTCACGTTCACGTTTCGTTGGGTCGAGCGATCTTTTTTTTTTAGTCTTTTTATTTGATTTTCCAGTAAACAGCTGAGGCAGTGTGAGTATGTTTGAGAGAGTGAGAGCAAACTTAAGAGTAATTATGTTCGCGCTCTCTGACTCAAAGAGCAACTGAGCGCTCTCTTGAGAGCATTCATAACGGCAGAGAGTGAGAGAGGCAGAAGAGCGCTCTCTTCAGCGATCATCGCTGAGCACTCCGCTCAATTTGTAGATGGGGCGAGAAACACTTTTAGGTAGTATAGTTGTAGTGGTAAATGTTGTATATACATAGAGAGAAAAATAAAATAAATTTTGCTTACGACAAACAATAAATAAGTGCATATGGTCTTATATTTATTTATGTATGCATGCATATAGAGGCAGCATGTGGCACATTGTGGTAGCTGCATATACACATTGATTTTATTATAGTTTAGCGCTTGCAACATATGCACGTATATATATATTAATAAATATATATATAGATATATGTATATATGTGTGTGTTTTTAGTGTGTATGTGTAGCGCAACGACCGATAGCTTGATTATTATACACACTCGCATGCGTACAAACATATGCATCTAGAGATACACATACAGCTATTTAGCTGATTATTTAGCCGTTTCTAGCTGCGTGAGAAAATATAGTCGCTGCGCTATTTGCGACCTGCCTCACAGCAAATTTGCATATGCGTGTTTCGCATACACATTTTAACACAGGCACATGCATGAAGTACGAATAAAGCGAGAAAGGGAGATACACTAACACATTAATTGGTCGAATATTGGCCATATGTGTAATTTACATTTAAGCGAGATTGTTGCAATCTATTCTGTACTAAGTCACAATTAGAAATGGATCAATAGACAAAAATGAAACAGAATAAGAGAAAGCGAAAAGGGAGTGGGGACAGATATAAATATAGAGATGAGAAAAAAGCGATTAAAGTGCCAACAATTTAATGGCAAATACAATTTCAAGCGTCAAACATTTAAATCTTATTTACATTTATAAATATACCTGTGTAGACCTAAATCTTACATAAAGTTTTTTATTGTTTTTATTAACTATATTTATTTATATCTGTTTAAAAAAACACTATTTAAAATTATCAGATTGCCCAAATCAAGTAATATGAATATTCTAACTGTTCATTTAATCCAAACATGTCTACACTTGTTTGGCTGCACTTTACACACATACTTAGTTCTGTATTTCTTATCTGTCCGTGAGAATTTCTATTCATTTCATTGTTGTTGTTCTTTCGCTCGCACCCATGTTACTCAGTTAAGCGCAGATGATCACAGATGCTTACATATATGTATGTGTATGCTGTGTGTTGTGTTCTTGGACAATTTATAGGCGAGCACGATCAAAAATAAAATGATTATTTAAAGAGAAGAGGCAAAAAAAAATAAAAGGGATAGAATAGAAAAACTAAAGGCAAATTATAAACAAACGTCAACAAGACAGTGACTATGTATATAAGAAGGTGGAGAGAAGTAAGAAGTGATGAGCAGTACTGGTTGGTGCTTGAGCGGGGAGAGGGTATAACAAGAAGGCGAAATATGTTTTGCTCAGTGTGTTTTGGGCTGTCCGCCAGACTGCAGCAATAATATCTTTTGATCTTTTGGCTGTGACTGTTACACACACACACAAACACATTCGGCGATGTGCTACACAAAAAAGGAGGAAGGGGGAAAAACATGATGTGAAATATTGTTGCACTCAAATTGAAAATGAAAATCGCAAAACTGTTATATTTGCCATATTTTCTGTTGCATTTCTTTTATTTATATTTTTATTTTATTTCCTTTCCTTTTTCACATGCGTTCCAATTCGTTCGTTGCCATTTTTCACACATTTTGCCCGAGTTTTATTCGATTTGACGCAAGTTGCTCGAATTCGATTTGGCAAAAAAAAAAAACTTTCATTTCGAATTGCATCAGTTCATGACTCTTCTCTCTCTCTCTCTCTCTCTCTGTCTGTGCTGTGGCAAGCAATTGATTCTGTATGTCTGCTGCTAACATTGCCACGCTCGTCCATCAATTTGATTTGCATTTGAATGGTAGCCAAGATTTGCTGCACCCCGAAAAGCAGAAGAACCGCTTCAATCAACACACCAAAAACCTACAAAAAAAACGACCCAATCGCAAAACAATGCATGCAAAATTTAAGCAAAACCTATTATTTCAACAATTTTAAATTACATAAATGTAAGTGACGTGTAATAAAATACAAATCAATATAGATAATATGTGCAAAATGTATATATATTTATATGGAATATGTTATATAAATATATATATGTATATACATGTTACAGTCGCCGAATTGTCTCGCTAATCGCATGAAATTAATTAGTTGTTGTACTGTGAAATAATTAAAGTTCGAGGTCATTATACATGATCATTTGTTATATACAGATATAATTAGTTGATTGGCGATTTTCCGCATTAATCATGTCACGATATATATATATATATATATATGTATATAAATGGAGGCAATCTTAACTACGATCAAAATGTGCACAAAGCATCGCAACCTACGCTAATTGCTGTATAAAATGCAATACTTATGGGACCGTATAACCAACACAAATGCACACACACAAACACACAAATACACACACACACACACACACACATACATTTTGACGTGCATATATTCAAGTTATACACGATGAATCGACCCCGAACAAGTGCAACAATTACAAAAGCAAATCTGTGTTAGGCGCTTTCAAAGCTGAGAACAAAGAAACAATGGCAAAACTTATATTAAGCCTGATTTGTTTGCTTTTAGATTAATATGAGATTTTTTTTATTTTTTCGATTTAGTTGAGAAAACGTGGGCTGTTGCATTTCTATATAACGTGTATAATTTATTCACGTTTTGTCATGTCGGCATTTTAAACAGTTTTTAACGATGATTTCAGCCCGGTTTTTATATCGCGTTTTATTTTATTTTAATGGGATATAAGTTTGGTTTTAGAAAAGTCTTAATTAGAAAATGTTCTCGTAATCTACAGGCATATCAAATGTATTAATTTGTATTGATAATTGCCTACAATTAGCGAGTAATGAATCGAACAAATCGATTTCCTATAGCAATAAAAAAAACCCACTTAATTTAGATTATAACCAGACACATTATTAATCAACGGTTTGTTTTTATTGCCTGATAAGAAACGCAGATTGTGCTAATCAAAATATTAATTAATATCTGTGCCGAGTGAGGGGTATCTGCAAGTCGAGTTCTCTCGATTCTTAGCGATTTTTCGAGTGGAACTGATATGAAAATTAACTGACAAGTAAAATAAAACACTAGAAAATCGTAATAATTAACTCAATTTTGAAGAAGCAACCTCGCTTTTGTCACAGTGTATGCACATACATATATATGTATGTATGTAGGTATTTATTTATGTATTTAAATATGTCTGTTTGGCTGTGCATTTGGTCATTAGGCATGGCTCATGTTGGATTTGCCATTGAAATTGCAGCGACAGCTTCACAGATCAGTGCAGCGACCCATTAGCCATCGACAGACGGACAGATGGACAGAAGGACAGAAAGACAGATGGACAGATGGACAAATGCACAGACGGCGGACAGTTGGGGGCAGACCACACACGAAAACAGAGAAAAGAAAGTGGCAAAGAAAGCGTTTGCAGAAAGACAGCAAAAAAGATTATAAATAAAATGAAGAAGAAAAAAATTAAAAGCAGCAGCTAAAAGAAGCTTCATCAAGAATACATACAATGGTGACCAAAATAATAGCACCACTCTCAAAAGAGATTTTTTTAAAATGTTGCTTGTTAAATTTTTTAAGTTTTAATTAGTTAACAATACGTTTTTAGAAGTGTAAAAATACTCATTGAAATTTAATAATAATTAAAATTTAATACAATAAAATGTATGTCAAGGAAAGAAAGTGAATTAAATTGTTCATTTATGAACAGTAGAAATAAGTAGAAAAGTTAAATACGAAATAATATATAAAAAAAATTACATTTAAAAATGTGAAAATTAAATGTTGATTTTTTTATTCGTAAGAAAAAATGTCAAAGCGGTGCTGTTAATTTTACTTATTGTGTGGCTCTGATGATCCAAATGACTAAATCTGAAAGCCAAGTGACAGCAACTAAGACCACACACACAGACACACACACAGGCACACACAGGCACACACACTCTCATTGGAACGGTTAACTGTGGGCCAGGCCTAAACGGAGTGTGGAGCAAAGCGTTTCTTTGGAAATGTTCAGCTTGGTGTTTTTTGATGGAGGCAGCAAAGGCAGTCCAAGGAGGGGCCAGAGGTCCATTAAAATTTCATGTGTACCGAGAATAGAGCGCAAATAGGCTGTAATTATAGAACAAATATACACATAACAGTCGAGCTCACAAACAACGTGCGGCTTGTGGGGCAGTGTGGCAGGGCGGTGTGCGGCAGTGTGGGGCGGGTGCAGATATCGCCCGAAATGGGCATGTAGATTCACAAATACACTGAGGCAAACTAGAGATGAGCACGTGACTCGTGAGCAGCCATTTAATTGCGATATTTCACGAATTAAATAAAGCTAAAAATAAGCTAACAAATCAGTTAAAAATCTTGCAAAAATATATGATTTAATATATAAGCTGAATGTATAAAAACAGCAAAAATAATAGACTAAAAATATTATAAACATTTAATGAATGTTAATGTTAATTTATGCATGTAAAATATTAAATAAAAATATAAAAATATTATGAGTAATTTTATGAGGCTTTTTTAAGAGGAGGAAACAAAGAAATTTGATTTGACTTTAATTAACAAACATAAACAGGCAATTTCAAAGATATCTAAATTTTCTAAATTCTAAATATGTATTTAATTATTTTTTTTTTTTTGTATTATTTTGTGGTTGTGGCACGCGTATTAGCAGAGGACACATCCCTAATGCGACTGACTATGTAAGAGTTGTTGGCGTGTAATGCCGCAATGAAAATCGCCCATTACAACAATTTCATTTCATTTTACCGCCTTTTGCGCTTACGTAAGCACCAACCGCTAAGGCAACAACAACAACAGCAACAACAACAACAGCAACAACAACAACAGCAAGAAACAGCAACAAGCTTGCAACAGCAACAAAATTCAATGCAGTAGGTGCCGTCGGTGCCAAGAGCTTGAGCCTCTGGTTTCTAAGGGGTATTTGGAGTGGGACGGGGTTGGGAGGGGGGTGCTTTGCAAATGGGGTCCAAGTTCGTGGTGCGGTCGCGGGTGTGTGCTGGCAACAGGGAAACGACATTTGTGCCACCTTTTTTTGTTTTTTTTTTGTGTGTGCCTGCAATTACACGGCCAGCAACAGCAGCAACAACAACAGCAGCAGCAGCGACAACAACAGCAGCAACAGCAGCAACAACAACAACAACAGCAGCGACAAAGGCAGCTAAGCAAAAATCGCGCCAGACAAACTGACGGCAGCGTGTGATTTTCTGTACCCAGCAAACGGATCGGCGAGCACTGATGGATGACGTACAAAGGTGGTGGGACACGGGGGGTTGGCGGTTGGGGTTTGGGGGGTATGGTGATTGTACGTACGTACGTTAGCTAAATGGGGGACTGGGTTTATAGCTTGCTTGAGGTTGTGTGTCGTCAATTATATATACATATATATACACATATATATATATATATATATATATATATATATAAAAATAAATATATAGCTAGATATGTATATATATATTTATATATATATATATATATATATATATATATATATACACTGCAAGTTGTTTCAAGAACTGGCAAAGGGCAAACCAAGCAATTCTCAAATCATTTCATTTACTTTTTTTTATTAGTATTATTAATTATTAAATGTGTACTAAAAATAGTTTCCCATTTTTTTTGGCACTCTTCAAATATTTTGTATTTACTTTTTACCATCATTTTTTATTTACTATTACATTAGTTATTTAATGTGAAGTTAATTCGAATCTTTTTTTATTATGTTATTATTTTTTCTTATATTTACCAATTTATTTTTAGTATTATTATTTATTAGACGTTTACTAAAAATAATTTAAATTTTTTGGCACTTCGTTGTGAGCTGATTATTTTATTTACCTTTTTGCATTTTTCATAATTTTTTTTATTTACTATTACATTAGTTATTAAATGTGAATTAAATTCACTTACGTATTGGGCATATATTGTGTATTTATTTATTCTTATATTTCACTAACTTGTTTAAATTTATTTATTCGTTTTTACAATTAAAACAAGTTTTTCAATTTTTAATAAGCAAAACATCGATAATCTTTTGAAATGTTTTTTTTTTATTAATTTTGTTGGCTAACGAATCGTATGTGTAATATGAAATTGTAATTGATTATTGATTAGAATTAGTCAAACTTACATTAAGTTTTTAATAAATTATTGTTTATGTTGTAATTTTTAATTATTTTCATAAAACTTTCTTCCTAAAAAAGATTAATTCAAATTTAGTTAAATATTTAGTTTAATTTAAATAAATGCAAATTATGATGAGTAATTTTTATGCTTTTATTATACGTTAAAATTCGTTGTCAAAAATTGTTTAAGGTTATTATTAATTTTATTTAGTTAATGATAAAAATTAAACTTAAATTAATATTATTTTAATGTATTTTTTGATAGTCATGTTTTTTATTTACAAAAATAAATAAATGAAAAATTTTTAAGACTTGCTTTCTCCAAATTTGATGTGCGTTTTTTTCAGTCTTATCCGTTGAAGTGTGTTTTTTAGTCGTTGCCAGCTTTGCTTCTATTTTTTTTTTATGGGCTGGCAGCAGATCAAATGCGATTTGGATCGTGTGCGCTTTGTGTGCGATTGTTGGACGGAGCACATTTAATGATATCTCATGATTAATGATTACTCATCGACCGGTTCAGTTAGCTGCTCGCAACTCGCAACTCGCAACTCGCAGCTCAGCAACAGGGCAGCTAACAAGGGGGACAGAGAGAGAGAGTGAGAGAGAGAGGAGGTGGTAAGAGGAGGGTCTGGGAGGGGCGCATAGCACGCGAGCAGCGTTTGTTGAAGGCTCAACAGATAATTACCCATAGAAGCTCGGCAACAGCAACATCAACAACAATGGCCAGCAAAAAGTACTGTTAGTCACCGTCACTCGTTCTAAGTGGCCAAAGTGAGTTGGGTAAAAATGAATTTGGGAGAGAGGAGAGGTGGAGGGAGAACTAAGCCATGCTGGCTAGTTAGTTGGCATTAGCAAAGTCCACGTCGTGCTTACAAAAATCGATTGGTTGCCACAGACAAGTTGGCAACAGTCTAACTGACTCTCCCACCCCAGAGGTGCTGACGGTGGTGGTGACGGAGGTGGTGAGGGGGGACGTAGAGGTACGCTGCTGTGCCGAGGGGGTCTGGCAAACAATTTCACAGTTACCACAGCACAACCATGGTTGACCTTAAACTCGTGTTCGGATTCGTATGCCACCATTTGCTGCATCTACTCAAGTTGCTCGGCAAACAGAGGTTGGCGCTGTTGTCACGCGACTCTTGATACCCTGTACCCTGTATCTATAGCAAAAGGGTATACATATTGAATAATTTTTACTAAATGCAAAATGTTATTGATTAAATTTTAAAAATGATTGTTTGCAAAATATTGTGAAATAAACTGGAATATTTTCAATTTTTCTCTAGTTCTACTTTCAAATATTGTTGCTTATAGGAAAACCAGTTCGAATATATTTGAAAAATTATGCATAAAAAATGGATTAGCATATTACAAGCGGATTTACATTGGCAGCATATCTGCTGATCGAGAATATTCGAAAGAATAATATATTTTTACTTGACCCATCCATATTTACTAACTTGTTCTATTTGCACAACTGGCGAAGCGGGTTTTTTCCCATTGCTCTGAGAGTTTTCTTGGCTAGTTGGCTGGTTTCCACTTTGGCCATTTTCTCAGGCCACTTTCGCACACGGCGAATGTGATCCAATTTATGCAGTGGAAATGTTTGCCCAACTTGTCTTGACTCATCTGACAGAAAGCAGCTGTCGCCTGTTGCCTGTTGCCAAGAGCCAAAAACGCTTCGACGTCATTGCAATTTAGCCAAAAGTTCGATAAGCTGACAACAAGAAAATTGAATTAACTTGCCAAAAATTTGTTAGTTTTTGGCTCTGATTAGTCAGATCCTCAGCAGTTGTTATAATCTCTTTTGGATGTTAAAATAATTATTTATTTCTTCATATGAATTATGTTAACAATTTCGTCAGCTGCCAAAAGTGATTCACTAACAATGTGAATCAGAAATATGTTCATAATTTTTCCATCAAAATTGTGAGTACTTCTTTTTTCTTCTATAATCAACAGGTTTTGAAAATTAGTATGTAGACTGAATATTCAAGCTGGAATCATACTTTCATCATTTCATTTGTTAAAGTTAACTTCTAATTTCCATTTGTAAAACATACATTGAACAATTTTCTTATCAAGTGCCACTTAAAATGAAACACATCATTTGCTTTATTCATCAAAAATTTTCTAGAAACTTTATTTGAGTTCGATCTATTGAGAAATTAATAATAAAAAAGTGGTGCAAAAGCTATGTTTTTATATAAATAAATCAAGTTTTAAGCACTTTCATGGATCTGCATATATTTGTGCTTATATCTGTGCTTTGATAACTTTATTAAAATTCAGTATAAAAATTGGAATTGGAATAAAAATTCCATACTCATTAAAAAATCAAATTAGGGAACTGAAGTTATTTTTCATGCAGTGCTCAGAGTGTTTTATGACTTTTTTTTTGCTTTTTGCTTATGCTTTTTTTAATCTAATAACAAATTTTGAAAAAATAAAGAAAATTAAAAATTTCCAATAAAAGAAATGCATTTCGAAATGTTTTCCAAATGGAGATGATAGTTTGTGCGAACCCAAAGATATATGCAAATTGAGAGCAGAAAATGAAAACAATGGCTGCTGCCCCCATTTCCCCCCCCCCCCCCACACATAGTTGACAGTTGAGATAAGATGAACACTTTCGGGGTGTTGGAACAGGAACCTGTCAAATGACTCATCGATTTATGTGGCACATCTTATCTGGTCCCCTGGTTACGACTACTACTACTCCCCGTCGATGCAGTCCATTTTAGGCTCCGTCGAGTTTAGTTTTTTCGACTCGAGAAAACACGTTTCGTGACCAAAAAAATATCGCCAGTCCAAAGCACCACCCCCCCCCCCCCCCTCCACTAGTAATAGTGGGGGTCGGTGAATTATGGCCGCCGGGTGTCAAATGCAACTAGACGCTTTAGATACGGACACAGGGACAGGTTGGCAGCCTTTGTGGCTAAGTTGGTTAGTTGGTTAGTTGTTTGGTTCGCAGCTCATTTCTGGTCACATTTCTGGGCTCGACTTTTGCTATCGCAGCGACTTTTCAATTTCACCTATTTTCCTATATGAGTGTATCTTTTTCTATCTCTCTAGGTGTGTGTGTGTGTGTGCTACACTCTGAACAGCACAGTTATTCATCATTATCTGACGACAGATATCAGCTGACCTGTTGTTTCCCAACAAAAACAACAACAACAACAACGACCACGACGACAACAACTAAATCTTGCACACAACATTGACTCGATCGTCGCGAACATTTAATCACCTACCTTTTTTTTATATTCTGTTTAATATATTTATTTGTTCAATTTTGCTTATTTATTATTGATATTATTTATTGCTCCTTCTTTGAATTTTGTTTACTTCTTTTATTTAATATATTAAAATCCATTTTTCTTAAGCCTAATCAAATTAAGCTTTTAAGTTTCAATATTAATGTATTTAAGCTAAAATATATTTTAGTCTAACAAAATATTTAAATACAATTTAACATTTTCATCTTAAAAGAAACAGTTTATTATGCAACAAAGTTAAAAACTTTGAAAGTTATATGTAAGCTTTTTTATTTAAACGCCTAACTTTTAAGTATTTTCTTTTAAAATAATTAAAAGCTCATTAAAATAAAACATTTCAGCTTTAATACTTACAGCTTTTAAGCTTACATCGATTTAGGCTTTAATTGACATTTTTTCCAGTTAGTTGATTAGTAATTATCTTACTAAAAAGTCATAACAAGCAAAATAATGTATCATTATGAATTACCCTTTTTAAGCTTACATCGATTTAAGCTCCTCAGTTTTCAGCATAAATAGAAACTACACCCAAAAAAATCATTAGAATAAAAATATTTCAGCTTAAATACTTAGAACTTTTTAAGCATGCATCGATTTAGGCTCATCAGTTTCCAGCAAAAAGTCTGAAAGCTGTTTAAAGCTCAACTTGTGAAAAATAAGATAACTTGAGCTGCGCTAAGCAAACCGCAAGTGCTAATATGCCCGACCACTTTTACACTGCGTAGCGCAGCTTGGCAATGGCAAGCGATCGTCAGCGTTGATTACGAGGCAGCAGCAGCAGCAGCAGAGGCAGCGGCAACGGCAACGGCAACGGCAACTCACCCAGCGAGCAAACAGACCAGCAAACAACGAAGCCAAAGCTTTAACAACAACAACAACAACAACACATAAGAAAAAAGAAACAAGAAAAAAAACAAATAGGAAAGTTGCGCTTGGCAATATCTAGCAACGGGTAATAATCCAAAAAAAAATAAGAAAAAGAAGAAATAGACACAGCAGAAACAGAGAGAGAGAGCGAGAGAGCGAGAGCGAGATAAAAAGAGAGAACGAAAAAACCAAGTCAGCAAACGATCAAAGTGATTACTTAGAAGTCTTTGATCGCCCCTGGAAAAGCCTCATGGAAAACTGCTCAAAATGCAACAAAAAAAAATAAAACAAGTTGAAAAGATCAAAGCGAGACTGATCGACTAGTAGATACCCTGTATGCTGTATTAAATTATATACTAAGAAAATATGTTTCAGTTAACAAAATTTGAGTTTTTTCAACGAATTCCCTGAAATTTTTACTGTTAATAAAAAATATATTTAAAAATCGATTAATTAAGCGGTGCAGTTATCGATAAATTGAAAGATACTTTAAAAAATTACAATTCGCATTTAAATTCATTTTGCACAACTTCATTTTACCCTCTATTTTTTTTAGCCAAATTTAGTTCATGGCTTAGAAACAATCTCTTTGCAATGTGGTAATTCTTTGCTAATAAAAAAAAACTGCTGTGTTGTGTTAACATATATTTTGCTGTTGGGCTACTAATTTTGATATCTTGGCTAAACACAGTTATGGTTAGTACGTGTGTTGCAGTGTGTGTGTGTTGCACGTGTGCGAGTCCGAGTTCAAGCACCTTGATGAAAGCCAAACAAGTTCACAAGTTATTAAATTCCAATTAAGAAAAAAAACTCAAACAGCTGTCGAAATATTTATCCAGCAGCTCAAATTGAACTCGCCGAATCAGGGCCGCAAATATGGTGTGCAAATAACAAAAAAATGCACCACTCGTGGCAAGTGGCAGCAAATGCTGCGCCAATGTTTGCTAAGCGTGTCACGATCAAGGAGTTATCATAATCATTATCGCGCCTCAAAATGTGTGTTGGGTGCATTGCACCGCAATGAAACACAATTAAGTTGCACAGTTCAATGCACCACATTTTGTTTGCCCAAAGCCTCTTGGCCAACAAACCGCAAAATTTGGTCAACTGCCTTGGGGTTCGATAAGGGTTCGTTGATCGATAGTCCCATTATCGCAATTGCACTCCGCTTGTCAACACTTTACGGGGCTTTGACTTGGCTTCTTTTTTTCTTTTTTCGAGTACCTTTTAGCTAGATAAAAGCACAATTTATTTTAAATCTTAACTCAACTTTCATATCAGTCAATACTCAGTTAGCGGTTAATATAAAAGTGCTCAGCTTTTGTTTACATTTCGACCGCATTTCTTCTTCTTTTACCTAAATGAAAGCAAGATTTTAATTAAAATTTGATTAGTTGACAGAGTTGATAATATGAATTTCTTATGACTTCTATAAACTCATTTTCTTTATTAATAATAAACAAACTCTTCTTAACTGAATGATTAGAGAGATATATTGTATGCAATAAGTAATATCTTGATTATTCTATAATAAATTACACTTGCAGAAATACCTTTCAAACAAATCTGGCCAAAACTTACTGCCAAATTCAACGATTATATTTTTTATTAATTTATTAATTAATTATTAATTTTTAATCCCATTGGTCTTAACTTATAGATTAAAGTCTATTAAACTCAAATTTTCTCGAGCGTCAACGACAGCTAATAACTATTATATATAGGATGATCTATATACATATTTATTATATATTATTCTATTATATATAGATCATCATTTAGAATCGCAAACCCAAGCCGAGAAATATTCACACATTCAAGCAGTGATGAGAATTAATGGATGAGTTTTGGGCTCAGAAGGAGCACATTAGATCTAATGGATTAATAATAATAATAATAATAATAATAATAAAATTATGTTATAGGTTGATAGATGATCATTGCAGATGAAGTATCTGCTCTGGGCATGCTGTGAGTCATCTTGGGTGCACTCCAAATGGTTTTCACAATTACGAATTGCCTTTAATTGCAGTCGTTTAATTTGATGGCTTCAATTGAAGATGGTTTGAGGATGGGACGTGGATGGGCAGGGGGATTGCAGTTGGCTCATCAGCAACGCGGCTGATTACATGTCATCAGTTGCTGCTGCAGCTGTCCCCCCCCCACCACTTCTCAGCGCTGCTTTAGCAAATTTGATGGCCAACATACAAAAGGCCCAAATAGCTCCGCACAGCTGAGGCTGCAATTCAAGCTCAGATTTGCTGTGGCCTGGCTTGAGGAGGGAGGGGAGGGCGCCAGGGCGTTTAACTTAACGACCAGCCAACGGCTCCATGCTCATTACCAGGCGCAGTCCTAGCCTTCGACTAGGCTGTGGTCTTGGTCTGGGTCTTGGTCTGAGTCTTGGTCTCATTCATTGTTCCACACACAATTGCAACGCACACTTGAAAAAATATTTTAGTCCATATTTAAAATATAGCACAAAATTTCTGTATTAATGCTCAATTTTGATATAAGCAGCAGCATAAATTATTATTTTCATTATTTGTATTTAAAGGCTAGTAAAATTGTTTACAGTGTAGTCTTTAATTGCAGTTACGCTCGCAGCTTCTTTGGCTTTGTGGGTTGCATCTGTGGATGGCTACTGTGCGAGAGATGGGCTATTAAAACTAATTGGCACGATTGATTGTTGTGGTAGACCCCCCCCCCTCTCCTTCTGCTGCACACTCCCCCCTCCCCATCCCTGTGTGGCTTGTGGCTGAGTGGAGCTGTTTTTGCTTTTCTCTGCGTTTAGTTTGTTTCTCCATCATTTAATTTAATTAATGAGCATGCGTATCAATTGGTTTACAATTGTTTAATTGCCTGTATCATGCCGTGTTATAGCTTGCCCCCTCTTCCACCACTTCCTACCTCAGCTAACTCACCTACCTCACTGTTGCTGCCCCCATCACTTATTAGCCTGGCTTGGCATAGCCATAGCCATAGCCCTTTGCCAAAGAGACACGACTCACATTATTTGTATTATGCACCCCGTCTTTGTGGGGCTTCTTGGCTACTTGTCTAACCTGCCTCATACCGCCCCTCCCCCATCCCCTCCCGCACCCCTTTGCAACGCCCTTTCTCTTGTCATTGGCTTGTCCCCTGTGTCATGTTACGTCTCGTCTCTGTCTCTCAGTCTGTCTGTCTCTCAGTCTCTCAGTCTGTCTGTCTGTCTGTCTGTCTGTCTGTCAGTCTGTCTGATTGTCCATTTGCCTGTCTTGTTGTCATGTTTAATGTTGCGGTTTAATCATCAGCAAAAGTTCACCGTTTATGTAACTCGAAAGCAGTGTTAAACATTTTTTATATTTCATTTTTTTAGCCAACTTGCTGATTGAACAAGATTCATCATCGATTAACCTTAAAAAAAAATAATCAAAAATTGATTATTATCCACATTTGATCATCATTTGATCATTCATCAACTGTTTTTGTTGCGTAAGTTAAATTTAATTTTATGAAGACTCCCCCATTGCCATTTTTGTATTATTTGATTTTTAATTTTAATGTTTTTTTTTTTAAATGTAGTTTCAACATTTTTTATACATTTTTTTTTTATTAAATTATTGACTTTCTTTGCTTCAAGTAAATTAATAAAAATGATGTAAGCTCAACTTTACTACTAAAATATTAACTTTTAATTTAAGTGTTTTTTATTTTATTTTATTTTTGAACTTAGCTAGCAAATGTTTTCGATATATAAATCGTTAAATAAAGAAATAAATTTTATTGTGCATAAATATATTTATTTTCTTTAATTTTGATTTTAATTTTATTATTATAACTTCATTTTTATTTTAGGTAATTTATTTGGTTACTTTAAAATTGTATATATAATAAATTATATAATTTATTTCGTTGGTTTGAAATTACATTTTATATAATTTATTTGGTTAATTTAAAGCTACATTTTATACAATTTAATTGGTTACTTTAAAATTACGTTTTACATAATTTATTTCGTTACTCTAAAATAACATTTTATAAAATGTATCTCTTTAGTTTAAAACTACATTTAATAAACTTTTCTTTGTTAACTTAAAATTACATTTCATATTTAATTTAAATGAAAACCTTTCTAAAAATTGCAAAGTGCTTTGGGTCTGCAAAATAAACAAATAAAATCGAGTGCTGCAAAGTTCTTTATGGCCACAGACAATGCGAATATATATGTTCATTATCTGAATCTGATGCGTTTGTGGATTAACACCGTTTGCGCATTTAATCTGAATCTTTCAGCCAGCGAATGCAACTTTCGCCAAAATGGCAAAACGGTGAAACTTTGGTTGTGTTTTGTGTATCTGAAACTAATTGCTGGCAACTGTGGCTATTGTCTGCCTGGCGTTTCCTCTCGTTGGGCAACTGTTCTCCAGCTGAATAACAAAAAAAAAAAATTATATATAAAAAAAAAAAATAGGAACACAGAAAACAAGACAAGAGAAAAATGCATATGAAACAATAGAGAGAATTACATTTACAAACCGATGTGTGTGTGTTTTGTGTGTGTTGTGTGTGTTTGCCTTTTGAAAACGCGCTCAGCTTTTCACCCAAACTGGGCGCCATTGTGTGCGCTTTGGCCAGAGCCAACTTTGGATACGGATACGGTTCCATGGTTCCACCCATCCATGGGGCCATTGTCACTCTTTGGTGCGTTTCATGCAGCCAACCATGCGACGATGCCCCAAACACAATGAAATCAACTCGACTACTCTCTGAATCTCGTCGTCAAAATGACAACAACAACAACAACAACAACAACAAAATAATGTTAATATGCCGCTTTGCTGTTTCTGCCACCGCTGAATCAGAATCTGACTCTGAATCTGTGCAGCAACTAGAACTCGAACTTCAGCTCCAACTCCAACTCCGATTCCAAAACTCAAACTGGAAATGGCTGTGGATTTGGATTTGGAATAGGAGACTGCGGTTAAGGCCATTGAAATTGTGCGCATTTTGCGTAAACACAAAAAACAAAAACAACAACAAAAAATGAAATTTAAAATTTTACACACAAAACAAAAAAATTTGGCTCGCTTTTCTTTGGCACATTTCACAAATAATTGAGCCAAAAATATTAGGCAAAATTAAAAATTTAATTTTAAGTAAAAATAATATTTATATTATTAGTTGAAAAGAATTGTTTTCTTAAAACTAATTTATTAATTGACAGACAAAAAATTATTTATAAAGATGATCTTTAAAAAGTAGTCCCAATGGAAAACTATTCTGTGCAGGATCAGTCAATTCAGATCCTGTGCGGAAGAGTTCTTCCATTTGTTAAATAAATCAAAGCTGAGCAACACTAATTAAGTAATAAATGAATAAATGTTGATGGCATATTTAAATAATTTATTATTATTAATTAAATAGATAAGATTGTGTTAAAAATAGAAATACGACTTTATTTGGGCAAATCACTTTTCAAATATACCAAAAAAAACTTATATTTGGACTTTATTCCAATTGATAAAGCAAAAACCGCTTTCTTGGCACCTTACGACAATAACAACTACATAACCTGCCCACACACACACACACAAATACATACAAATACATACAAATATATATATATATATATATATATATATATATATATATATTGCTTAGCTTTATCATTTATCAGCGTCACTCTTTGCTCAACTAGTCATAAATTTTAACGCCAGACGCGAACTCTTTTAACGAGTTCAAGCTTGCCTCGCCGCGCCGCGCCTCTTGCCACACATCAGTTGCAGCTGCAAGTATCTGTATAAGTTGCTGGCGCACCCGTTTGTAGTGCGTAGCCTGAGTTTAAAGTATATATTTAATTTTTTTTCTGTTTTTTTTTATTATTTATTTTTGTTTTGGTTTTTGTTTTTTATTTGCTGTGCCACCCATTGGCTGGGCTTGCCCTATCTTGATGATCATAATTTCCAATTTTATGGCTTCCAACAAATATCTACCATCTCCTATCAGCATTGGGTGTGTCTCTGTGTGTGTGTGTGTGTGTGTGGATATGAGCGAAAGTTTCGATAGAAGAGTTCAACATTTTTTATTGTGGCAATTTTGTGCGCTTTACACTTGATGCATCATCTGTGTGTGGCACTTAATCGTGGCAGTTGGCATCAAATTTTTTGAAGCACTCAGCAATGTCGCTTAAGTATTTAGTTTATGGATCACTTGACTTATCGTGCCACTTGCGTCATAGGCAATCATTTTTCCAATTTTGATGGTGTTGCGTAGAAATTCAAATAAAAAAATTTAACACTTTCAATGATCAACTTTGAAATACATTTAGTTAAAATTTGGTTGTATTGAAATGTTGCTGGAATATGCATAAAGGTTTGTTTTTTCTCACTTCAATAATGCTTATTAAAAAAGCATTTTTTTTGCAGCAGCAAAATCAGAACTTTGCATGGGACACGTAGTTCCAGTCACGTACGATCCGCACGGGGAGCAGACAAACCGCAAATATGACGACAGACACGTTGACCAAATGACACGGGCACGAATAGGTGTGCGTGTGTGTGTGTGTGTGTTAGTGTAGTCATTTAGGGTTCGAGGTAGTCAGAGTTCTCCCAGTTTGCTTGGCAGTTTTTGTCGCCAGACGCATTAATGTGACGGATAAGCTGTGACGTAACCAACCAGGAAGATGGCCACAAACTCACGTGCCGACCTGGCAACCATGTCCCAATCAAAGCCGATAGTCGGCACCCTCAAAGGTTTGGCCCGTAATCGCTTCCGTGTGTTGATGACGTCACTAATTACACACTTCTTTTGGGGTGGCTCAGATGAAAAAAAAAGAAGAAATCTGTTAAAGTTATTTTTGTTTTAAATTAACTTACTTTTAGTTTAAGTAACTTTTAAAAATGTAATCGTATTGCATAACCAAATGTAAGCATGACTGAAAGTGTTCTCAATTCATGCATGAATTTTTCCATAGCGTATTTCAAATACACCATAAACTGTTTGTTTCTTATGCGAACTTGATGATATTTATTATTAAAGTCTATCAATAAAATGCATCTTTTTGAAGTCTCTGTCTTTAAATATGTGTCTTTTATTGCAAAATATTTCGATATTAATTAAGATTTGATTTCAAAACTGTTGCAGTTATCGATAAAACGAATTAAATTTGATTTTCGAGGTATTTTGTTCTGGTTGCCTCTGAGATTCTGATGCTTCATTCTGCCTTATTAAATTTCTGTGCATAAAAAAAGAATATCATTAAAAATCGCTGCTTTAGATATATATAATTATATGCCCTTTAATTAGGATTGCATAGATAATTGTACATCAAAGAGTTTAGAGTTAGCTATATCCATATAGAGAAAGATATATTTATTATCCTTAATTTAATTATAAAAAAAATCAAATAAAACATCTGCTGTTAAAAAATGGGTATCAGTTTAGCTGCTCATCTTTCAATAGAAATCTCAAATAAACAAGAAATTCTATTATATTTTAATAATAATAATAATTAATAATTTATGTTATTTTTATATTATAAGTGTGATTTCTGTTTTAGGGGCAGATGATTATTATTATTACTCATTTACTTGTTTTCTTAAGTTTTTTTTTTTGTTGATGTGACTTTTGATTATTAGCTATTATTTATTTGAGTGCAAATTTTCATCATCCATATTTAATATTGGCATTTGTTTATTTGCCTATTTATTAAGTTGAAATTGTTATTTGCAATTAATGCAATTAGCTGAGATAATCAGGTAAATTGACTGATCTGTTTGATCTATTTGATGATATATAAATATTTGTGGTATTTTGTTGTGTATGTGACGCAGATTTTAGATCACAATCATTGTAAATATCATATATATATATATATATATATATATATATATATATATGTTTATATATACAAAAATATATATTGTCTTGTTTCGCCTTTCCTTCACCTTTTGCGTCAGCATTTTGGCGGCTGTTAGTAAACAGATTAAGTGATCATTGTTTATTTATATATATATATATATATATATATATATATATAAGTATTATAGTAAAGCGATTTGTGTATTTAATTCAATTACGTAATACGTACGTGTAATTATCGCTTCGTTTTTAGCCTGACGCAATACATTGCTGCACTTCAATCATAAACTTATTTTATTAATAATAAAAATTGTATTATTAAATATGCATTTTATCAGCTACATCAGCATTGCAGGGTATTGCCAAGTTGCGTATTTGTTTGAATTTGCCAGAATTTCATTCAAAAGAATTTCATTCAGAGTTGAATGAAATCGCAATTTAAACTAAAAAAAAACTAAAAAAAAATATAAAACAAAACACAGAAAAACGAAAAAATTAATAAAACCCTCTACAAAAAACGCATCTCGAATTTAATTAGCATTTGTGCGAATCTGTAACTATATCTGTATCAGATACTGTATATTTATCTGTAGCTGTATCTGTATCTGTAGCTGTAAATATGTCTGTGGCCAACGGGCGACAATCGCAAGAGGTTAACGTATCTTTGTGGCGCCTATGCAAATGTTGCGGCTGCTACTTTCATTTCGTTGGCGCTGATAAAAAACAAAATACAGAAATAAAAACCAACAACAACAAAAAAAAACGTGCGATTGCTGCAATGCTGTCCGCCTGAAGCCAACCTAAAATTTATGCACATACAAACACACACACACACACACACAGTGTGTGTTAAAACATGTGTGGATAGCTGCATATGTATTGGTAGGTGAGTAATTGACATTCATTTCCTCCTTGGCGTCGACAACAAATTTCACATCGCACGCTCGCGTCGACGTCACAAACTTGAAGAAAAAGCAGCAGCAGCGGCATCAGCAGAAGACAAATGCGAAAACGCATCGAAACGTCGAAAATTACTTCACTGTTGCCAAGCGGTAGTCGCCGTAGCAGCAGCAACAAATAACAGCAACATTCAAATGAAACAACAATCAGCATTTCGCGTCGCAGTTTTGCGTCGCTGTTGCCAAGCGGCGGCGGCAGCAGCAGCAGAAGTAGCAGCAGCTGTAACATAACACATTCAATAGAAGAGGCACCGATCAACATTTCGCAGTCGTAGTCGTAGTCGTAGTTGACTTTGCTGTTGCCAAGCGGCGGCAGCAGCGACGCATAAGCGAAACACCGAAAACCATGTCGCAGTCGCAGTCGCTGTCGCAGTCGAAGTCGCAGTCGCTGTCGAAGTTGCTGTGATAGCTCTTAGCAACTAGCCGAAATTAAGCAAGCGTCAGCCAAGCGCAAGCAGCTCATTTAACCGTTAGCTTAAAGCAAAAGGGAATAATGCGAAAATTACGCATACAAACAGTAAATTTATATTAAAGCTGAGAACAAAACTTATATCAATAGTAAAAAAATGACAATGATTATAAATTAAGAATATTTATATTAAAAAAAAATAATATTAGATATATGCATGATAAATATGCAGATATTTATCAGTTAAGTGCGCTTATTTTGTAGACTATTTCTCAATTTAAAAAATATCTTCAAAATTGATTGAATGTAGAAATGAGAAATATTATAAAAAGATAAATAAATTTGTATATAAAGATATTTATCATTTCATATTTTACGTCATTGAAACAACTATAGATATTAATCATTGTAACACTTTTAACTTTTTATGAATATATCCCGAAAAATATGGGTTTTATTTCTCACTTGAAATATTATTTTCATAAATTAAAATTATCTAAAATATGTATATTTTATGGTCTTTGTTTTTCTTAGCCACATTCGACTTCAAATATCAGGCTTAGTAAATCAAGTTAAAGGCGATACGAGCCATGATTTTTTTTTAATGCTTCAGAAAAGCGGAAATTACAAAAATGAATAACTTTTTTAAGCGACAGCAACTGTAAACAACATCAACAACTAGAACAACAACTGCAACAACAACATTGAACATTGCCCCATCGGAGACGTCATCATTTGAATGACAAGACCCAGTTTCACAGACTCCATTGTTTCCATTCTCCGCTGGGGTCAACAGTCGCAGACATTGTTAATTATTATGGCAAAATCATTTATTCAAAATAGTGTGCCAATGCAAAAGATTATTTTGTATTTGCCAAATTGGTATAATTAAATCAATTTCATTTTTGGACATCATCTGCCAAATTGTTATTTCTATCGCAATATTCTTCTAGAATAGACTCGTATTTAAAATCTTGTAAAATAAATTAAATTCTTAATATGTGTGTGTTTTTTTTTTTTATTTTCTATTGAAATTGTGCCTTAAGGAAAAAACATTTTATTGTATTTTTGTATTGTTTTCATCATAGTTGGGTTGCCAGTTAAATATGGCCAGTAGAGTCAGTTGGGTCTAGTGTTTAAACCTAGATGCTAATTATCCAAACAATCATTCATCATTCGAGACGTTCATCATTATCTAGTTAATCGAATCGTCAGTTACAATGTGTTGTCAGCTAATCGCACTTGGAACCAACGTCGCCGTCGTCGTCGTCATCATTTGCCTCATGGGGTCTACGTGACAAACGCCGCAATGAATTTCGATTAACCCCAGGCATTATTCCGATGAGTCATCGATGTCCCAGCTAGCAGGTACAAAAAGCAGAGATAGTCGACTAACTAAATGAAATACGACCAAATTTAAGAAAGCACAGCTGACGATTATTAAATACTCTACACAATTAATGCAAACTAAAATTAAGAATAAAAGAATTTTTTTTTTGAGTTCACTTAAGCAATTACTTTGTATAAATAAAAAATACAAAAATTACACTACTCTATAAAATCTATACTAATCTATACTCTATATAGACTAATTAGTCTTTGATAAAATAATAATAATTTCTTAAATAAGAAATAAGATCGAGTTAAGTTTTAGATTGATTTAAGATTAAGATTTCCACACTTGTGGAATGATAATGTATGCAAATAGATATAGTTCATTATAATAATTTATATTTATCTCTATGTAGTTAAATCAACCATGAAAAAGCAATAAATCAAATTTAAGCATAATGCTTGAACTAATACCATTTATTCGGCAAAAAACAATGTGCATAATTTGCATAATGTTAATAACGTTATTAACATTATTTAAAGTGTTTTTTAAAGATGCAAATATAAAAAAGATACGCAAATGGCAGATTTAGATATAGATAAATGTCTAAGCGAATTAAGATTTACGATTCTTTCTTCTAAATGAAAAAACACGTGAAATCGAAATTGCTGGCAAAAAACGAGGCAAAGTTGGTGAGTTGGTGACGGGCAGGCGGGCAGGGGGGAAATAAGAATTTCAAGATAAAAACAAAATTTGCATTTGCTGACGCACTTTTCTTGTTTTTCGCCGAGTTTTGGCTCTTAACACATTTACTCACTGTTTGTTTTGACGGAAATCTGTTATTAAATGGCAAAAATATAATGATCGAATGCGGCACAAACACGCTTCGACTGACCACCGATTGGCAATTAAGTGGGTCGACGTTGCCAAATGCCAATTATCTATTTGTACCTAAAGATGTACAAGCGCACAGTGGCACGCACACACACGCCACAATTTGTGGCAACAACTATGATTTATCTTTGTCAGCACAGCAATCAGATTTGCTTTGCTCAAGTCTAAATTGCTCAACTGCAAAGTGCCTTAAAAGTCAACAAAAGTATTTAAAAATTGAAAAAAATAATGTTTTTTAAATAAGTTATTTATTATTAAATATTACTAATATATTATTATTAATTAACGCCGTTAAAAATGGCGTGGTAAGAAACAGCTTGCAACAGGCAGCTCAAGTTTGTGTTATTTTAGCGTTGCCTTCAACCACTTCGTTAATATCAATAAAAATCGATTTTCGATTGCCATCAAATATTAATTATAAAATATTATTATATTATTATTAATTTATGGCGTCGCAAATTGCGTTAAGGGTGTACTAAAAAAGAAATCAGCAAAAAAACATTTTGCAACAAGTATATAAAGTTTGTGTAATTTTATCCAAAACTTCAACGACTGCACAAAAATCAATTAAAATCGATTTTCGATTGAAATAAAATACATAATGATACCCAGTTATATTCATTATTTTGTTTTAGCTGAATCTTGCTTCTTAACCTTAATTACAAGCAATAAATAAAATAACTAACTGCTAAAAATTAATCTTAAATTCCATCGATAGATGATTAAATTTGATGCATATTCCATATACACAATTTACAACTTGATTGGGCGCCTTGTTATGTCTTGGTTATGGAACAAATGAATCAAAAATATATCAAATATTGGTAACTCATATTTGGTTTATTGAATAGCAAATGTGTCCAGTGCGCAAATAGCAGCGGGACACTTTTGAGATGAATAGAAAAAAATAGAAAATAAATATAAATAAAAATCATCTATCTGGGCCCTTGCCAAAATTATAATTACCTGACATTGTGCGCGATGGGGGGTTGCATCTGGAAATAGGTCCAAGTAATTTTCAGTTGGCTGACCCCAAGCAGCGTTCATAAAATTTTCACTTTGCTGGCGGGTAGTCAAAATCCAAATTTTCAATATAGAAAAATGCCAAAAAAAAAAGAGATGCTTTTGTGTATCTTTCAGATACTTGATTTGCTCGTCAAATGCAGCAGCCAGCTTTGAACTATCATTGACAGATTTCATTTGCCAAACACATTTCAAACACACTCATCAATTGTTGACAATTATAAATATGAGAATTTGTGTGTGTGCCTTTGACAAATTGATCGCATAATTTGTAGTTCAAGTGTGCTCAAGATTGAACATTTGCCGAGAATTTTACATTTATTTTGTGTCTGATTTTGTTTATTCGTTTTATTTATTTTTGCTTTTCGATTGTGAGTTGCTTTTGGCTGTGCATTATTTGTTTGATTATTTTTGGCCCAGCTGATTTGTTGGCTTGTAAAAGTTCGTATTTATGCCAAAAAGTCAAAACAAATACGGCTTTTGTACAGTTTTGTTTTTTAAATTTCGATTTTCTTTGCCTCCCAAGGCCAATGCAAAACAAAGCAAACCAGCCAACCGACGGTTGCAAAGACTGCTGTTTTGACCATATTGCGATTATCATTCGTGCCCCATGGCACGCGCCCCGTTGTCCGAGAATTGAGAATCGAAAATAGAGAAACGACCAACGGGAATCGCGTATTGAGAATATTCATGTCCGGCCCCGGGTTGACGTCAGCGAGTTAAGACAGAAAAATACGAATTTTGAAATAAATAAACAGGGCAAATGGGCAACCGAAAATCAATTTGTCTGCCAGTTGTAGTTAGTCGGGTAAGGGGGTTTGTAAAGGGGAGGGGGGGGGGGCTCTTGTTGAGTGGTGGGTGAGTGACGGGCTTTTGGGAAGGGTGAGGGTGAGGGCAGGGCTTGGCATCAATTTGTTTGTTTGCCACTATTCAATATTTGTGAACTCAACGCGATTTGCAGATTCGCAAATGCGATAACCGTAAAATGCAAATAAATCCAAATTTATATATATATACTCTTCAGATTAAATTTATAAGTCGGACACAAATAAATCCATCTTTATACTTGTACTCTTCAGTTTAAATATAAGTCGAACTTTATTAACTACTTCTGCTTGTTGCTAATCAAGCAAATATTAGAAAAATAAAATATAACAAATTTGTATATATTATTTTTTTTTTATCTATAAACAATACATTTGTTTGTTTATTCGAAGCATATAGAATTGATCAGTTTGCAAGGGTATTTGTTATTCGATACGTTGCTGATACCTGTTAGTTTTTGCCTTTATTTTGAGCAACTTGATTTATAACCTTGGTCAACAAGTAAACAAAGTGCGGGGCACACATTGCCTTGTTGTTGTTGTTGTTATTGTTGTTGTTGTTGTTGTCATAAGCAATATTTATTTAGTTTCTATTTCTATGATTTTAATGAAAAAGCTTCTTCGCATATTTAAATACGCCAAGTCAATATTTGTGACCATAAATCAAAAACGAGCATCTGCGTTTCACACAAGCATAAATCGAATAAATCGAATAAATCGAATAAATACTAAATTCAATTTTCTTCTCTTATTATTTATATACATTTTATTTTTGTGTTTTACATTGTTCTGTTTGCTGCTGGTTTTGAGCATTTTACCTCATTTTACGATTTGCAATAAATCTGCAAAATGTTTTCCCATTTTTGCTTGTGGTTTTTCTTTATATTTATTTTTATTTTTATTGATTTTGTACTTGCCTTTGTTAACCCTTTTTGTCATTTTTAGGTCGTCAGCATAATAGATAATTTCGTGTCAGTTTTTAGTGTTGAAAGTTGTTCGTAAAACTTTTTATTTAAAACGATATCGCAAAATCGAATTCATTCGATTAGTCGTAAATCTAAAGCCCATCACAATAAATTTATGGGGCACGCATTCAACCCAAACAATAAATTTAACTTCGAGTGGAGAAAAGTTCAATAAATAACATAACATAAAACCATATGTAAATTAACACATTTAGCTTGAGGTTTATCAATTGAAATGGCTACAATTATTTGGAGCCACAATCAAGGCCAACAATTGGAAAGTTTCTGGCCAAATCAGAGAATCGGTTGCCCATTTATTCAAATCTTTGGGGCCTGTCTTCACTTGCGCCATAAATGTAAATTATTAAACATAAATTCAAAGCTAATTTTATAAGGAATTTAATAACATTTCAAACATTTCTCACACATAACTAAATAAATTTCGACTGCTTTAAGTAAAAACCCTAGAAAGCAAATACAATTGAATTAATTCAAGTTATTTTGACAATACTTTAAGAAAAGTATTACTCTAAAATGGCATATGTTCTTTTTACAGACGACAGGTGGCGCCAGCAGTTTGGCGACTTGCCAATTGATTCGTTTGTAAATTAATTCGCAATCTTCTAAATTCATTAAAGACTTTTATTTTAATATAATTCAGATTGTTAATAAATTAACAAATAGATGCATGGAATTCGCATAAATCAGAGGCGATTGTTTATTTTTTTCATTCATGCGATGCCCAAATGAAAATGTATACTTAATCGAAGAAAATCAGATTGACAACCCAATTAAATTAGCTTCATTCAATCCAAATTCAGCTTGCGAAATGTTCCCTCGGCACCAAAGATGCTGTTGTAGTCGAATGTTTGACCGGCTGGTCTCAGCTTCTCATCCACGCCATAGTTTTTGTCGTCAATCAGGAATTGTCGTTGTTCCTTAAAAGAATCCCACTGAGTTTGCATGAGCTCCTCAAGGGTACCCTGCTCACCGCCCAGATGGGCGGGTAAATATTTTTGTGGAATGTGGGCATACAGCGACTCCAGATTGCTGCCATGCACAGATATCTGCAGCAGTCGGGAAAGTTATCTGTGAAATTAAATGAATATAAATATAAACTTACGCGTTTCTGTTGCTTGGCGGGCATAATGGAACTCATCGCGTTGAAACCCATCTCGAAGACGACATTAGTGTTAATCATATGGGTGCCCTTATCGCGCACCGGCATCGCATCCTCCGCAAAGACGGACATCTTCTTGGCGTTGCTCGGCGTCATCTGAACCAGATGTGCTGGCGAATAATTGCTAAAGTCGAGCACCAACAGCCAGCCATGGATCACCGCATAGTCGTCGTTACACATTGTAATCGAACTAAATCCGTGCGATATGGCAATAATCTCCTCAAAGTTATATTTATCCGCCGCATAGCAACCGGGACGCGCATAGATAATTCGCGGTCCATTGTCATGCAATGGTATTGGTAACCTTATTGCTACCCTGCACAAAGATTAATAATTATAATTAATAAAAAAAAAACATGATTGAGGAATTTTGTATTCTAAATAAAAATAAATAAAATCTTTCATCTAGAATACTCAACATCAAATTGAGATCTACAATTGTAATGCAGTAATTAGCAAAGTACCCTCTGAGTACACTTAGAGAACTACAAATAATAACACATATAATTTTTCTTAAGAATAAAATAAAATCAATTTGAATTTCTAAAATACAGGTTGATCTTTTTATCTGAGTGTAAAAAGGCAACCAATATAGTGTTTGGAAGTACAAATCGAACTTTATTTAATTTTCTAGAATAAAAACTGCTCTACTATAAATAAAAATTAACAATCTTAAAACTGAAACTGATAAAGATTTATTGATTTGCTAATATGGAATATAGGCATCGCTCATTTTTTATTTTAGTAATTTATTCTTTTCCGTGTATTTATTAATTATTTATAATTGTTATTTTCCGTGTAGGGACTTACCCCAGGCGCACCAGTTCGAGGGTGCGTTTGCTGTCGACGTCGCATATGGTGTAGAATTCTGGATAAAGGGTGCGCAGGGTGTAGTACTTGTCCAGCTTGGTCTTGGCCTTCTCCAGGCTAAACTTGCAGCCGCGCAAGAAGGCGACCAGGAACTGATCGTCGCAACGGGAGCGCAAATGCGGCTGCTGCTTAATCCAGGTGCGCAGAATCTCAATATCAGCGTCCAGGCGATCGGGCACCTCGTTCAACTGCTCGATGGCTGTGCGTTGCAGACTCGCCGACAGGGGCCGTATTTGGGGCATGTTCAACTTTAAATATAAACTTTCCCGTTCCGTGTCAGAGACGGCAATGAATTCAATTGGCTCATCGATAGGTCGATGACTGTTGACTTTCGTGTATCGCCAACGATAAGATAATGCTCAACAATAGTTTACTTATGCACTTTAGTTTTACAAATATATCATCCAATTTTGATTAGCCAATTACAGCCTTACAATAAAATAAGCGTTTTTCAAGTGGATTTGAAGAAAAGAACCACCCAAAGCTTATCTGAAGCAAATGTTTGCTAAATAATAATAAAAAATATATCAAAACTAGTAGAAAAACCTTACTAGTTTTAAGATATGTATTTATTTAGAAATAATTATAAAAAAATATAAATACAAGTTAATTTTCAGTATAATTTCTGTTTGGAGACATTTTTTTAAAATTAAATTCGTCGTTTTTGCTGAAAAATAAATAGTTAAAAATATTTTAACATTGAACATTTGTGGAATTTTTGCGGATTAGCTGCGTGTCTTGAAAATGGTGATTAGATAAGGTGATTAGATTTGCAGTTATGAACAAGACAACTATCAAAGTAGTTACTATTATGGTTCTGGGAAGCTAAGTTCCCCATTTGTGATATAATAAAAACAATGAATTTTTTAAAATGTGCACAGCAATAATAACTTTACTTCTTTCGTTAAAATTTTGTATTTGAATTGAAAGAAAGTTTTTAGTAAATTAGGATTTATATTTATGTATGTGCATACGATACGTACGTTTATTATTATAAATGTATATTTGTATATATATATATATTGTAAACATAACTGTTGGTCTATGCAAACCTATGCATTAGATTTAATTTGATTCTGGTGCACTCGTCCTGGCGTTTATTTTCCTATTTTTTTATTTTTTTTTTTTGATACTTTTTTTAAACACAAACTTTAATGTTATCTTATCTGCTTACTCTTGTTTGTTGTTTCGCGTCGGTAATTTTATTTGTTTCTTTGGAAGTTATCGGCTTGCATGTAGCCTTCTCATTCACACACACACAAAGCATACGGCGACTCACTTAAGAGCTCACAAGTACATATGCCCACATACATTTGTGTATGTGTTGTATGTATATCCATGCAGAGGTACGAATATTATTCAATTGTGCCGGCAGACAGATCGGCACCAAAGCCAGCAGAACAGCACTGCACAACGTATATATATATATATATATATATATATATACGTATATATATATGTATGTATATGCTCATAAGTGTACAGAAGAAAATCAACAAAAAACTAAAAAGCTTCTGAAGACACATCTCTATATGCTGTCATTTCTTTTAGTATTCTGTTCGTTTCTGCCTCCACACACCGCCACACCCCCGCTGTATCTTACTACTCTGCACCCACGTCAGCGACTATCAATTTTAATGCATGTCGCCTTTCGTGCCAAAAAAATACGAACAAAATGACAAGACAACAACGACAACGACAACAGAAATCGAGCCACAAAACGAAAACCAAATAAACAAAAGCATATGACAAGAATCGCCGCGACGCGACGCTGCTGCAGCTGCAGTCGACATTTGGGCTGTGATGCTGTCTTCTTGTGTATGTACATACACACACACACACACACACACATATATATATATATATATATTATATACATATATATATATTTATATATATAAATATGTACACAATATATGCATGTATGAATATTAATTGTACCAACTCGCTCAGCTGTTATTCGCTTTGACCTTCAACAATTTTGGCTGATGCATGCATTGTACATGCATAGATATATGTATATGCATGTATGTATATATGTGTGTGTGCCTGTATGAATACACTAAAACTTAGCCAACGTTTTAGAAGGAAAACTCTTTCAGACATCTTAAGATCAAGCTTATATTCTTGATTAAAACTCATCTTAAACCAAAAAAGGTCATTTCAGATTAGGCTGGCTTCTTAGGTCTTGTTTTTATTCTAAATTAATTTACTGTATATTTATTTGACTTTTCAGTGCTTCATTTTATGTTTTTCAATCTAGAATTAAAACTTCTTGAATCAAGACTTAAAGTCTTTTCACTTTACTCAAGATACGCCCAGATACAGGAAGAAATTGGCTTTGATAAGATAGTTAAAATTTAGATATTGCTGTAAAAAGGGATTTCCATAAAAACATATACAGTAGGAATATATATGCTCATAGTATACACATATAAACACATACTGATACACATTTTAATGGCCCTTTACATTTGGATGCCTCTTTTGACATTTTGCAGCTTGAATGGAAAAGTTTTCAACACAAAAAAGAAGAAAAAAAAACATAATACGAAACGAAATACAAATAATAAAAGGCAAAGTCAGCAGGCAAAACATGTTCAAGTGACACCAAAGTGCTCGAATACATCAGATCCACAAATACACAAAGCACATTCCCAATTTCTACAAACAATATTTCTATTCCCAACTCGTATTTACTTTTTTTTCTTCCACTCAGAATTTTCCTTTTATGAAATTGTGTATCTTAAATAAACCTTAGGCAACTTTCCATATACATATAATAATGATTGCTTTACAACATTTTGAAACATATATGCTTTGAATTTATGTTCAATTTTAAAACTCGGGTATTAATTCTTCTAGCTCTTTGGCCTTTTTTTGTATTCAATTTGAAATGTTTTTTTTTTTTTTTTTTTTTTGTGTTTTCCCATTTGGCTACCAACAAAATTTCGTATTGTAAACAAATTTGAAACTCAAAGACTTTTATATGCATATCTGTATTATTCTATGGCAAAGTGTTGAAAGCAATGCCAATGGATCAAGTCAGAGGGTGCCAAACAGATACACACTTGTCAGCAACTCAATGCATTCGATTTATAGCTGATATTAATGCTTAATCTTAATCACAATCAGTTGAAGTGGATTTTTGTCGACGCCTGAATTGTGTAACGATAATATTTCCAGGTTGTGCTAATGTTTTATTATTCATATGTGAACTTTTTCAGTTTCAGTTTCATAAGTTTTATATTATATTTATAGTCTTAGAATATAACCGCTTGGAATTTGCCTGATTAACTTAGTTGGAACTTGGAATTAACGGATTGGTTACTAAAACTAATTCAAGTCAGGCAACAAAGTTTAACTGACTCATCTAATCGAACTATAAACATTCATATATTTTTCTTATAAAACTGGAAATGGTTGTTTACATAACTTGATTAAAAATATGATTTTTTTTTTTCCAATTTCCTATATTTAAAAAACTCTTAGCTTTTAATACATGTGTTGGTTAAATTTGCCAATCTTTGCCAAGAACAATACTTTGTCAATGTCAGACCAGACACAAAAACATTTGGGGAATACCTTGCAGCCAATTTATATTATAATTTAAATATACCCTGTACCCCTAAAAAAATAATTTAAAAAGGGTATATTGGAGTTGTGCAAAACTATGCAACAGATAGAAAGAAGCATTTCTGATCCCATAATATATGTATATTCTTGATGAGTTACATCGTCGAGTTATCAGAGATGAAAGAGATTGTAATAGCTGGAGATTAAAATTTGAATATATCTTGTGGTAACAAGATAATTTCATTTTATCGAAAACTGTACGTGTTTCGAGAAAATCTATATAAAAAAATAACAATAAAAATATATGAAATATTCAATTATATATATAATATATACCAACATAATATTAATCAACTGTCGAGATTTCATTAAGATAACAAAATATTTGCTTATTAAACAAACCAACAAAAGGAAGTTTAATTTATATTTAAGACCTATGTTTAGGGTATATCCTAGTCGGAACGTTTGTGTATTGTTTATAATTTGTTTGATGCACATAGTACACAAATGTTCTTTTGAAATAATAAGCAAATTTTTGCTTTGTATTGTTAATTAGAAATGAAATTTGCTAGCCGTAAAACAGATCATTTTTAATTTTAAAACCGTCTCTTTGAACAACTTGTTTCATTCGTGTGGCACGCGAAATCAACATTTTCGATGAGGTAAGAAATTATTTTGAGTGCCAACTGATCGGTATATATATATATACATATTTACACATTATATATATATATATATATATATATTTGGTGTTTGTCATATACTTAAATGGCATCTCAGAATTGGTCTAAATTGAATCACATTTTAGTAAGTGGCACTAAATAAACCAATTCCTTTTTTTTAATTCCTATTCAGCAATGGATTTTTCATTGTCCGATTTCTTGGCTATACAACGACAAATGTTGTGAACCGTAAAAACTTCACACAATTATGTTTAATGATTTTAAAATTTGTGCGTTTGTCTCTCAGCATTTAATTTACAATCAACCTCAACTTTTAACGCAGATTTTGTTTTTTTGGTGCTCATCATTAGCCCAATTGTCGCCGGATGTTTGGAACAATTGTGAGTAATTCAGGTAATGTGAAAGATGAAAAAATTTAAGTACATAATTGAAATCGGCTAAGATGTGAAAAGTTGTGTAAATGTACATATATTTTTATTATTATTAGAAGTATTTTTATTATTATGATTATTCAGCAGGTTCTACACCTGATTATGCATAGTTTAAACCAGGTATTATATCAAGTCTGCTCTTTTTGAGTGAAATAAATATTATTTTGCTAGCGGTAAGAATACTGTTATTTCTTCAAGATTAAAGCTGATGTCCTCACACCTTTCTTACCTAGAGATATTCAAGGGTTTGATGATTATATATAGGAGGAGCAACAATTTCAGGGAGTGTGTCATTTAATGACTTCCATTCACATAAACATTTGTACTTATATTTATTTTTTGGTAATAAAAAAAAACAATTAATTTGGTTGCATGCTGTGCTCATAGCCAAATTAAACTGAAAGCCATAAAACTAGTCGACGGTGTTAATTGCCAGTAATTTAATGGATATTGCAACAATTGTGCGTTTTCTCTGCACACTCAATCATGTTGATAGTGCTTCTCGTGTGGCAACTATGATGTATAGTGTGGCAACTATGATGTTTAGTGTGGCAACTATGATTGGATTGACTTCATATACAATGTTGACTTGAATTAAATTGAAGGGATGTCAACATTGGTTTCGTTGAAGCCACCAAATTGTTTACTTTCAACTTTTAGCAGCAAACGACATTTACAGCAGGGGAGGGGAGTGGAAGCAGTGGCAGCCGGGTGGGGGGTGAATGGGTTATATATATTTTATATAATTTTATGGGTCGCACTAGAAAGTTTACTAACTACTCAGCACAGTGTTTGGGGTAAGGGGAGGGTAGGAAGAAGAAGAAGTTGAGCAGTGACAAAGAACACAAAACAATACGAATAAAAGTTGAGCCATAAAATGCGAGAATTATTGAGTCTGTCGCAAATAGCAAAACTTTTGATTCTCTGAGAAAATCTCTTAATAATCCTTTCATGTAGAATGTGTCCCAAATCTCGGCATGGAACAATAAACTCCATTTGTGCTTCGCTGTTTGCGTTAATAGCTTTTTTTTTCATTTACCTAAATTATTCGTCTGTAAGTATGACAAAGTTCCTCTACTTATCACAGCTCCTACTTGTTATTTTTTTTTTTATTTATTAACATATATATTCATCAAGTATAATATAGTAATTCAAATGCGAATATTTGAATAGGATTCTTCGACACGTGTAGAAGCTTAATAATCTGGCTTATGTGGGCCAATTGGGAAGATGAATTGGGAAACTTAGAACTGACAGCGGAAAGAACCAATAGCGAAAACAATGTTAAAAGCATGGACAACTTGTCAATGCCAAATGCATAATTAATCTCTTTTCATATATGTACATATCCACAAATGTATTTATTCTTGGCAAAACGATTTTAACAACATTTTTTGGTATACCCTTTTAGAAAGTCTTTTAGATTTTCAAATGCATTAAAAAAATAATTTTCAATTAAATGTTTTTTATTTTAAGCAAACAAAATTGTTTAAAACTTTAGTTATGTCTTAAAGGGTGTGTAAAATTCGAGGTGCCACTGATAAATGATCTCTTTTGTCTCTTCGTTTTTATATTTTTTGTCACTGTATTTTTAATTTAGTAATGAGCGAAGCCTTCAAATCTCCGACTAATTCCCCCACTATTTGTCTATTTTTTCATAAAATCGAACGTGGGTCGAACACGTGGCAACATTTACGCTTTTTTGATGACCTGAATATCGAATATTATCGGCACGTTGACCTTAAATATATTTTTCAAATATATTGCCAAATTCAAATGCAATAAACAATCATTTCATTTCACACTTAAATTAGCTGTGAGCATCAAGCCAATGAATGTTTAATGTATATATAATATGTATGTATAAAAGGTATAGAAAAAAACTCATTAATAAGAAATTTCAAACTTTTTGCATATTCTCAATTTTTTAAATGAATTGATTAAGGTTGTTAAATTTAGTTATTTGATGTGGCAAACCAATCGTCTACTCAACTTTGGGGCAACATCATAAAACTTACTTGTAACCACTCGTAAAACTTACGAAATAGCAAATCTCTAATTACATGAAGGCAATGCATACATAAATATATAATATACAACCAAAGGGGCGTGGGGGGGGGGGCGACTTGAAAGGCACATAAAAGTGATTCCTAGAGAGCAAACAAATCCCTGGGTGGTGCAAGGCAATAAATGGGGTTGACTGATTTTTGTCTCCTCGACCTGCGCCGCGTAATTAAATTCCATGGCTGTGCCGAGCCTCCCACTGGGGGTTGCCGGGGTGGGGGGGGGGGGGGGTTAAGGGAAATTGGGCCCCACAATACCCAAATGCTGGCTCTCACTGTGCGTGCTGGTAATGAGTGGGCGGTGCTGGTGGCTTCACCAAATTTATCAAGTAGACAAATATTTGATCTAATTAGCAAAATTGGACACGTTCTGGGGAATGGGCGGAGGAGTGATTGGGGCACCTGCGGGCTCCTCTGGAGCTGAACTGAAGTGTTGACTGATTGCCCCAAAATTGCTTGTTGCCTTCGAATCGGGGCCCGCTCATTAAATGCTGCTGGTCGCCAGGCCAGGCCAGGCCAACATTAGCTGAAGACAACAAATGCCAATTGCGTGTCCCGAAAATTCCTTGAATTGTTTGACTTGGCCTTGTTTAAAGCGATTATCGCCAAGTATTCGGCTGATTGGTAATAGTCTCTGCATGCAGAGTAAGTAAATTGAATGCCTTCTGCGTGTAAATATTTTATTGACTGCGATATATTTAATATTAGGAAATTGTGATATACTAAAAAAAAAAAATTTAATAAACAACTTTTCGTTATAATTTTTACTTGTTATCTGCACGCCAAATACGTAATTACTCTTTTAAGAATTAATTACTTCAGCAATTGCTGAAACAAACGAGAAATAATTATTTTAAATATGTATTTCTGTGACTGATTGAACCGTTCTAAATCATTTAGACACGATAGATATAAACTATTTTTAAAAAAGTGAATATAAACAATTGTTAGTCTTCAACTAGATGAAATATTTATCAAGATGAAATACTTGGCACTCGTTGTATTGCTCTTTATTCTCAGTTACGTAAGTTGCTCTACTTATAAATATGATAATTATATTAAACTGGGGCAAATCCAATAGATTCATCTTGCAGAATGTGCAGATTCAGTGGAAACTACACGTAAACCTGAATCCCAGTCTAAGTTGGGTTTAATCGCGAGATTGCTCAATATCAAACAGGAGATTTTGGGTATAATTATCAATGGATTGACTCACCTGAAAAAAATTTTAGGTTTTATTGAGATGTTGCTGAAGATGTTTGGAATAAAATGAATTATATACTCATACATACATCATTTTAAAAATATTATTTAAATCAAATATATAAAAAGTGAAGAGAAACAGTTGATATCAGTACGAAGACTTTCCGGAATTGTCTTTTATATAAAAAACAAATTTATTACAATATTTTAAGTATTAAATATGTATTTCTGTGACTAAATAAACCGTTCCTAATCATTTAGTCAATGTCGATATAATTCATATTTAAGAAAGTATATTAGAAATTTTTAGTCTATCCAAAACATTATAGCGCAGAAAGAACTTAAGATGAAATACTTATCACTAGTTGTATTGCTCGTTGTTCTCAGTTACGTAAGTTGCTCTGCAAATAAATCTGATAATCACATTAAACTTTGGCAAACCCAATAGATTCATCTATCAGAATGTGAGCCACAGGATCCTAAGTCCAATTCAACTACGGATATTGTCCAGAAATTGATCACTATGAAAGATGAGCTGACGGAAAACGGACTCAAAGCATTGGGTAAAATGCATGACAGCGTAGGTACTGTTGATTCGATGCTGGAAGTGTTGCAAAATAATTAAATTATATACTTATATACACATAATTTTATAAAAAAATTATTAATATGAAATCTGTGGGTAAAAATTCCAAATAAAGTAAAAAAGAGAAGCGAAGCGAAACAGTTGAGATCAGTACGAAAATGTTCCGGAAAAGTCGGTCATATAATAAACAAATTATTTACAATATTATATTATAAATATATAATATGTATTTCTGTGACTAATTAAGCCGTTCAAAATCATTTAGTCAAAGTTGATATAAATCATATTTAAGAAAGTATATTAGGAATTCTTAGTCTTTCCCTAACTTTAAATCGAAGAAAGAACTTAAGATGAAATACTTATCACTAGTTGTACTGCTCGTTGTTCTCAGTTACGTAAGTTGCTCTGCAAATAAATCTGATAATAATAGATCTGTTAATTAAACTTTGGCAAATCCAATAGATTCATCTATCAGAATGTAAACCTCAGAAACCTCCAGCCGATAATGGATTGGGTTTTCTACAGAAATTTATCTTAATGAGTCAGCAGTTCTTAGAAACCGGATCCAGAGGAATGGGTACAATGAAAGAGGGTATAGGTGGAATTTCGACGATGCTGTCATTGTTTGGATAAACATAGATTTTGCACTTGTATATACATAATTTAAAAAAAAATATTATTAAAATTAAATCTGTGGGTAAAAATTCCAAATAAAGTCAAAAAAGAGAAGCGAAACAGTTGATATCAGTGCAAAAAGGTTAAGGAAAAGTGGGTTATTAGCAAAAATTTAGCAAAACACTGACCCCACCGGAAATGAAAGAGTTTTGGATTTGTTCTGCGTCTTTTGTGTTCCAGTGGAGTTTTGGGCCAAGTTTAAGCACAGTTCGAGCAATGAACTAAAACAACAAATCACTGAAATCCTGTGACAGAAAAACCAACAACGACCGACTGACCTAACCCGTTTCCGCCCCAAAGGGAATGGGATTTGTTTGGGGCTTCGATGGCCCAATAGGGAATGCCAGCGAAATTTACTTCAATAATTCATTGGAATCATGATAAATGTCCGGATTTCACTCTGACATTCGCAAAATATACTGAGGTCAGCACACAAAAGCTAACACACACACACCCACACACACTCACAGACACATAGAGGAATAACAACGGCAATCCTTTTGCACAGATTGGGATTCTGCTTACGTGTTGACTTGGCCAACAAACTGCTTGCAATGTATGCTCTGCTCTGCTCTGCTCTGCTACAGTCTTAGCCGTTTTGTTGAGCTTAATGTTGCATGTATGATATACTTACTACGGCCAGTTGGCATGGGCAACAGTTGCCAACTGCTCGATTTTGTCCATTCAGCAGTTTCATCTGACTGGTCAAGATCCCGGTGCTGTGTTTTAAAAATTATGCCCCTTAAGGGATAACCGTATTTCCAAGTAACAAGGACTTAGGAAATACCTTGACGCCAGCTTTTAAATATATTGAAACGATTAAAGCAACGATTTCAACTCTGATTGTAAATTAGTTTGCCACAAATTTATTACTATTTTTTCAAGTATAAAATTTAGATATAAATAAAATATTTATATATTCCAATTTATTTAAATTTTGCCTGTTTATTAAATGACAAATTTTATAATCCTCATTATGTACATAATAAAGATAATAATATTTTGTATTAATAAAAATAATTATCTTAAATATTAATATTACAATGTTAGTAATTTTCGAATGTCCGCATTACAGAGTATCTAATAAAAGGTCAGCAAATTGAACGACGCAGAGAATCCATTCCATGTCTCGTAATCAGATTGTACAGATTTATATAAATATATATATATATATATTTATACATTTTTTTTAAAGCCTTTAATTAGTTGTTTATGTGACTAATTAATCCGTTCCTAATCATTTAGTCAAATTGGACATAAATTTTATATATCTAAAAAAGTATATAAGCCAAGTTGATACTGGCGGAAACTGTTAAGCGAAGAAAGAACTTAAGATGAAATACTTGGCACTAGTTGGATTGTTCGTTGTTCTCAGTTACGTAAGTTACTCTGCTAATTAATCTGATAATCACATTCAATTATGGCAAATCCAATAGATTCGTCCATCAGAATGTCTTCACGAATTATGTGAACTACCAAAATGTCGGACGTCAAATTTGGGGTTATCTATTTTTGAGCATTTTCGATCTACCTCAATAGAGTTCCTCGATACTTTTGGTATACTTCTTCAAAACGAAAGATGGCATCCATTGCATAAACATTTATTGCATATGATATCACATTGCAGTAAAGTGATTTCCGTGTGTATCCTTCCCTTACCAAAATGCATCTTGGCAAAATATGATGGAGCTAAATGGCTGATCAACGTGACATTACAAATTGGTATAGAATTGAAAGCATTTTATGCATCCGAATTAAATGCATTAACAAAAATCAAAGTTCAAAAATTTTCACATATTTTTAGCAAGCTTTCTAAAAGTATCTCCATAGATGCACTTAGCTAAGTTATACAGATATCTATACAAAATTAAAGAGACAAAAAATCTATTACAATCAAATGTTTGGTTTACTTGAATAATTTTAAACAAATGGGAATACGATTCCAATTCCCTAGCTTGTTGAGTATCCGTTTGTTACTGAATATGGGCCTCGTGCTCATCCTGGCAACAGGAATGACCATAATGAAATAATTGTTAAGAAATACCTTATAGTCCAAAAGTTGAACTACAACAAAAAAATATTGTCAACTAATTAAATAAAGTATGCTTAACGTAGAACACTTTAACAATTATTAACGGTATTAAATGAAGTGTTGTCCGATGTTTGTTTTTTTAAATAATTATATATGGATGGAAATTGATAGTTGTATTTCATATGAAAAAAAATTCGCGGGTAAACGGCGGGATTAAATTTAACTTTAATAGGTATTGCTGTGACTATTTAAACCGTTCCTAATCATTTAGTCAAAGTCGATATAAATTATATTCAAAAAAGTATAAAAGCAGAGTTGATTCTGGCCCAAACTTTAAATCGAAGAAAGAACTTAAGATGAAATACTTGGCACTAGTTGTATTGTTCGTTGTTCTCAGTTACGTAAGTTGTTCTGCTAATTAATCTGATAATCACATTCAATTATGGCAAATCCAATAGATTCATCCATCAGAATGTCAACCAGGAAAGGGAGAAGTGATCGAACGTCGAGCGTCAAAATTGTCGGTCGATGTTTTTGAGCGTTTTCGGGCTATCTCTCAGAGGTTAATTGATATTCTTGGTGAAATTCTCCAAAATGTAAGATGGCAACGATTACGTCAGGACTTATTGCAGATGATATCCAGTAGCAATAGAGTGATTAAAGTGTGTGCCAATCCCACACCAAGTTGCGACAGGGCGAAATATGATGAGTCAAATGTGCTGATTGGGTTGAAACAACAATTTGGTATACGATTGAATGCACTTTATGAATCGAATTTAGATGCGTCAATAAAAGCCAGGATTAAAACTACTATAAGTATTTACAGCTATCTCCATAAACGTATCAACATAGGTCTCCAAAGATAAGTTATACACTTATCTTTAAAAAATTAAAGAGACAATAAATCGATAAAAATCAAAAGTTTGTTTTATACTTGAATAATTTTGAACGAAAGGGAATACGGTTCCAATTCCGTAACCTGTTGAGTATCCGTTTGTTATTAAATATGGGCCCTCGTGCTCATCCTGGCAACAGGAACGACCATAAAGAAGCCGTCGAGAGATATCGGAAGAGTTTTCTTTTCTGTTTTATAGTAGCGCCCCAAGCCAAAGGAGGAAGATCCCGACCAAACAGAAGTGACTTTAATTTGGTACCTGAAGAACAATAGTTTTAATGTGGCGTTAATTGACGTGTAAATTAATTCTTGAGATTAATTTAATCTAAGAAGACCCTTTTAAACTTGATTCTAATCTGGCAGTGTAAGGAGACATAAAAGGAGTAGAATAAGTGGGAGATATTTGACTTCGGTTTGGTATCGACAATGAAATACCACTAGTTAATTGTTTCCTTATTTACTTGATTAAATGGAAGGTGTATCATTTCCTGGCCATTATACGGATATATTTATTATAGCTTATAATTTTGGGTACTGATGCAAGCTTCTTGATCATAGTATATCGAGTTTGTAATATAGTCACAAACAAATTCTTTAATAAGAAAATGCATTTCTATATTTTTGATTTAAAGGGAGTTTGACTACTTTCCTCAAATAATAACAGAGGTGTCCAAAGACAAAGACCAAAAACATAAAGCAAAAGGGCATATGAAATAAATGAATTGAACACAATATTATTATATATATAATAAATACATCGTGGGTAAACGGCGGGATTAAATTAAACTTATTTTGAATTTCTAATTTTTTAACAGCCTTTAATAGGTATTGCTGTGACTATTTAAACCGTTTCTAATCATTTAGTCATAGTCGATATATTTTATATTCAAAAAAGTATAAAAGCAAAGTTGATTCTGGCCCAAACTTTAAATCGAAGAAGGAACTTAAGATGAAATACTTGGCACTAGTTGGATTGATCGTTGTTCTCAGTTACGTAAGTTGTTCTGCTAATTAATCTGATAATCACATTCAATTATGGCAAATCCAATAGATTCATCCATCAGAATGTCAACGAGGAAAGGGAGAAGTGGTCGAACTTCGAACCTTGCCGATCGCTGTTTATAAGCGTTTTGTGGATTCCTCACAGGCGTTCATTGATAATAATTCTGAAATACTTATTCAAAATGGAATAGGGCAGCGATTACGTCAAGAATTATTGCAGGTGATATCCGGTTGCAAAAATTTGATTAACGTGTGTGCCACTGTCGGCCCAACTTGCAGCAAGGCGAATACTGATCAAGCTAGAGTGCTGTTCAGACAGTCAATAAAGATTAATGTAGAATTGAAAGCATTAGCTAAATCGAAAATAAGTGCATCATCAAAAATCAAGGTACAAAAATTTACTAAGGTTTTCGTCAACCTCTCTAAAAGTATCCCCGTAGCTGTAAGAGTATAGGTTCTACACTTATCTGTACACAATTAAAGAGACAAATACATCTATTAAAACCAAATTGGTTGAGTTTTTTAATTTCTTAGAATTTTTAATTTTTTAACAGCCTTTATTAGGTATTGCTGTGAATAATTAAACCGTTCCTAATCATTAAGTCAAAGTCGATATAAATTATATTCAGAAAAGTATAAAAGCAAAGCTGATTCTGGCCCAAAATGTAAGTCGAAGAAAGAACTTAAGATGAAATACTTGGCACTATTTGTATTGTTCGTTGTTCTCAATTATGTAAGTTTCTCTGCTAATAATTCTGAAAATCACATTCAACTTTGGCAAATCCAATAGATTCATTCATCAGAATGTCTAGGGGCAACGAATGTTACATCAGAACATCGGTTGGAAGATATCGGTTTAGATGTTTTTGAACGTTTCCAGGCTTCCTCACAGGAGTTCCACACTACTCACATAAAATGTCTTAATCAAGCGGAATGGGCCCCATTTAAAAATGGTGTTAAGAATATGATCAGCATTTCCAGGAATGTCGTTAAAGTTTGTAAAACTGATAATAAATTGAAGTGCAACAGGGAAAAATTTCAAGGCGCCAAATTGCTCATTTCGCTGACAGTTAAAATTGATGAAGAAATGAAAGAATATAATATGTCAAAATGTAAAATCGATATAAAAAAAAACTTTAATAGAGATTTAAATTTTATTACCAAGGTCTAAAAAAAAATTAAACCATTTATGTGAACATTAATTTATACCTTTATGTGCATAATTAAAAAAATTATTCAAATTGAATCAACTGTGTGGTTTCAAAATGGTTTTTGTCTATATTTTTTTCGAGCAATTATGTAAAACAAAACATTGAAGAAAGAAAAAAACGGACATTGCCAAAAATTAATTAACATATTTCTAGTATGAAAAATATGTTATTCTGTGACTAATTAATCCGTTCCTAATCATTTGGTCAAAGTCGATACAACTTTATTCTAATTTGGTAAATCCAATAGATCCAAGAGGAGCCATCCTTTGGCTTAGATGTTTTTGATCGTATTCGGAGTCGAGGCTATCTGAGTGACTCGGAATGGAGCCCATTGTCAAACAATTTATCGGATATGGTCAGCGTTCCAACGAAAGTTTTGGCTCATGTATCTGGTTATATATTCAAGTCCATCAAGTCAAAGTTTATATCCATGGTAAAACTTATTTACTTCGCGTATTTAATAATAGTTTCAATAATTTAACTATTATCACAAAACAAATAGCTCTAGGAAATTGTAACACATCTAAATGTAAATGATTTAAATTAAATCTGTTGTCGTAAAACAAAAAGGTTCCGGCAAAGTCAGTTAACTAATAAATTTAGCCAAACTTTAAGCCAATGAAAGAGTTGGATTTTTCTTCTTGGGAATTTTCCAGTTTGGGCAGTTTGGGCTGATTAGAAAATTGTAAGGAGGGGGGGATGAAGGTCATTTAAATAATATTGATCGAGGCCATTCAATTGATGAATGCGTTTTACAATTAGCAGCAAGTTTCCGATGCACTGCGATGCTTCGGTTGCTCAGGTGCCACTTCATGTGGCGCGTGGTTCTTGCCACGCTTTAATTAAAACGAAGCAAAATAGTCAACGCTGCATGTCTATTTGAAATAATATTATTTGTCGTTCTCACGTGTCCCATTTTTGTTGGCTATAACTTACGCCGCTAATGGTTGGCGTTATTTTATTAAAGGAACAGTTGCCACTAACCCCAATCAGCCGCTAGCCCCGATCTGCCCCTTAATAGGCAATATGATATTTAATTAGTGTTGCAGCTATTTGCGCTTCTCTATGAAAATTTGCCTGTGTTTGCCATAGTTTTTGTGTGTGTGTGTGTTTCTTGTTTTGTGAATTATTTAAGACAACAAATGTGACTCAGACATGAAGAGAGACTTGCCACCGATTACCTCATATTTTGTTGTGCAACACAACAGCAAAAATTTGGTTAACCAATTGCCGAGGTCAGCTTCAAGCTACTCTACCATTAAAGGGTTTTTTTTTTAACGGATTGATTGCATTATAAAAGAATATAAAAATTAAGTTTTAACCAGTGAGAAAGCTGAAATCCGGCGGAATTCACTGATACCAATTGGGAAAACTGATCTTTAAAGGGGTTGCCAAGAAATGTTATCCTTGTTTGGGTTTTACATTTCGGTTATATGGCCATTTTTTTTTTAAATTTTTGTAGTGTATTTGGGCTTATTTGAAAACAAGTTAGAGAAGAGTGTGCATTGTCGATTTTTTAAGAACATTGTTTACATCCTATCAGTCAAATTTTGAATTTAGAATTGTAAATAAAATGTGGGTTTATCGACATACAATTATCTATCTTACCAAATTGATAGCTTTATAGTGAAAACTTTTGCTTCTTCAAATCTTCAATGCTCTGATTAGAGGGATGTCGAATAGTTTTTTTTTTTTCTTTGATTTTGTGCTAAATTAATCTTTACATATTATTTAAATTTATTTCCTCAAATGTACTTGTTATAATATTGAAATATTGCCACTTTGCATTTCCTAGACTCTAGTTTTATAAGTAAAGAACAGCACAAAACCAACGGCTTGTTAAATTTATATTTACTTATATTTAATTTAAATTATTTTCTTAAATGAAATTGGTTTAAAAAAGAAACACTTACACCAGTTCCAGGACGATGGAGTGGACAGGATTAAAGCGCGCGCCAATTGCTGTGCGAGATGCCTGGGAACCAACAAGCGATGTCGATGTCGATTTTGGGACTGTCATTGGACTAGGGTGCTATAAGCGCACAACATGGTCACGGACAATCGGGACAAACAGTTGCCGAACCCCGAAGGACTCAACAAAACTGGAAAACATAAAAGGGACACAGGTGATGGCTGCAGGTTTAGCGCGCTTCTCGAGGCGTGGGAAACACCGAATCGCAGCCGAGCCTTGGCCATATGCAGCGAATCCATCATAATGCGCACAATGCCACATAGAGCTCACCTTGGCAGACTTTCCTTTTTTTTTCTTCTTTTTTTGGGAACACACAAACGTGGCTCGAACAATGCCGCAAGGTCTTTGCGACTGGGGCACGGGCACGGGCACGGACAGAGGCCAGGAGTATTGACAGTAGTTGGTGCAGGGGCAGGGGCAGGGGCAGGGGCAGGGGCATGGTCAGTGGCTGTAGCAATTGATATAGGTCTCGATGGCATTACCTGGCCACAGGTGTGCCTCTGCCAGCGTGTCAAACAGTCGTCGGCTCGCCGCTTTCCAATTAGGCTGTGATGCGTACCTAAGCCTACAGAGTTATCTATATATGTATATATATGCGCTTGTCTCTATCCTCTTCTCTATCTCTCTCTCTTCCTCTCTCTCCCTCTCTCTCTCGTTTTCAATCGTTGCATTCTCTTCCAATATTTGCAATCGTCTCAATCTTCAAACACCAAATTTACATGTTAAGTCTTTTAGCAGCAGAATGAAACAGTTTTGTAGGTTTTAACAGCCACGCCCCCCACCGCCCTCTTTTCTTTTCACAGTTCAATGTTTTTTGGGTATGGTTTTTGCCATTCCATTCCTGGTTTTGCATTCCTTTCATTATCAAGTTGTTTGTATGCCCCTAAGCTGAATGCCCAGTGAAGCGTTTTGATTCCCCTTTCACTTCCCCTTCCCCTTCACCATTTGATCCAAGTCGGGCCTTCAGCTCTTCCTAGCTGACAAGTTGAATAATGCTGTGAATATTGACAGTTGTTCAAAATAGTCTTTATACACTTAAGAACAAACAAACAAAACAAGGATTACGATTATATAGTCTGGATATAAATTCGATTACGATTACATATAAATTCGATAAACTCGATATACTTTTCTGCTTGTGCAGAGGTAAATCAATATTTAACTGAGCATGCTTTGACAGTGTATCTCAGAGCTTGACACATTCTGTTTGAATTCTTTATTTGAGACTGTTAACCAAAAATATAATTTGCTGAAAAATTAAAAAAAAAAAAACATGAATTCGATGAAAATCCGAGCATATTCCTTGTGTTTATTGCTGATTTGCAACTGGATTGTGGGATACGAGCCGCAACAATGTAACACGAAGGATAATTGGGTGAATGAGATATTTGTATTGGACGAAGCCAGCTGGGAGCGGATGTTGACCGACGAATGGATAATCAGTTTCTGTAGTCCATTTGACGTGGCCTGCATCAAGTTTGAGCACAACTGGAGCAAGTTCGCCAAAGAGATGAGGCTGGAGCAGAACGACATAAATGTGGCCAGCCTGAAGTTGGAGTATTCGATGATGCTCAAACGTTTCCCACTGCACAAATTGCCCTTAATTTTGCACGTGAAAGATGGCATTTTCCGGCAGCTACCAGTTGCTCACAGCGTTGAGGAGCTCAAGGAGCTGGCACTGACTAAATGGCGGAATGTCGCACCGATGTCCTTCTGGCAGCAACCGAATGGCGCCTTGATGTCCGCCTACATCACATACCAATTGGCCATCGATGCGGCTTTCATCTGGCTGGATGTGAGCTATGAGTGGGCCACTTGGCTGGTACGCATTGGCCTATTCCTCAATCTGGCTATCATCATTATGATGGCCATCTGTGGCATTTACGCATTCAAACGCGGCAATCCGCTAAGATGATGATGAAGATGATCTTTCTTAAGATGTTGGCCAGGATTCTGTCACTGATTAATACTACTCCAACCCTATGAAAAAATGCTGCTTAATTATAAATGGCTATAATTTATATACTCACAAACTGACCAGCATTGCCAACATCAATTGTTTTTTTTTCTCCTTTTTTTTTGTATTCAATCCAACAATGAAATCTATCCCAAAAACAAATAAATATAAAAATGTTCTTCAATTTAGCAAATGGAATTTGTTCATGTGGCTTGCTTTATTTAGCGTTAAGTAAATATATATTCACGGCTCATATGATAGCTGGTCTTGGCCAAATGATGGAAAGACCAAAAGTAAATAATTTCAACTGTTTCCATATAAGAAATTAGTTTGCACATTGGCTGCAAATTAATCTTAGCATTTATAATATAATTTATTATTTTCTTGCAGTTGGGAAATGTGACTTATGTATGGAAATATGAATATTTCATTTTAGTTATAAATATCAATTTAATATTATGAAATATCATATAATATAATGAGTTAATGCACAAAGTTAACTAAGACAAAGTATAATTTAGACAAATCTTGAACCACTGTGCAGTGCCAAATTGTAAGCTAAACCAATAAAATGATAGAAAAACTGAATTTGAGTAGTAAAAATAAATTGACCGAAGTAAAAGCTAAGTAATTTTGTGGTTAGTCCATAAAAAATTGCTGTCTATAAAGAAACAGATTCATAAAACAAGTGCAACAATTACAAAACCAAATCTGATTTGCTTGCTTTTAGATTTATATGCGATTTTTTGTATTATTTAGATTTACATTCTTAACATGTTTAATTAATTCACGTTTTGTCATGTCGGCATTTTAAACAGTTTTTCAGCCAGGTTTTTATAACACATTTTACATACTGAACAGGGAATGTTTTGTGGCACTTTAAGTTAGTTGGGACTTTATCTTTATCGGATATATCTACTTAATTATGATATTGCCTTAATTAAAAATGTGATGAACAAAGTTGTCTTCATTTACAATAACAATATTTTTTTTTCATTTTCTTATTTTTTGTTTTTTAATTATAAAAGGCGTTGCAGAATTCTTCGGTTCTACTTTTTTGATTGATCCATAAGTTGAGGCCCATCCAAAGTGTAGTTTTTTTTCTAGATGAGTTGGTAATTAATACTTGTCAGCTGTGCCAGTTATGCTCTCTAATCGCAATCAGAATCTTATTTGGTGGCAGAGGCAACTCTTATATTCATTCCTCAAGCAATTAGCAGGAACAGGAATAGTTTTTCCTGATGACGCTGACTGATGGCCATTTACCATGTGATCCTCTTTTTTTTCATATTCTTGCACAGTCATGCGGTCTGCTGACCTGTTATTAGAGACAAATTAGCAGTAATTTTTTTTTATGAGTTTTTTTTTCTGTTACCAGCAGTTTTCTTTTGTCTGAATACCTTTTTGGTTTTCTTATGGTTTTCTTTTATTTGTTTCAGTAAAACAAAAAATCAGCTTAATCAAAGAGAATTTAAATTGTTGGGTGCTCAAAATATTCGATCTTAAAAGTACTTAAAATTTAAATGCAATGCTTAAGTATTATTTTTTTTGTAAAGATTACATAAATGTTCTTGTATTTTGTGTATTTTTGGCTCAAACATTTAAGTGCAACTAATATAAATAATTTTATGTAAATAGAAATTGTATTTTTGCTTTCTGTTCTTAGTCTTTGACTGTCGACGCAGCGTTTTGCTGGAAATTACTTACAAGACCGCAAAATTGTTTAAGTTTGCATTTTGCATTTTGCATTTGGCATTGTCATAAATTATGCAAGCTGAGGCAAAGCCAAGTCAGGACGTGCACGAGGATATAGAGGATGTAGAGGAGGACACAGATGAGGAGGAGGAAAAATACGGATGAGTTGCAACAACACAACTTGAGTAGAAATTTGTAATTCAATAGGTTTAAACACAACGGTTGCTCTGGCAATGACGAACTGCATCATGGTGAGCATAATAATGCTGATGATGATGTTGATGATGATGATGATGATGATGATGATGATGATGATGATGATGTTGATGATGATGATGATAATATTAGGATTGAAACTACAGAAGGTTGTTAAATTACAATGCATTATTCATGTGTACAAGGACATGGCTGCGCCAACATTTACACACACAGACACACACACACACAGATACACACACACAGACACACACAAGAGTGTAAATCACTAGAGATAAATGAAGATGTAATGTCAAAAGGCTGACGTTTTAGCAAACATTCTGTGCTGTCCAAACATGCTCTTCCCCCTCTCTCCACTCCCCTGCTGTTGTGGTGAAAGTCGTCATTTCAATTCCCAAGTAGAGCGTGTGACAACTTGGAGTTGTTCTGTGTGCCACTTGCCACATATTGTTGCCATCCACCTGTCTTGTTGCTGCCGCTGCTGCTGCACGAAATTGATGACACCTCTTACAAATTCACAATTGCAACAACTATTTATTTGTTTGGGATTTTACTATTTGTTTGTCGTTTAGATGTTAAATTAAATTGACTTTGACGAGCGACAAAATGTGGGATTATTTCGCATAATCTTCAATTCGAATTAGTACAATTTAGGAAAACAAGAAATCCCAACTGAGCAGAAGATGCTTTCTGATTTGCCAGATACAAATTAATGTTTGTTGCATTTTCCCCTTTTTGTTTTTGCTGTGGAAAATGCTTAAATTATTTATTTGAAATACGAATTTCTAATTTATTTTACATTTGTATATTTTTTTCTTAATAACTATTCATGTAATTTAATTTAATAAAATGTATATGAAAAGGTGTAAGAATTGAGAATTGAGTTTAATTTGTCTACCTAGCTTCACACATATTTATATTATTCACATTTAATTATTATAAATTTCGTTCATCAAATATGCTGAATTTCTGATAAGCATTTTAAATAAAACTTATGTAATTTTGATCGTTTTCGCCACCTACGACAAATTGATGATATCCTGCATATTTGATAACCCTATCAAAATTGTCCTTTTGTAAATAGAATTTATAGGAATTATTGAAATTTTCCTTATGTAAATATAGTTTATAAAGTTTGCCTGCTCGTCAGGAGTTGGCTTAGAAGAATGATGTAAAAATGAACTGTTTTTTCAATATATTTAAATTTATTGCATTTAACTCATTTTCGTTAGCTACATTTACGAAATATGATTCACATATGATCAGAATAAAACTATATGTAATAAACACAAAACAATTTAATATCATTTTATTTGATCTGCGTTTAACTGGTTTCATCAGAATTAAATACTGATAAAATTGGTTTGAGCTCTTTAGGCTATTTCTAATGCTTACCAAACCCCCCCAAATTTCCATCAAATTTCTGGTGCTATTATTAATATATTTTTTGTGCATTGCTTTTTTTAAAATTATATTCCCTTATAGTTTTATCCTCAAGAAATCTATCAGAAAAGCAACCAAATAGACATTTTTAAAACTCAATAATTTTTTACATGAACGCATTTAAGAAGATTGCATTTTGGAGAACTTTAATTTTTTCGAAGTTAAGGTTTTATTAAAATACTGACTGAGAATGTAATTTGTTTCAGTTGGCAGCGCATTTTTGTACGGTTTCAATTTCAATTTAAGATTGAATTACAGCAATTTTAAAAAACTCGTGTTTACTCGCAAAATGTATTTATTTGGCTACAAAAAATATATATATACATTTTATAGCTCCGAGGGGCAGCTGTTGGCAAATCGTGCAATTTGTTTTTCCAAGTATCGATTCAAGCATTTTAAGCTGGCAGTCGAAAAAGGACAAGGAACAGGAGCAGGACCAGCACCAGGACGAAGTATCAACATTGAGCTCTGAATTGACTCTTGGGGCTGTCCAATTCAGACGCACAAGCGATTACCCAATTTCCTACGTGTAGTATTCAAAAAAAAAAAAGGGTTCAGAACCAGGCAACTTTATCGTCTATTTCAGAAATTCGCATTTTGATTGATTGCTGCCAGTTTCGGGGCACAAATTGAATGACCAACTGCTGCAGAAACCAGTCAGAAATGATAAATAGACAAAATGACCCATTTAACTGTTGCGTATTTCTCTCCCTCTCTCTCTCTCACTCTCTCTCTCCTTCTCTCTCTCTCTCTTTCACTCACTCACTCTCTCCTTCTCTTTCTCTCTCTTACTCACTCCTTCTCTCTAGTAATTGAGTTTCACTGATTGCCTTTTTGGGTTTCGGTGAAAACATTTTACAAAGTTTTAGCCAAATTAGATATAAACTAAACAAATGCAAATTCAGACAACATTTTGAAGCTGTTAAATCAATTTATGCATATTTAAAGCCGAATCTGAACTATTCTAGAAAATTGAATTTGTTGGCATTATTTACGTATCAATTTACTAGAAATTTCTATGTGAATAGTTATTCATTAAACTCTTTACAATATCGAAATACCGTGATTGTAAGTCAGTTGAGATTGTCAAACTAATTATCGATATATATATACATATACATATATATATATAAATAATATAATAGATATATTTATTTATATTCAATAGGTGCACACATTTTTCGAGTCAACTGCTTTTGCAAAAGCAACGCCTTTCACATGGCTGGCTGGCTTTGTTTGGCCAACAGTGAGTGGCCACAATTAACCGTTTCAATTGTCGATTTCCTGTGGAAAACTCGCAATTATCGAAACAGTCACATCACTGGCCAGGACAAAACACTCGACAGGGGTTCACACAGGGGGGTACCCAGGGGTAGCCTGTCTCAGTCATCCATCCATCCATCCATCCATCCATCAGTCAGCTGAATACAAAATGCAACAAAATGTTACTTTTGCCATTCAATTATTTTTCTGTTATACACAGAATACTCTATGAGGACCTTTCAAGACCTTTGGTTGCCTTTCACAAAAGGGACGGAAAGGGATGGGGTGGGGAGTGGTGGAGAGGGGAAGAGTTCAATACTTATTTATACTTACTTATTTTTCGCATGCCCAAAATGCCAATTATGCGGGAAAAGGGAGTGTTGCGAAAAAAGGGTTCTTCGGGTATTAGCCAGCTTTATAGCGCACACACCATTAGCGAAAAAAGAGAGGAGTGGAATGGGAGGGAGGGGGGTGGGAGAAGGAAGGCAACGTGGAAGCAGGAAAACAGAACCTAAAGACTTACACACAAACAGAGTTGATAGAAGCCGCTGGGCTGCCACCTTTGTTTGCCGGTCGTCTGTCTCCGGAAACCAGGACAGAAACAGGAACAGCAACCGAGGACGGAAAATGGAGAAGGGAGAAGGGGGGGGGAGGAGGAGGAGTAAATATGCCTTCTTTTTAGGTTTGGGTTTTGCTTTCTGCTGTCAGGGACTGAAATCCGCCCACCACTTTTGTGCCGTTGATGGCAAAGACTTTTAGCTAAAATGTCAATTGAGTAAAAATGTGCGTATTTTGCAAACAGAGCGCAAATAATATATAAACTATACATACATATATATATATATATATATACAAACATATGTGTGGGTCAAAAGGAAAAGCAAAACAAAACCAAAAAAAGTGCCTAAAAAGGAAAATGGAAAGCTTTTGTCTAAATGAACCTTCTTTGGGGAGACTTTTGTTAATGGTTTGGGACAATTTGTGATAATCGGCTAATAGAAATGCGTACATATTGCTAAAAAAAAAAGAAGTAACTCCCGGGGGCCTGATTCAATGATAACGCTACATCTGTTATTAGGATGGGTAGCCGATATTCAACTCGATAAGATAAAGTAATATTTACAATCCAATCCTCAAATCCTCATCAAGCCATCAAATCTACTGCTCCAAATGGATTAGCATCGAAAATTTGCTTGACATTTGTCCTCATCATTTTTTAACTTTGTGAACTTTACCTTTGTTCCAGTAATCAAAAATCAATGCATTTTGAATTATGACTTAAGTTTTAGATTATTTTTTCATTTAAACTTGCATCCAAGTTTCTGGCTCGATATTTATAGCCGATATTTTCCTTAAGAACAGGTGAGAACTTTCCAAAACTATGTCTTTTCAATCAAGGTTTGATGCTAGAAAAAGACTCAAATTAAAGTAGAAAAAAGACTTACAAACTTAATCTCAATGCTTAAATGATAACCCCGAAAGGAATTTATCAAAACTTTTCACTTTCTCATAACTCTGACAAAAGTCGGCTGATTTTCAAAAACCAGGTTTTCTTACCATCGATTAATAGATTAATAATACATTTGAAATTATGCCTGCAATCTGGCTATGAAGTTAGCCACTTCATTAAATGAAATTCGGGTACTTCCTTCCGGAAGAGGATTCCCCTCTTCCACTTTCGCAATTAATTCATTTAATCGAAATCCAAATTTAAAATACAAGTTGTGCTCCAGGCCAAAATTAATACGTAAGCATATTTTACAGCGATTATCATTGGGATTGGCTAATCTCATTTACATATGTCCTGCAGCTGTGCTTGGACTTAATACAGACAACATTTCCGCCCCACACAGTTGGCCAAGTTAAGCGAGGTTTGGCCAAGTTGAAGGGGGACAACTTGCTCCGGTATTCGTAGCAGATAACGAAATAAACTTTTGCTATAGCTCGGAACGTGAGGTTCAGGTTCACTTTGGTAGTGCTCAACCAGGAACAGACAAGCACAGACGCGGCTCATAGTGCATATATATTTACCAGCACTGCGTCCAACCATCCATCCATCCATCCATCCATCCATCCAACTTGTCCATTGTTATTGCTACTCCTCTTCACTCTGTGTACTCTGCGTGTGTATGTGTTGTGTGTGTGTGTTGTGTGTTGGGTGTGTGTTGGTGAGTGCTATATGGCTATTTGCCCGGGGTTTTTGTCGGCTCTTGGCATTGTTTGTTCGCATTGTTTCACATGGACGAGGTGCACGTAGTAGTTCCGTGCATAGTTCGTATTCAAGTCAGGGACTCCTCCTCGATCCTTTGGCACTCATGCAAAACGCACTAAAGTGCGCACTGTGTCCTTTTTTGCTGGAACGTCTACAACTGCTGCTCCTCCTTCTCACCCTGCACCCACTCATTTTTTTTCCTTCTTCATCTTCTGCTCTCAACACAATGCGAGCATTGTTTGCCCGGTTCTATTTTTAAACACGTTTACAAAGAACTCCGCTCGGAATCTCTCTCTTTGGAAATGGCCACGTTGAGCCTGAAACAGTTTTTACTTATTTCGTTTCCTTTACTGAATTTTTTTTCCTGCTTTTGTGTCCTGTTTTGTCCTGTCCTGCCCTGTCCCGATGTATGCATTGAATATCACATAAATGGGCAGTAAAAAAGTTTTGGGTTATTATTATGGCACGAAAGGCCAAAGGGCGTCCTTAACTCGGATTAGCTGGCCGGTAGTCCGGTAAAATCCGACACCAAACTATGCCAGATTCAATTTGGGAACATTCCCATAATTTGTTGTTTAGCTGTCATTTCTTTTCAATCTGTATAGCGTGTCATTTGAGCAGTATTCACTGAAAAAAACAGTTTTATTTAAACTCCATTTATTCATCATAAATCACACAATAAATTTGTGTTCAAACGTTCTGCCAACTGTTTTACACTTAACCGACTTTGAGCTCAATTTGCATAAAAAACAGGTTGAAATTTTTCCAACAAATCGTTAAGTTTATTAAGATTTGTGTTTGTTTCTCGGCGTCTTTCATCAATTTTCAAATTGTTAAAAAAAAAGGTAGAAAAATGAAAGAATTCACAGCCGGCTGTCTGCCAACTGGGCCAAGTCAGGCGAAGTGGGCAATTTTCAAATGGATTCCTATTACGAAAGTGTTCGAATTGGCTGCGAATCTGGCCATATTCTTGGCCGTTGATGACACTTTAGGCCGCATTGTTGGTTATAAATTTTGGATGTGACTCAGTTAACTTTTAATTGCCAATTAGTTTCAAGTTTCGCGAACGAATTCAGCTCAAGTTTTTCAATTATGGATGTCTAAATTGCTGCTGCCAAATGCTACGCACCTACAAGCAGCAACCCCCACCCCCTTGTGGCATGCCACGACGCTCGACTGGGTTCAATGTTACTTCAATTAAATAAAAAAAAAATATATCTCAAATGCATTTTACAATTGCTCAACTGACTTTTTCAATTTTCCAACTTCAGATTTTAATTTAATATTCAAACTGCGCCCCTTTTTTCCGCAACAAATACCAATTAAAATATTAACAAAAAAAAAACTCCATTTAAAATCTTTAACTTTTCTTATATATGCCATAGCAGATTTAATTTTTTATATCAGCTTGAAATGTAGCTGAAATTGTAAAGCATGTCCAGGAACAGGACAGAGGCGACAACTAAGCAGGGACACAGAGAGGGGGCGACTCTGTGCGACATTAAAAATGTAATAAATGTCATAAATTGTTAACAGTTGATTGCATTTGATTATTTTTGTGGTTGCTGGCTGGCATCCACATCGGGATCGGTGGGATTCCAACGACACACCTAAGCAACGGGGACAGCGAATCCTGCAGCAATCATAAAAACTGAAACGCGTGCGGTTTTAATGTGCCACAAACCATCAAGATGCGATGCGGCAGCTAAGCAATGGTGACGGTGGGACGGAGGGGGGAAGTATACCCTCCATTTGCGTGCCTATCGCCGTCGTAAACAGGACAACAACAGGACTCAAATCAGGCACAGATAGTGCGAAACATTCTCGAATTATTATTTTATTATGGTTTTTGCCGTTTTGCTGATTTTGATGTCGTTTTCGCTCTTGATTTGCGTGGCAAAATGTGAAATCGAACGACGACGTGCAAATAATATTATATAAGACTTGCCATAATATTTTATTATATTTTATTTCAATATCAAAAGGAACGCAATGAACCGAACCATTTCGGAATGGTCAGCAGCAGCATTGGAGTCCAAAGTGAACAAGTTTCTTGATGGGACCAAATCTGTACTCTGTCGGTTTTAATTTGCCATTTACACATCATAAAATTTTGTAGCATCTCTGCTTGTCTTGCCTTGTCTTGGGGTGGGTCTTAATGCCACGCCCACGCCCACCTTTTGAATGGCTATTATCGGCAGCAGAGCAACTGAAAGCCATTAAATGTCATTTTGACAATACTCGTAAAATCTGTGAATTATACTTAACTGCTTAACTGTTCCTACTGCTGCTGCTCTTAACCCCAATCTTGAGCAGAAGTTGTTGTTTAAACGAGGAGCAGCAAATCTCAGCCGGCCACAACTACTCCGAATCTCAGCGCTGGTATTTGCCCAAAGGCCAGATAACAGCAAAATATGCAATTTAGATGTTTGCATACAAGTCCAAACATCATTTTTAATAGGCCTCAACCCAGCAGCACTTTTTGCAAAAAATGCTGAGTAAAAAATACAAAATATAAAAAAAATGGTGCATGCCCCAGTTTGAAATGTTGTCGACTGCTAACAAGCTGCCACATCGCCGGGTAAGCCTACCAAAAGGCATTAATATGAAAATCATGTAAGCCCTCGTTGCCGAATTAGTTCCTCTTGGCCCTACTGCCCCAGCCACTCCCCTCCCCCCCGCCACCACCCTCAGCCGGTGGCTTTGAAGTGAGCAGCACTAGCCTCAAAATTGGGCACATAATGTTTTTGTAATACCCTGTAATTTATGTAAATGTTTGTTATTGAATTTTTTTAACTTGTTTGTAATTTGCTTAAAATATTAAATTTTTTTTTTTCATTATTTGATTTCTAAATAATTGTATTAATAATTAATTCAACTAAATAAATAATTTATAGAAAGAGTTAAATCAGTTTTAGCATTAAGTTTAAGGGTGTTGCTAAATTACAGGGTATAAAAGCAGCGAGCATTGTTTAAATGCTGACTGCCATTTTGGCCATTACACGTGTGTGTTATGGGCCACAGTGTAGGCCATTATGTGGTTGTGTGTGTGTGTGTGTGTGTGTGTGTTGGTTATGAAAGGGTAACTGCGACTATTGGTAAATTTCATTCGAGTTGTGTGTTTGTATTTTGCAAGTGAGTTTGTTTAGTTTACTGTCTGATGGGCTGAGAGAGGGTTTGGTGATGGGGGGTAGTGGGGGTGGGAGTGGGGTTGGGTGTTTGGTTGAGTATATAAGGCGCTTAATATGCAAAGTTTGTAACTTAATTTAAATTCCCTTGGCGTGGCACTTATTACTTTGTGGCAACTTTGTTGCTGCTGTTGTTGCCTGGCACTAAAAAACACAAAACACAAAAACACAAAACTAAAACTGACTCAAACTAAAAACTAAAACTAAAACAGCCAACAACTTGCCACAGCCCACACTTTGTTGTAGTCGCACATGAAAACAATTTTTTGATAATTAAAGTTGAGCATTCTCCATTTGCGTGTTTGTGTGTGTGTGTGTGTGTGTGTGTGTTTGTTAGGCCCAAAGGCGATTGCCAATGTTGGCTCCATTTCAAGTGTCAGGTTTCGTCGAGTTCAAAAGTTGAGCATAAAAACTATTCACAAACTTTGGCTTTGGGCCCAACAAACTAAGCCTACTCTCGTTTTGGGCCACATTTGCCTTAAGTATTCCTTCTTTCTTTTTTTTTTTTGCATTCATTACAAAACACATAAAGCAAACAAAACTGGTACAAAAATCCTAAACAATGTAAAGATGAAAACTTTTCAACTGCTCCACAAAAAAACTGAATTTCTTAATTGTGATTGCGTTGACCTAAAAGCCAACAAGAAAATAGAAATATAATATGAATATTTAATTTGAATTACTTAAACAAATCAAATTCAAATTAAACTGAATATTATGCAAATATTATTTATGGCAATAAGTTGAAATTTATTGTATTATTTGTAAAATTCAGATACTTCTTAAAGTTGCCCGAGATTATTTTGAATACAGCTTTAAATATTTTGGGTTGAATCCATTTGGTTGGCTTTCTATGTAGTTTACGTTAAAAAGTTTTAAATAAATAAGTATTTGAAGCCCAGTTTAAAGTTTCCAGTATCCAGTTTCCATTTCACATTTTACCATTTGCCAGCTGCCACAGAAGTGACAATTTGAGGCGAATTTTGTGCTCGAATTGGGCAGGTTGGGCAGGACATTATTTAAATTGGCATCAGGTTAGGACAGGCAATAAATTGAAATTGCGACTACAGATGATGAAGTGGTGGCACAGCTGGGTGTGGGTGCGGGTGGGGGAGCTGCTCTGACAGTCGAGTGAAATGCATTTAAATAAAATAGCTTTGGCGTTGTAAACAATACTACAAGTGTTTTATGTGTGTGTGTGTTGATTATATTTTACATCATTTCGAATGCGACATAATTAAAAATGTCACTTGCCATTTCCGCGGTTGTGCCATCCCAAACCTGCCACTCAGGTCCTGCGAACCTAGTCGCACCTGTGCGTCGGCTGTGGCTTACCAAAAAGTTATCGTACATAATTTATGCAGCTATGTGTGTGTGTGTGTGTGTGTGTGGGTGTAGGTGTGTGTGTGTGTGTGTGACAATCAAAGAAATAGAATTTCTTATAAGCAAATGCCGGAAACTGAACTTGATGTCGCCGTGTAGTCGGCGTATACTAAAACAAAAAAAAAGTATATTTATATGTAAATGAAAAGTATAAAAAAATTTAAAAACAATTTTTAGGGAAAATACATTTATTGAAAAAATTCAAATTATGTAAGCACTATTGTTAACATTTAAAAAAAAAACAAACTTTTCTAAAGGCAAAAAAAACTAAACTCAAAAAAAATATTTGGCTTACATTTAAAATGTAATTTTGTGCGATTTTCTTGCCAACTTTAAATTTTGAAATTGATCAAAAAGTGTGTCGATTTTTTTTGTAAACTGTGGCAACTTTTTTGTCGGCGAGTGTAGCTGGTTGTGCCACCAAAAATGGCAGCAATGCGCGTTTGTCACTTGAAATTACTTTATGCAAAGCGTCGGGGGAGCGGGGTGAGTGTGAGGCGACAGCAGTTGACAGTGAACAAACCAAAAAAAATACCAACCAAGTCGGCAGCTCATCCAACTCCAGGTCCTGCTCCTGCTGCCCTATTCCCGAAGGAAACACTTGCTGCTTATGGATTTCATACCAGCGTAAATTTCATTTTTTTTTTTTTTTATACTTTTCTTTTATTTTATTGTGACTGTTGTTGTTGTTGTTGTTGTCGTTTTGTCATTTCGTCTTTTACAAAGTGGCAACTGGAAGTGTTGCCACATCCCCAAAGCCAAGGCAAACGGCAAACTCCAACTCCAACTCCAACTCCAGCGGCACACCAATTTACCGTTCGCATCTTTCTTCATCATCCATGTGCGGCACAGGCACAAACATGACATTTTTATTTTACCCGCCTCCAATCCGCACATTGTGGAGCTCTCGGGGATTGTTTGCATTTGTGAATATGTAAATATATATATATATTTTACTCAGCGCAATCCCGTGGCCAAGTGTGCCAAGTGTGCCAAGTGTGTCTCTCCATCATGTTCAGAGCAGGAGCAGCATGCGGCATATCCTCCTCCTCCACCAGCAAATCGTAATTGTGTCTGTGACTGTGTTACCAGATTTTTCCTATCCATTTCTTTACTTTTTTTGTAATACTTTGTTTTTTCTTTATTTTTCATTTTTGCCTTGGCATAACAAGACTTGATGCGAATCCGTGTTTGGTGGCCAGAACAGTCGGTTGGCGCCCCAGAATTGAGAGCTGAGAATCAATCGAGTTTGGTGCTACAAACACAAGTTTTTTTTTTTTTGCAACTTGTGAATTATAAATATTAAATTAATTTTAGCAAAATATGAAAAAATATGTAAAATGGCGAACAAGTTTTAAATTTAATGTTAAACATTTGAAAAGCCAATGAAAAGTCTCAGATTGAGTAGAGTTTTGGTCAGATTGTGGACCACTGTGCACTTGATGTTGTTATCCCGTTTGTCGCGTGAGGGGTGGGTGGGGGGGGGGGGGTAGGAAGGGTAAAGTCGTAGGGACTGCAAACATTTCACGCAGATGATTTATTCTTTCGTTTTGCGAGTAAAAAATTTACAATTTCCGCTGCGTTTACCCCAACGAGTACATTTCGCGAGCACGCACGTGTTGTGTGTGTGTGTGTGAGTGTGTGTGTGTGTGTGTGTTGCCATAAGTGAATGCTTCAGCTCACCCACTCAGCGACCCACTGACTAATGTGGCCACATATGCCGCACATCCTCGCTGCAGACGATATGCATATATCTATGAAGAAGGGGGATGGGAACAGGGAAACAGGGGAACGGGGGAACGGGGTACAGGGGCTGGGCGTTGTGATTCCTTTGCGGCGCTTTGTTCCCTCCTTTTGACTAATGAGGTTGCCGCTCCATTTGTTGATTGCCGCAATCGTGATATACCACGCTCCTCTCCTCTCCACTCCACTCCTCTCCCATTTTGCTCCCCTAACACTTTGTGCCACGTAGGGCGGCAAACACATGTTGCCTGCATCTTCATCGCGTTGTTTACAAATTCTTTCTTTTTTTTTATTCAAAAATTTATGCAAGAAAAATTCACGTCATTCTCAAACGTGCTCGAAACATGTTGCAGGTAATTCAAATATTAAATTAAATAAAAAAATAAATAAAACATTTTTTATTTGAATGCCAAGAAAAAATTTGCAATATTTGTTAGACAATTTGTCCATATAAATACACCCAGATTCATTATATATTTATTTATATTTATGGTGGATATCAGAAATGAATATTTAATTTTATTTTAAATTTACATTCGGTCCGTGGCAAATTCCCTTGAGGTGAATAAAGAAATCAACTCAAAATTTGAGCTCATTTTTCTTGTGCTCCGAATACAAAATGTGCAATCTGCTTGGAATGTTGCCTCCATTTGGTTGCCTCAAGACTGAAAAGACCCCAAGTTTTTCACCTGTTGTTGTTGTTGTTGCAACGTGTTGTAGTCATCATGTTTTCACCTGATTCTAATCAGAGCTGCTAAACTTTTGTCATTAATTGGGTTAATAGTCTGCGCCCCCAGTGGAATTTTTTACTTTACTTTACTTTACTTAACTTTACATTACTTTCTTGAGTTTCATTGGAATACAAAGAGGAAGCAATTCCCCCAACCGAAAGGGGTGTGGGGTGTTCTTTTCAGGAATCGACTACATTGCCTCACCCTCGGCAAGACACTTTGCCTCCCCTAATTGTGCACGTCTGAGGAAATCGCATGACTTTTCGCGAACATGCCACCGGAGGAGGCACCGTATAACAATAACAACAAACGTCAAGTCGAGCGGCAAACGGTGGCAGCAACAACGACAGCGGCATGCAACATCAATTTGTGCAACATGGGCGAAATTTCATGCATGCAACAACGGGAAGCAGCGTTGCGACGCCGGGCGAGACAAGCGCAGACAGAAAGTTTAATCAATGCTGACAGAAGACAATGGCATCAAGGAGGAGGGAGTTGCAACATTGTGTGTGATAGGTGAGGGGGGGGGGGGGGAAAGAGAGGAAGTAATGAGGTAGGAGGACGCAGGGAATTACGCAGATATGCATTGCGTTGCACTTGCAACACGATTGCGAAACAGAATTGTGAGTGAACCCAAAATCAGAATTTAATGTTTTAAAGACCAAAAAATGCAGAATAATTTAAAATCTTCCGATTTGGCAGTCAAGTTTTAAGCACCTTATTGATTTTTCTAAAACTTTGATTTTAGCATTAAAAACTTTGGAAACATGAATTAATTGTATAAATTCTTTGCTGTTGAAAAATCTTTTATTAATTTCAGCTTTCTTAATGAAAATAAAAGTTGCCTCATTTTCCATGGAAATTAGTTTTAAGGAGAGCAGAGCTGCTACGTTTTTGGATTTATGTATTTAATCGAGGTTTATTTATATAGTCATTTTGACTACCAGGAAAAAAAAATAGACATAAAAATCGAATATAACAAAAAAATATTAAAACCCTCGAGGGTTCTATTTTATTATTTTATATTATAATAATAATATTATATTATGTTTAATCGAATAGTAAAATGCATCGTAATTATAATTATACAACAAAAAATGCTAAAAGCACAAAAATCAAAAGCAAAAACAACAACTTCAAAAATAAAAAAAAAAAACAAAAGAAAAAAAAAGTACTCCAAATAAAAATGGGATTCAGATAAACGAAGTTTTCACCCACGAGAATAAATATAATTATGATGATAAAAACAAAATAAATAAAATGTATTTATTTATTTTAATTTATGTATATACTCCAGAGATTTATTAAAAAAAAAAAGATATATATATATATATATATATATATATATATGTATATACATTTCTGTCATTAAATTAAATTAAACAAATGAACTTAAAGCTGATTCCACTGTGAAAGACAACAATTAACATTAAACTGAACAAATTCCCGTCCAAGTCATAGTCAGAGTATTTGCCCCGATATGGAATGAAAAAACTGAATGATAGCGTTAACTGTTCAACTTATGCGGGCGAAGCGGGAGCCAATCTCTTTTGTGGCAATGTGGCAATGTGGCAAAGGGAGGGAATCGATGTTTGGTGTCATTAACATTTTACCTGTGTCTGGTTTGGTTAAACAAACAAGCCAGCATTTTTTTATTATTTTTTTTTTGTTCCTTTCCCCTCGCTGGGCAAAGAGATCTATGAAAATCGTTGGACAAACGCAGGCAATTAAACGTGAAATTGCATTGTGAGAGCCAGAAATGAATAACAATAAATAAACAATTTTCCGGCACAATGAATGTAAGAAGATAGTACTCCTAACTGATGTTGTTGTTGTTGTAGTAATAGTTGTTGTTGTTGTTGTTGTTGCTGCATTCCCTGCAATTCCATGCAATTCAAGCGGGTGACAAATTGACAATTTGTGTGCGGCGGCCAGAAAGACAGCAGACAGGAGTCAGCAGAGAGGAGAGGGGAGACGGGAGACAGGAGACTATAACAATTGTTCTGGCAAACAAAAATATTTGCACAAATTATACGAAAAAGGGGCGGAGATCGAGCCAAATAAAAGCAATACAGAAACAAAAAAAAAAAAACAAGACCGCAGTTGGCTGACTTGATGATATATAGCTATAGCTATAACTGTATCTGTATCTATATCGGAAACACGTCGGGTTGAATCAATCGTGCGTGGAAGTGAACAATGCGGAGGGTTCGCACGGGTCGATCGACAGCTGACAGAGATCCTGTCACATCCTGCGGGGCAGGCATGCGCCATATGACTCAATTGATGGCGATTCCCGTTGCTGCTTTGTCGGTTCATTTGCATGCTGAGAACAGCTCAGCTCTGCACAAGGATCGAGTACCTGAGTCGAATTCCCAAAAAAAAAATGCGAGGCGCACTCGCAGGCAGCTCACAGGACACAGAGCGCAGTTCACAGGACTTCCTCCTTTGGCATATGAAACACGTTTCCGGCCAGCTTCCGTCCCACAACAAAAACACATTCAAGGTGTGTGTGCGAGTGTGTGTGTGTATGCATGCATTCTCAGCTGTTTCCATACAATATAGAAATATTTTTAGCACAAGTGCCGCAGCATGTTTTCAATTTTCCATGAAAAATGTTGAGGTTTTTGGGCTCTGTTGAAAAAGGATTGAATGACTCATGTTTTGGGTCGGCTTTTGGCAGTTTTTCAGCTGTTTTGCGGCAATACACAGCTGAAAACTATTGCCATTTAGCTAGCTGTGCACGTGACCCAAAAACCAGCTGCCAGCCAATGATTTATGTATCTGAATCTGAATGTGAAATCGGAATTGGAATTGGAATCCGAATCGCAATCACAAAACCAAAGGGATGACTGGGCTGCTCATCTGAGAGCCAGGGAAATGGGCTGGATGGAGCGTTATGAATTTAAAAACCATATTGCAAATATAACCAACTAAATCATAGAAACATAAATCTTCATTTTTTTGTGTAATAAATATTTGAATAAAGCTATTGAAATCAAATAAAATTAATTCTCTCACACAATTTATAGCCTTTTTGGCTGGCAAATTGCTGTTGAAATTATTCTCGCTTTTTGATTACTTAAAAGTGATTTCCAAGTTAAGATATAATATTAATATATGTGTTAAAATATAAATAAATAAAATGTTAAAAAAAAAAACAGTTTAATATATGTGTTAAAACTGTTTTCTTATCTAATTTAAACCTAAGAATTTACTGCCAAACCATTTTCCAACTTGGCATAGTTTTCGTTCTGCATTTTACTCAATTATTTAATGCATTTGAACACAAATTGCAGAATTATAAAACACCTATCAAAGTTGAAATATCTGAGAAGTGGAAACCCTTAAATGGATAATACTACAGTTGTTAGGAATGGACGCTTCCCTCGACGAGTGCGGCGAATCGATTTGAGTTAATTCCACGCTTCGGCGACCGCAAAAGAACAGAAGAAGAACAATTCCCTCAGACCCTCAAACAGAGCTGAGGGCCAACCCTTGTCCGGGCCAGGCTGCAGTTCAAGTCAGTTGGATTAGGTTTTCTTTTTAACTGGTATTTGTAACATTTTGACAAGTCAATTGTCATTATTATTGCCTGCAATTTCCGTTTGGCTATTTAAGCAGCGCATTTCTATGCAAATTGCTGTCCACCCGGCGACAGTTGGGCAAAGTGATTTGGAGGAACGGAAATTGCTTTATTACATTGCTATTTGAGCGGCTCTTCAGCAAATAGTGGCCCATGGACAGTGTTGGAATTAAATGGACGAAACACTAATAAATCAGTAAATGCAGCGGGAAAGGGATAAATCCAGATTCCGCTTATCCACTTCAGATAACAGATCAGGAAAGCAATTCGCTGCTTTAATCCAGTGTTCCAGGGCACAGATCACCACAGGAATTCGGCATAGATCGTCTCTCGCTTGATGACGCACAACATCCAGTGGATCACAGCCATAGTTGGGTCTAGTGGCACCACCCAACTGACCAGCAAATTGTGCCACAACTTTCGCACTGTTCGCTGTTGGTGGTTATCCAGGCACATTGCCAACAGATTCTATACAAACTGCAGCAGTTCATTGAGAAGGGTCAGAAACTTGAAGTTGCCACCTTTTGAGGAAATTGAGGCGCCGTTGTAGTTGAACACTTGCCACCAAATGAAGCACTAAGCGGAACCATAACCATTTAGATCCCATGTCGTCTATATGTACCTGAGAAGTGTTTTCCATATTCTGCTTAACATCATTGGACACACTTCTCGGTAGATTTTTAATTGTGTTTCCCATCAGCACTAATCCAATAATAGAGAATTAAAAACAATTCAATCAGAAATTTAAGAAAATTTTACGTACAATTCAGTTTTCACTTTGTTTCGATTTAATTACAAATTTTATATGTGTTTTTTTTTGTTTTTTAATACCACATTTTGGAGAAGCACTTTAAATAATCCAGTTGCAAAATGGAAACTTTTTTAATACCACATTTTGGAGAAGCACTTTGAGTAATCCAGTAAAATGTTTTTCTTTTCCTTAATTATGTTGTTAATTTGAATTAAAAATTATCAGCTTAAGTGTAAAATTGAATTCTGAGTAAAATTACATTTTGAAAGATTATTTTTCTATTGCTTGGCGACTTTTGCTGTGCACAAAACAAAAGGACAAATAAATGTGGCAAGTTTAAGTGTGCCTGTTGGTGTGTGTGATTGTGTGTGTGTGTGTGTGTTTGTGTGGATTACTCAAGAATTCACGTCACTCTGTCCGTATTTACACACACGAAACGCCTCTAACACAATTAGCTCACCACATTAATTTTTAATATAAAAATAACTTGCGTCGCATGTAAATAAGCAACAAAAAAAAAAAGCAAATAAACAAACAAAGACGAAACAAGCATTTAAACCAAGGACCCGCCACATAAACTCCCCCCCAAATTCCCCCAGTTAACGGTAAATTGCTTCATTGCGTCATGTGGAATATTTTGGGCTAATGGTAGCATGTGGCATGGTTTGTAATTGTGCCTGCAACAGCTCTGATACAAAACTTAATTGACGAAATTAGCTGCGATATATCAGATAAGTTTGCTTATTTCAGAACCTAGTTTTTATTTATATTTTGTTATATATTTATTACATATTTATATATATATATATTTATATTTATGTTACATATTTTCATATCCATTGTCAGCATTGCAATTATCAAAATTATAATTATACAACAGAAAAATGCTTATAACACAAAAGAAAAAATTGAAAAACAAAATAAAATAAAAATGGTATAAAATCAAACGGAGTTTTTATCGACGAGAATAACGATAATTATGATAATAAAAAAAAACAAGAACATTATAAATAAAAATGTATTTATTTGTTTTAATTTATATATATACTTCAGTGAGTTATTACAAATATATGATAATATATAATATTGCTTTAAAATGCTAGTAAATTAACTAAGTTGCTGAAACCAATTTCCATGTGCTGAATCTTCCTGAAGTACCCACTTGGGTCACTTACTGCTCCAATATGCACATCATTTCTATTCCATTCCAAGAATATGCAAAGTTTTAAAAGAGTTCTTTTGAGTTGCAATCCTATAAAAAAATATTTCCCTAACGGCTGACATTAAAAGGAAAGTGCAGCAGTTTGTGGTCCTTGAGCTGGATGAGGATAATTTCCGTTGTTGGCTTAGTTGAAGGCGATTTGAACTAGATATAAAAACTGCAGCTGAAAATGGAAACTTATTAAAAACCATAAATAAGAAAAGGGGGTGCTAAAACCCACCCCGTGTTGCAACCCCCACGCCGCAAATGGAATTTTAGTGCAGTTAGTGCAACCTTTCAGCAAATACCCAAAAATGGATAATTGTGCACAGCTGATCTGTGGCAAGGGCTGCTCACATTTCAGCGCCATATGCCACATCGGCTGCGGCTGCGTCTGCTGCCCTTGCATCCTGCTTGTGGTCAGTAATTAAATGGCGAGTGTACACTGTAAATATTTGTTTGTTTCATTGTTTGTTTGTTTCACATATCCTTTTGGCGGCACACAGCCTCATCTTGCTTATCATCTTCATCTGTGGGCAGCCAGCCGATAATTATGGCTAAAACGAGCATATGGCCAAAAGTAACTGCCTGAAAGGCGTAACAAAATATCGATATTGATTGCCTCAGCTTGTCAGTCTGTCAGTCTGTCAGTTTGTCCATCCACATCCACATCCATCGTAATTAGTTGTAATGCGAGCAGTGCTCGGCGAGCACAGGATGGGTTTTCCATTCAAGTGTTTATCGGATTGGGCCAAGGGGCGCCTCGAGCAGTGCTTGGAATTTCAATCATAATGTCCGTTTCGTGCCCGGGACAGGTCAGAAGCACGTCTCAATTGAACTTGGTTGTAGTAGTTTTTCCAATTTCTGCACGGGATGTGTGAAGGGTCCCCAGTTGAAACAACAGCAACAACAACAAGGAAAGCTGCAGCGAGGTTCCTCTCTTTCTCCCTCTCTCTCTCTCCCACTCTGTATCGCTGCAGCTGGTCCGTGTCCCAAGTGGATAAGGCGAACTGACAGAAACAGGCAGGATGACGACAAGGACGTCTTCAAAACAAAAACTGCCAACTGGAGAACACCCCCGAGCCATGTTCTTGTTTCATCTGCGATTTGCAATTGGCTGCTGTCGAATTGGAATTGAAGTGCCGCACTTCAGATTGCCCCAAGCCGGGTCACAAGAGGAGAAAAACACACACACACACCAACACACACACACACACACACACATAAACACATGCACATATCCTAGATGTTGGCTGTGCCACACGTATCCCCAAGCAACACACTCAAGCATTTATGTTCAAGTAGGAAGCTCAATAAACGCTTTGGGAGATGAAAGCACAGAGCTGCAATACAATTGATCGAATTATCGATACCTATCAACCACATCAGGAATCTCCAATCGATTCGATTATGCAAAATCTATCCAATGCAAGAAAATGTTTTTTTTTTTTAAATACTGAATATGCCAAGTAATATTATATTATATATTATTAAATAGTATGTAATATTATATATAATATCAATCTTATCATAATAATAAATATTAATATCTTTTTCCTATTTGTTAGCCTATCTTATATGGTATATCTTATATCTTATATCTTATATCTTATATCTTATATCTTATATCTTATATCTTATATCTTATATCTTATATCTTATATCTTATATCTTATATCTTATATCTTATATCTTATATCTTATATCTTATATCTTATATCTTATATCTTATATCTTATATCTTATATCTTATATCTTATATCTTATATCTTATATCTTATATCTTATATCTTATATCTTATATCTTATATCTTATATCTTATATCTTATATCTTATATCTTATATCTTATATCTTATATCTTATATCTTATATCTTATATCTTATATCTTATATCTTATATCTTATATCTTATATCTTATATCTTATATCTTATATCTTATATCTTATATCTTATATCTTATATCTTATATCTTATATCTTATATCTTATATCTTATATCTTATATCTTATATCTTATATCTTATATCTTATATCTTATATCTTATATCTTATATCTTATATCTTATATCTTATATCTTATATCTTATATCTTATATCTTATATCTTATATCTTATATCTTATATCTTATATCTTATATCTTATATCTTATATCTTATATCTTATATCTTATATCTTATATCTTATATCTTATATCTTATATCTTATATCTTATATCTTATATCTTATATCTTATATCTTATATCTTATATCTTATATCTTATATCTTATATCTTATATCTTATATCTTATATCTTATATCTTATATCTTATATCTTATATCTTATATCTTATATCTTATATCTTATATCTTATATCTTATATCTTATATCTTATATCTTATATCTTATATCTTATATCTTATATCTTATATCTTATATCTTATATCTTATATCTTATATCTTATATCTTATATCTTATATCTTATATCTTATATCTTATATCTTATATCTTATATCTTATATCTTATATCTTATATCTTATATCTTATATCTTATATCTTATATCTTATATCTTATATCTTATATCTTATATCTTATATCTTATATCTTATATCTTATATCTTATATCTTATATCTTATATCTTATATCTTATATCTTATATCTTATATCTTATATCTTATATCTTATATCTTATATCTTATATCCTATATCTTATATCTTATATCTTATATCTTATATCTTATATCTTATATCTTATATCTTATATCTTATATCTTATATCTTATATCTTATATCTTATATCTTATATCTTATATCTTATATCTTATATCTTATATCTTATATCTTATATCTTATATCTTATATCTTATATCTTATATCTTATATCTTATATCTTATATCTTATATCTTTTAACTTTTTGGTTAATGTTGTATTTTATATTGAAAACATAATTAAAATGTTTGCTTTTAGATTCCGACCTCATAAAACCATCGATCAACTTGATGAGGAGTATAGAGAAATGATCTGATTCTCGACACCAAACTTAATTCGACTACCACTCGATTAAGTTATGGGCCCTGCGTGAACTGGAGTCGCTACCCAATGGCCTCAGGTCGACCCAAGCGATAAATCAATCAGGCTGCATTACCTGGTACCAAAAAAAAAAAAAAGAAAAAAGGGTTAACGACTTGGCAGCAAAGCTGGCGATTGACTGCCCGATGGAGTCGAGTTTACCAAAGGTTTTATCACAGCTGATGTTAAACAAACACCACGTGGGGTTAAGCTCCCCAACAAGCAGGGGGGAGTTCTACCGATATGACTTGACTGACCCCCGCCCCCCCCCCCCCTCAAATCATTGAACACGTGCCAGTATCGGGCAGATACCTAACGGTTATCAGAACGCCAGGGCATCATTAACACAGATGGGATCCACTGATAAGTAGTCGTCGTAGTCGTCGTCATTGCTCTGCCAGCTGTGGCTAAGTAAACAGACAGGGATATATTGATAGATATTATGTACGCGCATTACACACACATGCGTGTGTTTCTGTATTTGTGCATTCATTTGTGCATGTTGCCCAATTGTCCATGGGTCGCATACTTCTGATTTAGAGGGTTTATCATTGGGGCGTCGTTGGCGTCTCCAAACACGTGTGCTAATTTTGGTTTCAATCCCAAATGTTAGTTGCTACCCGCACTGTGGGAGACCAAACAAATGATACTTCAATAAATAAATAAATATATATATATATATATTTATATATGTTAATGTACAGATAGAGAGCAGAAAAATCTGAGAAGTTTCGAAAATACTGTGGGAGACCCAACAAATATTTCGATTAATATAAATTAATATATATATATATATAGTAGAAAGCAGAAAAAGCTGAGAATATTTAAAATGTAAGCTTGATTCCAATTCGATTTAAATACTGTGGGAAATTTAAATAAATATATATATATATATATATATATAGAGTAAATAGCAGATAAATCTGAGAAGATTCAAAATAAAAGCTTGATTCAAAAATTAACTTAAACATATAAAACAACTGCTAAAATAAATAAATAGGCTTTACAATATTTATAAAAACAACATTACTTTCTCATATATATCTATATATATATATATATATATATATATATATATAATACTAATACTAATACTAATATAATACTAATACTAACTAATGGTACAGTCAATTAAATTAATCAATATTCTTTCATTACAGAGTAGTTCGATTTAACCGAGATTGCATTCAGCAGATGAATAATATTTATAAAAATAACATTACTTTCTCATATATATATTTATATTTTATATTTATATATTAAATTATTATCGACTGGTTTTATTATTCTTATTTTCTTTTTTTTCAAAGTAGTTCAATTTAACCAAGCTTCCAAAAGTAGAGTTCAAAGCTGACAATAATTTTAGATTTGTCCAATTGATGGCAACAAGCGGCATCAATTGGCAAATTCACACACTCTCCCCCTCTCTCTCTCCATCTCTCTTTCTCTCTCTCATTCCCTCTCTCTCTATCTCTCTCTCTCTCTCTTGTTGCTGAAAGAGTCTTTAGCTGTTGCTTGCCATTTATTTGTTTATTTGATTTGTCGCGCGTCGTTTTGCCTTCACAGTTAATTTACGGGTTTTAATTTATTAAATCAACAGCAAAAAAAGAAGAAAAAAAACATAAATAAAATAACAACAATCAACAACAGATGCTGCTGTTGCTGCTGCCACAGCAGTGTGGCTGCCTCAGTTGCCTTTATAATGCCGCAATGCTGAAAAATAAAAAAAATAAATAAAAAAAAAAATAATACCGAGAGGCAGACAGTAGCTTGGAACCGTCAGCTACTGTTGATTTTTTAGCTTGATAATCGGTCTCTCGTTCCCTCCACACTGCTCCCCAGTCCTAGTTCAACAACAACAGCAACAACAACAACAACAACAACAACTGAAAAGTCAATTGATGATACAATTGATGGAGGCCTGAAACGACGAGCGAAACTAAAAGACGACATCTAAAAATAGATCACGTTAATTACGGGCTTGATAACAAACAACTGGACAATTGGACAACTCGCCAAGACATCCAAGACAATACATATATATATAAATTATTATTACTTATATATACAACTCAAAACGGTGCCTTATCAGAGGCCCCCTGTACCGTTACTTTACAGTTACGATTACGTTGTTTGGATGAGTTATTAAATATATAGATGAGATTTGCAATAAATATTTTAAAAACTAGCTTGTTAAACAATAATTAATAAATAAATAAATAATATTGGCAAATGTTGAAAGTGAAATTGGAATATATATCCATATATTTATAACTTATACTGATATTTTAGATTCGTTATTCAAAGAATATGCTAATAATATTCGTAATTGTTTTAGGAACAGTAAAATAAGTCAATTAAAATAAATAACTCATTTCTTCTTTCTTTCTTGCTTAATTTAACTGCTTAAGTTTTTCGATTAATCCATCAATTAACAGTTGTACGACTTATCGATAGCAATGGAATTGTTTTAGTTGCTTCCTATATTACAAAAAAAAAAAACAATCAACTAATTAATCCATTTTTAGTAAGAATTAATTTGATAATCATTGTTGATCGTTATTGACACAACTCTGAACACCAAATTAAACGATATTTATGTATACATATATATATATATATATATATATATATATATATATATATATATATGTATTTATATATATATATTTATATATATCCCATATACGCTTTAAGCTGTCTTCTCGTAATTGACAAATTGACAAATCGTGGCCATTTATTAGCAATTACAATCGGTCAATTGTCTTGTCTTGTGTTGTGTTGTGTTTGTTTGTGTTGTGTTGTCTTTGCTTGTTCCATTTACGCACACACACACACAAATACACACACACACACACTAATCTGACTAAATATGTACAAAGCAATTAGTACAAATGTCTCTTTCGTAAATATTTGAATGTGCGCGCGCAGCTTATCAGCCGCACTGATAATACATGTGCACATAACACACACACACACAAACACATATACATATCGTGCAATCGTTTGTGTGTGTGTGTGTACTTAGGCACTTTACTGTTGTTATATGCTGCGGCGGCGACGGCGACTTCGACGATAACGTCAAATTTCCAACGGAACTTTGAAGACAGCTCGGTGCCAGCTGTCGACGTCGGCGGCGACGGCGACAGTTACCTTGCATTGCTTTGAGGCCTTCATCCCTTCTTCTCCTCCTCCTCCACCTACAATAACAAAGTTTGTTGCCAGTCAGCGTTTTTTGTAGTTTTGCGAGAATCCACAAAGGTGCGAGATTTTCTTTCGGCTTGCACCAAAGGGTTTGTTTGCCGCACACAAAGGTGTTGCACGCTGTTGTTGCCACACGCTTAAGCGTGTTTGCCTGTATTTCCAAATAAAATTGAGATCAGCTATTGTCGTTTCTTAAAAATAATCGAGTTTTTTTTATTGTTATTATCTGACGTCAAATTTATCGGCTTATTTTCATATTTTTGTATATAATAATTTTGTTTTGTATTCTTAACAAATTTTATAAGTCATAAAAATATATTGCTTATTTAAACTCTATGCAAATAAAAGGACTTTATTTCCTTCGATTGAATATAGATTTTAAATTAAGTTTTTCAATAAAAAAATATAAAAAGTTGTTTATATTGCTTAAAGTCTTATGATGAAGCACCAAGAATAGAACCATTGAGAGAATTCCCATATTGAAAACACTTTCATCAGATCCATCGATCGATTTTTACAGCTTCTGAACTATTTCTATATATCTAGTAAATTCTACAAAATCTCGGAGAATCGATTGCGAACAATCAATGTAAATTTATAATATTAGAATGGGTTGTCTTTATTTTATATATGTAAATCTGAACATGATTGTGATGCTGATCAAGAATATATATAATTATACATATATATATATATATATATATATTGAGAAAATAAAATGAAAATACCCTCTGCAATAGGAAAAACAGCAATTTAAATAAATACAATGCACGACACGCTGTCTAGTTAAAATCATAATTATATATATATATATATATATATATATATATATATATATATTTGTATAACAATATATATTGATATATATATATATATATTTGTATAACAATATATATTGATATATATAGTGTAATTTATGTTTTGCGAGTGTATTGCCAATTTTACAGAGATCGTAATGGTCGCAGGGCTACTTTTATATTTGAGATTTGTATCTATTTATGTACTATATGTCATGTCATGGCAGTCGAGTAAATGAGCACTTTTCTACCAAGCACGTTTGAGATACTTTTGCCTGACTGACTCTGAGATACATAGAGTGGTGAGCGTAGAAATTTTAGCTCAATGCCCAAGCAAAGAGAAAAGTACTCAAAAGTTAAAAGCACTCAGTAATTGATGGCAAGTAATTTAAGAGAGCGCTGTCCAGAAACGCTCAAGAGTAGCCAGCGCAGCTCTTGCTAGCTCTTAATTTGTGTGCGCCTCTCTTTATTGTTTTTCACCGCCCCACTTTTCACTCAAATTCCCACTCACAAATCAGCTGCTGCTAATTAACTGGAACTTGAATCTGTTATTAGCAAACAGCATTTGAGTGGAATTGTATATTTTAGTCAGATTTATTCTTGCACAATCTGAAAAAGCTATTGCAACTAAAATCTTTAGCAAAACATGTTTAAATTATGATGAAAGTTTTTTTTCCGAATTGCTTAAGTTTTAACAAAAAAATTCATGCAAATAAATACCAAAGGAAGATATATTAAAGGCATTTCTAAATATTTCAGATACATATAGAAATTTTATATATATTTGAATATGCTAAGCCAATGTGGATACCTTAATTAAGTTATAAAATTTTAATAGTTTATATTAAAATAAATTACTAAACTGAGTTCAAATAAACGGCAGGATGTCGGGTCGTAAATTCGCCGCGCCTGCAGCAATTTTCCACTGCTAAGCATCAGCCATTGCCACCTTTGTGGTTGCCACACACACACCCTTTCCAACACTCGTTTGCAACTTTGAACAGTTACAAAAGATGCCAAATTGTAAGACTTACAAGCAGCGCACTCCTTTTATGCCGCACTTTAGCTAAGAATTTTGCTCTAATGACTTAAACGTAGAAACCACTAAAACATTTACAACGAACACAGCAAAGTCGTCTCCGGCACCGTCTCCGTCTACGTCTCCGTCTTTGTCTCCGCCTCCGCCTGCCGACTCCCGCTTCCACTCCCACTCCGTATCCGTATTTGCCTACCCATTTTGGCTTCCCTTTCGTTGCGGAGTCAAGGTAGAAAATCTCTGGTGTTTTTCCTCCACTGCATGTTGTAGGTAAAGTGGCGCATTTTTGCGCAAATTTTCCTCGAAACCGCAAGTAGAAAACTCATTAAGCGAAAAGCATTTGGCGGCTTAAGCGCGCCCATTTCTACCACAGCCAACACCCCCAACCCCCCACCCCCATAAGCAGTTTGCAAAAGGGGGCGTGGCCACTTTGCTAACAACAACTTCATAGCATATTTCATTTGAAGTTGGGCGTGGCCGCCGCCTCGGTCTCAGTATAAGAAACAGTTGCCAGCAAATATAGCAGCACCTGCACCTCAAATCTCTATGTGGTCCCACAGCCTGTAACTAATCTCCAGCGGCTCAAATCGTATATATGGGCATTCCCGACGTCTAACTGTAAATTATCTCTCTAAATTGCTAGCTCGATCGATATTCGGGCTGCACTAATTTCATTATTAATCCATCTTAAAGCTAAGCAAGATAAGAAAATCATAAAAAAAACAGATCGCAAATTACACAAAAGTAAGTAGGTTGAGTGCGATACGACTACGATATACCCTGCCTATTGGCAATCGGCAAATTATTGGCAAATTTCCTTTTAAAATTTCCCAAGCCTAGGCATTGAAGAGAACAAAAAAAGCGCATGCAGCTCATATTATTATTCAAAAGCTCCAAGTGATCCCTAATTGGCTGGCTACAAATACGGGCACAAACGCATACATTCATACATAGGTACATGGAAATGTATGTAACGGGGCTCTGCAGAATATACACAATACCTAGTTAAGCTCGTATCATGCAACATGCCATCTCTTTCTCACTTATGCGCTCGCATATGTATGCATACAAAAAAGGCTTGCGGCTGCTGGTAGAAATGAGATAAATATGAGAATTTATATATAATTTATATATAATTTAACTGTAAAGGTAATCGATAAAATGAGGTAGTTATTGATAAAATAAAGCAAACTTGATCTGTGCCGGATAAACGAGAATCTATATTCCAAATTGTATCCAGCTTTTATAGTCTCTAAGATCTGCACGGCTATATCGAATCGACTGTTCAACCTGAACAAGAATATATATACTTTATAGAGTCAAAGATGCTTCCTTCTGACTGTTACATACATTTGCAACAAATCACTATACTTTTTTTTATCCCATTTTTAATGGTTTGAAGAACATAAAAATAGCGACAAATATTTAATTTTCAGATATGCCAGTGAGAAATATTGAAAACACCTTTTTTTCCGACTCAATATTCGCTTGACAGGCTGCGATTGGTTTTTGACGATATGTGTTAAATGTGACAACACTGTTTGGTTTACAATTGGATTACGCCAGAAGGGCCAAAAAAAGAGGCAAAAAATAAAGAATAGAAGGAAATGTGTAACAAGCGGATTAGGAGCGGAAACAGTCATGAATCTCAAGTAATCAAGCGTATTCAGTTGAGTTTGGGATTATGGTCTGTGCTAGGCATTATTTTGGAGACGGACACGGAGACGGAGACGGAGCGCCTGGTGACCCACAGTGTTTATAGTTCGCAATCAAAATTGATTTCCACTTCGATGGGCGCGCATTATATTTTGCGCATTAAACTGATTGCGTCAAATACATAGGAGAAGATGGCAAGTCAAAGTTTGTCATGGTCAGGGCTCAAAGTGAATTTGGCAATTTGTGCCGGGGCCCAGGCCTGTCCTGTCCTCTTCTAAACTGAACTGAACTGTCATAAATAAAATAAATATTTTGCGCTGCCAACAATCCATGGCCAAATAGATGTGGCCGTCACACAGTAGGCAGTTCATCCAAAAAAAAAACCCATCCTCCCACCCACCGAGCATAGGCAATTTGAGCCTTATAATCAGGGAGCCATGCCGATGGCATAAGCCAAGAAGACACCACAGAGCAGGAGGCACAAATCAAACCCAGTGACAAGCTCTCCAGGCGTCCTCTACTTGATGATTGCCGCCTTGCACGTGCTACATAATTCACAAAAAAAAATAAAAATAATAAATAAAATTGAAGAATAAGAAAAGCAGCTTGGCATTTTATTCCCCATTTGCCCCATGCCTCATTTGGCAGGCAACAGACTAGTTATACATATTGAACATTGTCCAGGACACAAATATGTCCTGCGACTATGCAGGACTCGACTATGTTTTATAATTAAATAATATTAAACATATTCAATAATTATTACAAGTATTTATTTACACAAATTCTTTAGAATTTACCTGGAAAATCAAATTTAAATTTATTTTCAATTTATGTTTCCATTTTCATTTCAAAATGTATTCATTTATTTTTAATTGAATTTAAATTTAGTCAGCTTGACAATAATGTTTCCAGGCCAAATAGGCAAAAATAAATGGAAATATTATTAGCGATAGCCCTATCAATATACAAATGCAACAAAACACAATGTCCACAAGACTCAGCGAATCGCCGGGAAGCGGTTGGGCTGCAGCCACATCAGGTAATTCTCCAGGTGACTTTATGGTGCTGCCATATCCAAGTGGTATCCATCCAGACGGTGGAATGGGCAAAAACACGCTTGGATTCAAAGTGGTATTTGAATTGGAATTACGTTCTGACATTTTTGCAATTTGAAATAATTTTTATTATTATTTTTCTCGATGAATTAATGCAAAGTTTGTATTTGAAACTGAACTTTAAACTCACAGAATACTCAAATTATGTTTTTTTTTTTTGTAGAAAAATATATATGTTTGTAGAGCATTCGCAGTGCTAACTACAAAATCGATATAATTAAGTATTTCACATAAATCCCCGGGGGGACGTCTGATAACCTATCGAGGAAAATTACCTTGGAGGCAGGTGTATTTACTTTTGATTTCCCAATCTGTGTTCAATCTTTGGTTCAGTTTTTCATTAGAGCAAAAGTTTTCTTCATTTTGGTTTTTTTTTTGGCTTATTGTTGGTTTTGTTGTTGTTGTTGTTGTTGCTGTTCGTAGAAATTTATTAGCATAATGCGTAAAGCTATCGCGCTCATTTGACAGCTTCTCCAAGTTCCCGCCTGGCTGCTCCCTTATGACCAGAGCAAACCTGATCAGAGCAGAGCAGAGCAGAGCAGAGCAGAGCAGAGCAGAGCGGAGCAGAGCAGAGGAGTGTGGACCACCCAGTTGGGGCATTTGCCACAGCCTCGTTCCCCAGCTATTTCATTGTTTCATTATGTTAATAAGCGAAAAGGCAGTCAGTGCAAAATTCACGTAATGAAGCCTCAGAGCTTCAACTACTTGCCACTGGTTGGTCCTGGTCGGTCCTGGCCGGTGCTTGATGGTCTTGGCTGGTCCTGCTTGGTGCTGTGTCCTGTCGTTTGGCTCTCCACAGCTCTACGGCAAATTCACTCGCATTTCTAATATCCAAGTTTATTATGTCATCTCAGAGGAGGACCGACGGCGACGGCGACGACAACGACGACAACGACGACACTTTGCTACAATGGCGCCATAAAGTTTATTCGTGTACGAAAAATATCCACTTGATGGAAACAGGATACAGAATACAGGATGCAGGGTGGCTGGGTGGCAGGGTGACTGCCCTGGCCACAGAAGGGGTAATGAGACCAGCTGCAACAACAGCAAAAGTAACAGCAGCAACAGCAGGCAATGTCTTCTCGTCCTTTCGTCCTTTCGCCTGTTTTTATCCTTTGTCCCGCTGTCCACTGTCGATTTTCGTCATATAAATCGACGCAATTATTTCGGCAGCTCTTCTCGCCTTTCAGTTCAGCAAATTGGAATATTTGCATAAATTACGCGTTGGGTCAATACTCGACAAGTCCAAAGGGGCAGTGTGGGGAGCCTACGGGGCACGATAAGTTGGCTGATGCGTGGCTTATGCAACATTCACCAATCAGATACTGACACCTACTGCCCAGCAATGCTGAGCACAATTAATTACAGAAAATACATTTCTTAATCAAACCAACTAAAATTAATTTTTTTTCTGTATAAATTATAGTTATTATTGTCTGCGGTATTTGGCCATGTTGCAACATTAGCTCCTTTCAATCGCTGATGTTCTCTGGCAGTTTATTGTTGAAATTAAATGCGCTAAATTTATACAATTTTATTTAATTTTATTGTTAATATTTAACATACTCAACAGCAAAAAGCTTACATTGTAAGATGATAAAATATTCTTGTCAAGTTTTTACCCAAAAGTTCTGCCAACATTTAATTAGCTTACGTGTTAAATTAGATATATGTACTGTATAAATATATATGTATATATATATATATATATATATATATATATATGTACTTTAATTGCTCATATATAATCCTCTTTGAAATAACATACATTTTGATAGCATATTTGATTGCCTGGGCAACGACAGGTCTTCTCAAAAGCTACTTAAAAAATTCGCTTCTCTCGAAAGACTTTTACGAAATAAAATTCTAGTCTTTATGGCAAAAATGTCAAATTTTACTTTGAGAAAGATGATGAATTTTTCTTCTTGAAATTGAAGTATGAAAATTGAGTAAAATATGTAGAAAAATGTTTTTTTTGCTGCTTGCAGGTAAATAGGCAGATGTATCAAAGGAGCCAACTCCATTTCCGCTAAAAAGCAACTTTCAAACGCCGCCAAACAATTATAAATCTGTACAAAGAGGCGGCTCGGCAGCGTTTTTTGGTTTTGTAAAGTTTGCCATTTTGTGGACGGGGATGCTCGAAATTAAAATCCATTTGGCCAAAGGGAGAAAGCTAAAAGGCAGGCAAAGAGCCAAGCGGTCGGGTGTGGTTTACGGGGCGGTTTACGAAAAGCGAATGCCGAAAGAAGATTACCTCATTAATTTCTATTAAAATTAAAATAAGTTTTGCGCTTTTTGAAAATGGCCCACAAAGAGGCACAAAACGAGGCAGCAACAACAACAGCAACAACGACGCACAGGCATAACATAAATAAATAAATAAGAGAGAGAGAGAGCTCCACAGAGAACTCCACCAACTGATGGACATGCCACATTGGACATCGTACACTGGGACAAATGGCAGGACATTCTCTGTGTGTTGCTAGCTTCAATGACTTTGTGGTCCATTGAAAAGCAAACGAACACAATTTCCTACTTACAACACATTTTATAAATATTTAATAGGTGGCCAAGGACAAGGCCTGCTTGGGGACTGCCAGGACTTCCAGGGTCTCCCAGAGGGCTGGGTGGGGGGGGGGGTTTGAGGGCTTTGAGGGCTCTGCTTAGCTTTGGGTCCATCATAACCGCAATTCAAAGTTATTAGTCGAGCTCAGTTGGCGTCCAGCTGTGTCTAATGATTTTTCCTCATCATTTTTTACGCTCGATTGAAGATGTTGGCTGATTTTGTCCAAGTGCCACTTTTAGCAAAAAACAAAACTGCTTGAAAAACTAAAAACATATTGCTTAAATTAGTATTTGATATTTGGATTCTATGAATAATAAAAGCAGATGAAAAGAATAATAAATTTGTCAGATTTAACTAAATAATAAGAGCATATTATATATATTATATTATTATATTATTATATTATTATATTATTATATTATTATATTATTATATTATTATATTATTATATTATTATATTATTATATTATTATATTATTATATTATTATATTATTATATTATTATATTATTGTATTATTATATTATTATATTATTATATTATTATATTATTATATTATTATATTATTATATTATTATATTATTATATTATTATATTATTATATTATTATATTATTATATTATTACATTATTATATTATTATATTATTATATTATTATATTATTATATTATTATATTATTATATTATTATATTATTATATTATTATATTATTGTATTATTATATTATTACATTATTATATTATTATATTATTATATTATTTTATATATATATATATATATATATGTAGAGAATTGTCTACGTGGCATTTTGTTTGAAGCACTTTGATGTTTTGTTTTTTATTGTTTTTCTTCTCGGACAGACTGCAACACAGCTAAACACTCAGCAATAAAATAAAAAATAAAAAATATCCTCTGAGCAAGTAATGCAAAAACAAAAATTGCTGAGTGGTTGGGTGGGGGTGGGGTGTGGGGCAGGAGGAAGCGTAGCTGAAATGAAAGGACATTTTGCACGCGCTGCCGCCTTAATGACGACGATTAAAATGCGCTCCACAAAAGTTGCGCGTAGTAAGTAGAGCGATGGATGCAAAGGCGTTGAGTGGAAATGGTGCGGGGGGGTAGGGGAGGGGCGCACGCAGGTGCAAGGCAGTCGCTAATAGGGCGCAAGGCGGGAGAGAGAAAGAGAGACAGCAAATGCGAGAGAGTGAGCGAATGAGCGGGAGAGGTAGAGAGGCAGAGAGAGGGAGAGGAACAGGGTGACACTTTGTGCGATACATGAAAAACTCATAAAGCAAAAGGAAACAATTACAAATACAACACACAAACACACACACACACACACAAATATACACATGTGTGCGCTGATGACTGAAAGCCAAAAGCATAGGGTGTATAGCAAGTAGGTGTGTGGGGGGTCTGGGAAGGGGGGCTAAATTGCAGGCGAGTTGTTCACAGATGTTTGAAGGATTTCTGTTACAATTTGTTTTGCGGGCGCTTCGCTTTAACAAATGCTTCGCAGTCGACGCTGGCAGATCGCAGCGCGCAGCTCGCAGCTCGCAGCCCGCAGCCCGCAGCCCGCAGCTGCCTTTCCTTTTATTTCCTTTTATGGCTTTCCTTGTGCTGAAGAGTGAAATTGTTTCCGCCGCACTTAACGATGCTGCCGCTCGGCTTCTTCTTCTTCGTCTTCTTCTTCTTCTTTTGCTTCTGTTTCTGCTTCTGCTTCTACTGCCTCTTCTGTGTCCCCCGTTTGCCCAGCACTCATTTGATGGCAAACATTTCCGCTGCTCGTCGCATAATTTAATGCAAATACCCAAACCAGCGGCAAGCCACACCCTGCCCCCTCCCCCAGTGCCACTAGTCTAGTCTCTGCCACTAAATATCGATTTTAATAAGAGCAACATTTTTTTGTGCTTTTTTGTTGTTGTTGTTGTGTGCATTTCGCTGGCGTCTCGCGATGTCCTTGGACTGACCTTTGCGCTGGCTGCATGGCCAGCTTCTACCTCCCTCTCTTTCTATTACTATCGCTCTCTCTCTATCTCTTTCTCGCGATTTGTCGCGTTTTTTCGGGGAATTGCTTGAAAAGTAGAAACTGCATTTTTTAATAAAAGTTGAGATTTTAAGTTGCATTTTAGATTTGGGAAGAATAAATCAAAAATTTAGATTTAAATGAATGCCCTGAAAAGTATGCAATATAAAAAATTGATTCATTTTTCTTCTAATTAAATGTAATAATTTAAAAGCATCTTAATGATTTTTAATGACAAATTCAGAGACAGTTCCGATAAAATCGCCAATTAATAACCAGATACAATTTAAAACAAAAAATATATGAAAATGATTTATGTTTAATACAATTTGTAATGAATTAGATTGTGCTGATTAAAATCAAAATAAAATTTAATGAAAAACTGAGAATATATTTAAAAAATCAAGCAATGTTAGACAATCGTTGAAAGCCCTTTGCTACAAGTACTCTGATATGCCAGACAAACCTCACTAGTCTTAGGTAACAGTTCTAAGGAATGGGATTGGCATAATCAAAGCAGTTGTGTGTTATGCAAGGGGGTGTGTGTGTGTGTGTGTGTGTGTGCAACAGAAGAGGTGCGTCCCCTGTTTCCACAGCTGACAAAGTGGCGGGGCTTCAGTTGCAGAGCGTTGCTTAATGTCTCGAGTTGCTTATTAAACTGTCGCTTGTGCAACATTCGCTGTCAGTTGCAATTTAAAATTCTGCTCAGATAGTTATAAGCCCCTGAGAAGTCGACCCGAGCTGCCTGACCCCAAAAAAATCCACTCGCACTTGTGAATTTTCACACACAACCACACCGACAAGTAAACTTTAAGTGTGTTGGTGTGTGTGTTGGTGTGTGTGTGCGTGTGTGCGAATTTGAAAGAGAAATAAACAAACACGTGGCACACGTGAAATACACACGAAAACCAATTGAATGATAAGCATGCAACTGAAAAACCTGCCCGTCGATTCAGAATCCGTACCCGGAACTGTTTCCATACCAAATTCATATGATTCGGAGGGGGGAATTGGAAAAAAAAAATGTTAACAAAAAAGGATGTACAAAAATCGAATTTCAAATATCGTAGAAACGAATTCAAATATGCGAACGTAAAAGGGATAAGCGCAACTTTTTATGCAAAATAGGAAAAACATTTTTGCGCAAGGGGCTTTTAGCGGATTTATTTTGCAACACGGTACCAAACCACAGGCTGCAACTGGTAAAAGTGCGTTGTTTCAATGTCATTTGAAGGTTATATAATTTACGTCTCGCCTACATCATCATTATAGATGGAGATATTTAGAGAATCATTTGGAACAGCCGCCATCTCTATCAGCTATCTATTGACTTTAACCTCTTAACTTTAACCTTGAATTTAACCATTATCTCAATTTCCGCATTTGTATTGATTTCGTTATTCTTTTTTTTTTTGACAGACATGGATTCGATTAAGAAAATCGGGTGGTATCGAGGAATTCTCGCAGGGCTATAAGTATTATGGCCTGCCAGTCAACTCGGTGATTGCACGCGAATAATGTCTATTTAACTGGCGATTTTAGTGTGTATAAAATTTGTATAACATGTGTGAGAAGATCAGCTGAATCTTTCGCCCGATATAAGGATGTGCAAGCGAGCTGGCAACACTGTTCGCCTTGCTTTTTTAATTCGCCACTCTCTCAAATTAACTATAATACTTGCTTAGAAATAATTAACTTATAGCAATAAAAAATTATACATATCTATTTTATTTAATATAATATTTGTAAAAGTTCAGCTAAAGCTTTTGCGCAGTTTGAGCATCCCTTTTCAAGCGTTAGTCCAACAATATTAAAAACTATCGATAAATCGTTTTAAACTAGGTGTTTAAAGGGTGCTGAAAATATATCGTTAGTTTGACAGATAACACAAATGGCGCTTTTAAAGTTTCTCTTAAATTAAATTAATGGCCTCCAACGCCAGCATTCGCGTCCAGCAAATCCCAAATAGCTTTACAATTGAGTTGTGGTTTCATTAAGTTTAACTTGGCTTTCGGTAATTTTATGCTTTATTGTTTATGGTTAATTATTTAATTTTTAAATTTGATGTGTATTCGGTGGCCAAATGCTTCGATTTTTAATGGCTTATATGGCTTGTCAAATTATATATATATAATAAAATAAACAGTGATCGCTCTTAATTTGAATTTTTAATTAATATTTATCGATGTCAAATTACTTTTTCTGAAATTAGAATTAGAATACTTTTTAACCAATTCAATGTATTGCAGATCTTGAATTACGAATAACCAGCATTGCTTAAATCGTAAATCAAACATTGGAAAAACCATTAAAACTCGCCAAAACGACATAAAATACGCATCTGACAATCAGCTTGAAGAGTTGGGGACTTTATCAACCCCCCTTTGATGGGTGTTACTTAGCGAGAAAGAGTTCTGGGTAGGACTCTCGTCAGTTATGATTGTGATGTTGATGAAGTGCCACAAAAACAGGAAGCAAAACGAAAGCCGGCAACAAAAAAAATAACTAAAAATGAAAATGAAAAGAAAAACGAATGTGGGAATGAATGAGTGATGTGACTGATGGATGGATGGATGGACGCACGAATGAAAGTAGACTTGGGGTTTTCTTTGCCAAAACATGCATATATATATATATATATAAAGTATAAATATATATATGGGGTTTATAGGTGTCCTCCCCGCCCCCCAAATGGTGGCATGTTCGATAAGTGTGCGGCCTCATAGAAATTACACGCACACTTGCCCATTTTGCTCTCCATGAAGTTGATGGATGGCCCTGCCGCGTTGGGTCAACTACTGGCCACCAACATAACTGACATTTGGTCTGACCCCTTCCCTTCCCAAAAATATAAGTGGTCTGAGTGTAAGGTGGTGGGAGGGGGGGGGGTGTCAGTTCCGTTTGGAATGCGCTCAAATGCTATGCACTTGATAAATGGTGGCCATAATGAATGGTTGTCGCGCTTTCCTCTCTTTCTTTTTTTTCTCTTCGTTTCTTTGTTAAACCCCAAATCGAGATTAAAGTACACAAAAATATATATTTAATATACGATTGAGAAATAGTCATAATAAGTCTAGAGATTCGATAAAACAGCAGAAACATGACGATTGATAAGGCTCTGCTTGACAACGATAATTTTTGATATTTGTGTCGACTCCGGTTTCCAGTGTGCCACAGTTGCACTGGTTTCTTGTTGCACAATTTGATAAGATAAATTGCTTTAAGTAATAGATTTTCCATGTGAATGCATCAACTTATTTGGTGGGAACAATTAAATAGCGATGCATATTTCCACATATATATACCCCAACATGACCCCAGACTCCCCGTCTGAGTTCAGCGTTGGATCGACTTGCAGCATGCACTTGCCGCTGCCTGTGAGGGGGGGGAGTCGAGTGTTTCGAGCGTGTCGAGCGTGTCGAGAGTGGAGCTGAACAAGTTGCAGCCAATGAATCGAATGCATTTTCATATTTATCTGTGTGCAACATAATCGTAATTATTTAATGCGCTCAACAATGTTTTGCCACTAAATTTAAGTCGAAATGCATCGTTAAATGGAACAGTCTCTGCTTTCATATGGACCACAACAACAGCAGACCAACCTCCCCTTCAGCAAGTCCCCCTTCCCACCAGCCAGGCGGAGCATAGCAATGATTATGCTCTAAGTGAAAACATATGGAGCACAGACCGGCAGCTGGGGCAGCTGGGGCAGCAGACAAAACACTCGCGTGACTCATAAGGCTGCCAGATGGAACAGCTGCCCCGCTTCACCCCCGGCACACCATCCGATTATCCATGTTCCACAAGTATGCCCAGTACAGGGGATATGGTCTGTTCTTTAATTACTGAACGATCGGATTCAGGTTATCCATTTACATTACTCTATGCGAATCTATGTTTGGCACAATAATTATATAATTTTATTTTGAATTTTTAGTCTAATTAATCATCAATTAGCAAAACACAATTTTATTCACTTCGAGTTTATTTTAATTGAATTTTTTTTATTCATTTCGTATCTGCGTAATTAAGTAAATAAGTTAAAAGATTATCATGTAAATTTTAATAATCATATAGTAATCCTTTTCTAGGTTATATATATTTTACTCTTCGAAAATACATAAATAATTTATTGAATATATATTTTATATATATACAGAGAGCCAGATATCAATTTACCAGCTTTAACAACTGAAAATAATAAAAATTACCATTTATTATATTGAACTGAAAATTATATAACTAAATACATTGATTTTAATTTATTAATTTCAGCTAAATTATTCTTATACAGTTTATGGACTAATCTAAAAAGTATCAATTGAGGTGAATGGAAATTCAAAAACATATTTTTTAAAGTTAGTAAAATATATAATTAGTATTTAAATTGATTTATTGACAATATTTAGTCAATCATCAAGTGTGTTTATGCTACAGGTAGCCAACTGGTAATGTGTGGTGGGGGGGGGGGGGTGGGGGAGGGTGTCATTAAATTGGTAATTGTATAAGTATCTGTCCAACTGAGACTTGGCCATGTTCCTTTGTTGCCAAATTATGCAAATGCAAATGCGTTCAATTAAAGCGCCGCTCTTTATATGCAAATGAATTGTCGTGGAAATGTGTATCTTTTTCCAAAATAATTACGTTTATGTGGGCGTAAAGTGTGTGTATATAAGTGTGTGTGTGTGTGTGTGTGTGTGTGTGGCCACAATTAAGTGAGCACAAATGATTATGGCTACAACTGAAAACTATAATTAAAACAAATTACAATTTGTTGTTTTCTGTCAAATGAAATTAAACAATTTGAAAACGAGTCGGTTTTTTTTTCTTTTTTCCGTATGTTCCCTGGATATAAATAGACATTTAAATGGGCATATCCGTGGGCTAGTCAGATCTATTCATAGGTAAAATCATTGGCAATCTGTAGTAGTTGAAATGGCAGTAGTAGTAGAAGTAGTATTGATAGCATTTCTTAATAGCAGAAGTCGGGTTAGTATTATTATTAGTATTATGAGTAGCATTTCGTAGTAGCAGAGGTAGTATTATTAGTAGAATTAGTAGCATTACGTAGTAGCAGAAGGAGTAGTTAGAAGTAGAATTAGTTTTATTATAAGTTGTAGTAGCAGTAGTAGAATTAGGAATATTATATAGCAGTAGTAGAAGTATTGGTAATTGTCGTAGCATTCCTAGCATTAATAATATATGTAGTAATTCTAGTAAAGTAGTTATATAAGTAGTAGTAGAAGAAGTAGTTTTATAAGTAACATTTTGTAGCAGCAAAAGTAGAATTAGTATTATTACAAGTTGTAGTAGGTGTAGTAGCTCGAAGTAGAATTAGCATTCTTTCGAGTAGATTATTAGTAGTATTAGTCGTAGAGAAGTAGTCGAAATAGTAATAGTAAATAGTCAAAATAGCAGTGATAGTATTAGCATTAATAATATTAGTAGTAAGACTAGTTTTCAAGGAAAAATAATTAGTTGCATATTCAGTAGTAGAAGGAGTAGTTTTATTAGTAGTAAAATTAAGTGATATAAGAGTAATAGTAGTAATTAGTAGCAGTTAGTAGTAGTTTATTAAGTAGTATAAGTAGTAAATAGTATTAACTTATACTAATAATGATAGTAGTTATTCGTAGTAATGTAAGTAATATAAGTAGTAAATAATAGTTGGTTGTAGTTATGTAAGTAGTAAATAGTAGTAAGTAGTAGTTAATGGTAGTTATCTAAGTAATAAAAGTAGTCAGTTGTAGGTAATAGTAGTTATCTAAGTAGTATAAGTAGTAAGTAATATTTATGTTAGTAGTAAAAGTTGCAAGTAGTATTACCTTATACCAATAATAGTACCACTATTCAGTGTAAGTTATGCGTATTATTTAATAGTTGTTCATATCACTGTCGATTTAGATATTTTACGCAGTATACTTAAGTCGAGCAATCGCAATGAAGTCGTTTTTATTTATTTAATTTTAATAATGGCTCCATTCAGAGCACGTTTGGGGTGTGGTCATGGGAATGGGAATGGAAATGGGAATGGGCTAAGTGATGATGCACACATACATAATTTGGTAACAATAATACTCGATCTTTAAACAACAGTTGTTAAAAACGACCAATGGCCAATGCGACGTGTTAATTATATTTTTGACCAATTATTTCGATATTCGACTGGGCAACACAGGCGTCATTTGAATTTTAATTCAATGTGCCAACAAATAGTCAATTATAATTTACTAACAACAAAATAAAAATATATTGTAACTATTATAGAAATACTCACGATTAATGTATTGACAATCTTCTTGATAAGACACTTGCAGGCTGTGAATAATAAATATATATGTATATATATATTATGTATGCTATGTTTGTTACATTTTAATAATGTTTTTAATGTTTATTTTGCACTTGTTTCGTTGGGAATATTGCGTTTTTTTCCTAAATCACTTTAGATTTGGAAAGCAAAATGTTTCTGCATACAAATCGAAAATATGAGAAGTGCTCAATTGTGGACGACGCAAGGGGGAATTTGTTGTTAAGTTGCGCCCAGCTGCCCCTCCTCTCCCTACTCCCAGCGGACATCTACCATTTCCCATTCTACGTAGAATGATCAGAGAAGAACAACGTGTGAAGCAGCGTGGGAGCAAGGGGGTAGCCAGGGGTAACAATGCATCTGGCAGCGTGAGAGATGGGAGAGGAATAGGGAATAAGCAGTAGCAGGTGGTGGGGGAAGGGGGAGTGTAGCTGTGTAGCTGTTGTTATTATGGTGCGGATTAGTGTTGCGGAGTTTGCCGTGCTATGCAATAAATTAAAATAATGTTTGCTCATTTAAAACTTAGGGGCTGCTACCAGTTTAGAGCTGTGCTCTGGGAGTTGGGAGTTTGGGAGATGGGAGGCGCGGTGTGGTGGACAAAGGTAGGATGGTGGGGGGGTGTGTTGGGGGGTACAAGTGTTTGCTTGTGCGCCGTTAATTTGTTTTTACGACACTTGTTGGTGTTTATTATTTCTGTTTGCAGCTCCCGCGATGGCGGTTAGTCACTGGGTTGGCTGGAATCGCGTGGATGGGCATGGGGTCGTCTCCCAGGAGGCAATTGGCGGAGGGAGCCGGCAAGTAGGAGAAATAACAGACAATTAGATAATAACAAATTTCATCTCCCAATGTTGACACACTTGAAATGTGAGCGCGAGAACGAAACAAATGAAAAACGAGAGATAAGAACTCAATGCTACTTCAAGTGGCAACTAGCTACACATACCTATCATATATATATATATATATGCATATATATATATATTGTATATATATATATATATTATATATATATGTGTAGATACCTTTATGTGTACACACATGACCCATAGGAGAGAGCCTGCGGACTGACTAGTTAACTTTGAGCTCTGCCCGCAGATTAGCTCGTCATGAATCTTAATTAGCAAAAAAAAAATATGTAAGAAAGAAAACAATAAACAATTGTAAAGGGGCAACTTGGATAGTAGCTGTGTTGCCTGTGATGTGGCAGAGTAAATGGGGAATTAGTTTATAGACAAGCGACACTCAAACTCATTACGCAAAACCCAGAGAAGCAACCCGAACCCCGAACACCGAGCCGAACCTGAGACCCAGAACCCTACCAGATGGAAAATATAAAAGAGAATTGCGGCAGAACAAACTGAAGAAAAAGATTGTGGCACACAGAACAACAACAACAGCGACAACAATGACAGCTTGAAATAATAATGCAAAGCATAGCAAAAGGTCTCTTTATGCATGACAGACTCACACACACACACACATATATATATATATATATATATATATATATATATATATATATAAGATAAATAGATAGATAGATGGATAGGCAGGTAAAGAGTGTATGCAAAAGCGACGAAAACAAAGACCAAACATTTAAAGACAAACAAGGGCATCCAGTTTTTTTTTTTTTATTTTTTTTTTGTATGGCCCAACCTTTTTTTAAAATCAAAACAAACGAGCGTGGAATGAAGGAACGAGCGCTGAACGTAAACAACACAACGCACACCCCGCAGAGCCAACCAACAACAGCAGCAGCAGCAGCAGCGGCAGCAGCAGCGGCAACAAATCTCAATCTCAATCCGAAGCCAAAGATAAAGCTGTAGCTGTGGCTATGTCTCTGGCTGTGGCTGTGGCTGAATCTGAAAGCTGAATCCAAGTCCACAACTCGCCAGCGGGAGTAGGTGTAACTCCAGTAGTGGCCCGGTACCAAGCAACGAGGAGAACCAGTTCGGCAAGTTGCAAGTTGTTGTTGCCCCGCTGCCCGGTTTTTTTTTTTTTATTTTTCTTTCTTTCGTTTTTTTTCTCTTTTTTTTTGCGCATTTTCATAATAATAGTATTAATAACAATAATGGTAAAACAGCTCAGAGATCAACATATGGCGATATCATCAAGAATATAGCCAAATAGCAAAGAGTCATCAGCACCAAAGCCGTTTCCAGCGGGGCTGCCAAGAAAGAGCTACAAAATATGTATAAAATATGAATGAAAATTAATTGTTGGTGAGTTAAATAAATCGAAACATTATTAAAGAAATAGACTCAGCTGCATTGCCATTTTCTTAGAGGGATCAACATAACAATTAAAGACAACTTTGGGTGAATTAGTGCAAGTTAAGAATGCTCAAGTCGAGAAAGCTCGTCTAGTCGCTGTTAGCTAAATCGCTTTAAACACACTTTAAAGTTTTATTGGCGAATTTTCTATTCTAGCAATTTTGTAACTCAAAGGAAAAAATTCACAAAGTGCTATCATTAAAATTATTGTTAAAAATATTATCAAAACTGTTAAAAGAAATTAGCCCGCTTTGTTATGATATTAAGTTCAAAGATTAGCTGGGATAAAAGATGTAAGTTGAACACAAATATCAACAGCCTCTCTACCCCTCTACCACTCTCTCTCTTCCACCAGCGAGCAGGCAATATGTCATCTAAAAAAAGCGAATGACCAATGGAAAAGGGAATAACTCAAGACCCAGCATGACCTCAGCTGACAAGAAGCGCGAAAGGCGAGGGGTAACTATGAAGCCCTATGTTGCTAGAATTGGGGTCTGACTCGCTGTGGTGGGGTGGGGAGGGATAACGAATAACGAATCACGAATAAGAAAAGCCGAAATGAAAATATTTCATCAAATGAAAGTTAATCATAGAAACGCATTCAGTTGATTTTACTGTGAAGCCTTACAATGCCATCAAAATAACTAAAGCACAATTCATGACGCCCACATCTCTTGCGGCCCCTGCTAACCCCCCTTCCCATCCGCATCCACCCCCGTCTCTCCATCACTAAATGACGCTTTGTGTTTGTTTTTTTTTGCCATTAGGCTCTTTAAACAATTTAACAAATGCCACAACGTCAATTGGAAGGCGTTCGCAGCACGTTGGTTAATTAAATTAATTGAACCGTCTTTGGCCAGGGGAGCTGCTCATGTTGGCCCACACACAATCCTAACCATATAGCACCATATACCATACCCTATACCATTGCCAAGACAAATGCCAACTTGCAGAACTGACCTACAAGCCCCGTCTCTCTCTCTCTCTCTCTCTCTCTGAGCACATTTCTAGTGCATTTGTCTTTAAATATTTTGTACCCCAACCAATCAACTGGCCCGTAAATGTCGTCGTCGTCGTCGTCGTCGTCGTCATTCGTTGATTTGCTCTAATGTCTGCCATAAAATAGATAACAGTCAAGAATACTTTTGCCATTCTTCGCATAGTCGAAGATATAATACTCTTACCCATCGCTCAAGAATTAGACTTATAAAATAGATTAGAGTACTTTTTTTTATAGAATTTTATAATTTATCAAGCATGTTCAGAAGTTAATCAGATTCTGTGAAGTTGTGCAAAGCAATCAGATTATTATTTTTATAATTTGTAGATCATATTTAGAATTTAATAAGAATCAGTAGATCATATTCAGATTTTTAATCAGCATCTGCTGAGTTGTGCAAAGCAAATCAGATTTATATAGAAAAAGTAGTTAGAATTTTATAATTTATAGATCATATTAAAAAGGTATTAAAAATCCGTTCAGTTGTGCAAAGCAATCAGATTATCGTAAAATATAGTAATAGAAAAAGTTATTAGAATTCTGTAGTTTATAGAACATATTTAAAAGGTATTAAAAATCCGTTCAGTTGTGCAAAGCAATCAGATTATCGTAAAATATAGTAATAGAAAAAGTTCTTAGAATTTCATAATATATAAATCATATTGAGAACTTAATCAGAATCTGTTGAGTTCAACAAATGAGCATAAAAACTGACTTATATAATTTATATATATATATATCTTAAATCATAATATTAGCTACGTAAAAGTTAAGTACACTTTGCAAAAAAAGGGTATGAGAAGTAGCACAATGTACGGTTCATGACAGCTTCGATGTTTGTTCGCTGATGTTGATGTTGATGTTGATATCGATGTCGATGTCGATGTCGATGGCAGCATAAATTAGGCACAAACTAATTAAATGCGTTTTAATTGAAGTTGCAACTGACAGCAGCAACATGAGCAACAACAACAGTGGCAGCAATTGCAGTTGCTCAAATAATGAGCACTGTTTCTGTAGCTGTATTTGTATCTGTATCTTGCAGATACACGTACTCATTCAGGCAACATGCAACTCGCACATTTGTGGCCGTTCTCGACACTAAATCTTAATTTACAATTCATTTAGGCTCTCTTTTTTTTCTCTTGGACATGCTGCAAATCTTAAAGCCATTTTGCAAGACAAGAATTGCAATGGGTTTTCTTGTGGGTTTTGAAAATTTAATAGCAATGAAAAAACCATAATTTGTACTCAAGAAGTGCGTTCAGCTAAAGGCAAAATGATGTTAACTCAATGAGCAAAATTGATCCGAATTTCGAGTTTACGGAAATTTAATTCGCTGATTGTCAATTTTCCAAATGACTTTTTCATTGCCTACTTTTCTCTTTCAAAACTTTTCCGCTTTTGGCAACAATTAAAATCGCTGACTCAGCAGACTGAGCGGACCCAGAGTCACAGCCGGGGGCAGTGGCAGTGGCAGTGGCAGAGGCAGAGGCGGAGGCAGTGGCAGTGGCAGAGGCAAAAGCTCAGCCGTCGCAGTTGGCCCGCTCCAAAACGGTTGCCAACAGCAGCGACAACGTATCAAAAAAAAAAAAAATGTGGCTAAGACGGAAAGTTAGCCAAATGTCTCAGCCAGACCAGTCCACACTTGAGGGCCAACAAACTTTTACGCCAGAGCCGGCAAGTCTGCTAAGTCTGCTAAGACCGTTGTCTGTTGTCTGTTGTCTCTTGGATCATATAATGACACACATATGAGTACTCCAGCGTAGAGCAGAGACATAATTACCGCTGTGCTCAAGCCAAGACCGAAATGCTCTCCGGCTGACAGCTGACGCTGTTAGCCCGAGCGTTGACTGATTTATGAAAGACACTTTTGCAAGTCGCCCAACTTGATTTTCAAGAAACCGTTACGGCTCTGAGCTGTCTGTCTATCTGACAGTCTGTCAGTCTATCTCCACCTCTCTCTCTCTCTTTCTCTCTTTATTTATAATACATCCATCTATACATCCATCTATCCATCTGTTTGTCAGCACACTCAAGAAATCTTTTGTCTGAATACTCTTTCTCCCAGCAGTATTTATATCAAATCCATAAATATATAAAATAATAAATAATAAAAAATAAAATAATAAAATCGAAATAATATTTATTGATTGTATTTTGATTTTGTTTTGCTAAAATATCATAATTTATACATTCAAATAAATTCTTAGTTTATGCAAATTAAGTTAAGCGATTTAATACATTTAAATGTTTTTTTTATTACGAACTTGGTTTGGTCTTGTTTTCATATTTTGGTAATAAAAAAAAACAGTAATAAAATAAATTTATTTCATTTTTATAGTACAATTTATGCCGACAGTTTAATTGGTTTCGATGGCATCTATAAATGCCGGTTTTAAATGAATTCTAATCAAATTATAAAATTGTTTGACAATTATTTAATACATCTGATTGGCAATTTAAATAAATAAGAGTAACGGAATAAATTTAATTCATTTTTCATAGACACATTTATGAAAATAGAATTTAAATAAATTATAATTATATGTTATAAATAAATGTTATCATTTTACGCAATTTTTTGGTCTTGTTTTCTTATTTTGGTAATTTAAAACAAAAAACATTAGTGAAATAAATTTAATTTTATTTTATAAAGATAAAAAGATAAAAAAATAAATTATAATTATATTAAATAAAGTTATTTTTGAGTAGAGCAACTGAAGTGCGGCTTAAGCTGTTCCCAACTGAAGGTTTTCTCAATTTTGTCTATTACACGACAACAAATTGAAGTGTTTTGTTGTCTTTGAGCCATGTTTGTTGCCAAGCACCCAAATGGCTCATTTTTCTATCTTTGTCTTTGTCTTCGTCTCGCCTCGTTTCGTCACTCCTCGACTCGACTCTACTCTCCTCTGCGTTCCCAACCTGGCCTGGCCTGTGCTGGCCTGGCCTGGCCTGGTCTCAACTGGTCTCTTGCTTCTGGCCAGACCAGTCGTCTCTTTGGCTGGCTGATTGTCTGCCTGTTTGGTTGTTTGGTAATCACGATCACCAGATCTTTTTAGCTGCTTTCAAAGAGTGGCCCAGTTGTTGGCTGCCGGCTTTCCGCGCGAGTCAAAACTTAATTGTCGGCCTAATGGCAATGTCTGTCTTACTGCTTTTTCTGTATCTCTATCTCTCTATCTATATCTGCTATATATATATATCTCTCTGTCTCTGTCTCTGTCTCTCTGCAGGTTGACTGCAAATCAGCTGATTGCTGATGACTGCCGCCTGATAATGATGAGTAAGCGCTTTTAATGGCAACCAACCAACAAAAGAAACGCTTGGAGCACTGCATCCGCACTCCATTTGGATTCATGTGGCGTTTCTTTAACAAAGCATTTTATTTGCAAACACAACAACTTCCAACAGACCTTCTCCACATGGACACCATCAAAAGCTGAATCTGCACACACAAAACCTATAAAAATAAATAGCAAAACTTTGATTACACTCGAATAATGCATTTTTTTTCACATTAGTTGCAATTTGGCTAACAGTTTCGCTATTAAAATATCGACATTTTCTAGAATTATTAGCCGTTTAATAAACACACAGTTTTTGGCCATTTAACATTTAAATCGATAAAAAGAAAAGCTATTTAAAAATAAAATTTATTTAATTTCTTTTGCTCTCTGGTTCAATTTATGTATTTATTTAAATAATATTTTATTATAACATTAAATTATATACATAAAATACACAATTTTAGTATCATAGGTACAATTGTCAAAATCTGTAATTTCAAATGTTACAAGCCATAAATAAATATTTATTTACTTACATTTTATACTAGCCTTTTTGGCACTCAACGAATAAATAAAAATTGTATTTTTTTCAGTTAACATTTAGATTAGAGATTTACCATGCTAGGGATGCCAGAATGGAAACGGCGGCGACTTACCAACACACGATCATTGGATGCTGGACTCTCTGGCGATTTTGAGGATCCTCGGAGGCTTGGCATCTTACTGAACACGGACTGCCGCCCGTACAGGGAGCAGCTGCAGCGCAAGTCCAAGTGCAACATGTTGCAGCGATTTGCTATATTCACTGGATTGCTCACAGTGCTGTTCGTGCTGTGGTTCAACGGGAATGAGTCGACGGGGGACAATCCAGAAGATCAATTGTCGTCGGATGCGCTCTGGCTGGGCCTGTCGGAAGTGCTGGGCCTGGGGAAACGACTGGTGGCGGAAAGGTCTCTTCAAGCCTTGCACTGCGATCAGCAGCTGGACACAAAGGGCATTTTTCGACAGATCGAAAAGCAGGTGCTCAATCAGGCGGAGGCTCTGGCGCGTCTGGAACTAGTCGTTCAGAGTGGCAGGCAATTCACATCTGTGGCGCTGCTGGGAGCACCCGGAGTGGGCAAGACGTTGACGGCAACGGAGCTGATGCAACAGTTTCCCTGGCCGGAGAACGTGCACAGTTACTCGTGGAGCACAGAAGTGGCGGACGGTGCCCAAAAATTTCACCTGATGCGTCAGTTTGTGGAGCAGTTATCGGACTGTGGCCAGAATCTGATAATCATTGACAATCTGTCCGCTTGCGACCACAGCATCGTGCCCATCTACAACCGGATGCTGCAGCAGCGCGAAACCAATCAAACTGTGCTCGTCGTGTACATCTTTAATCTTCACGTGGAACACTACTGGGAACAGTTTGAGTTGTTGCATCAATTGCCCACGGATACCACAATCATCAACTATCGCTACTTCTGCCGGGACGAGCTGCACGACTGCCTGTGGAAGGAGCTACGCTCGGAGCAACGTGTGCTGGATGATCTGACAGTCTCCCAAGTGCTGGAGGAGGCACTGATCCACGTCGACGAGTCAGGTTGCAAGCAAATTCGTCAGCTGCTCCTGCAACACGGGCTTTTTGGCCAATAATTTGTATTTAGTCGCTGTAAAAATTTTATAAAGTTAATGTCTGAATTTCAATTAAATTAAATTAAAAATATGGAAATATTCATAATTATTATTTATTTATTTATTTATTATTTTTGTTTATTTTTTCATAATTTATTATTATTTCCGCTGTTTATCCAGTTGTATTGGTATGTAAGGAAATCTTTTTAAATCATTCACTTTTCTCTGGACTCAGTTAAATTTATATATATATATATATATATATATATATATATATATATATATATATATATATATATATGCAGTTTGTTTCGAAACTGTTCAGATCTTTAGTCGAAAATAAACGATGCATGCTTTGGCTTAATGAAGTTTGTACTTGCCACATATTATTCATTTTGGCCTGGTGTTCGTAAGTGTCTTGACTGAAGAGCGACGAAGAGTTCACTCAAGTGGCGGACTCAAGTGTGCCCCATGCAAACGACAAGAGACGCTGCTGAAGAGCTGCCGAGCGCTGCGAGTGGATTCTGAAAGGGTGTTGCACGCCGCACACCGTGCAACGCACAACGTGTACAACGTGCAGCATAAAGTACAGGTTACATTACGCATAGCATAAGTACTGACTGCTTAGAAATATTTGTCTATCACTCGAAATTCGGAGGTTGCCAGCCACATCATCATCATCAGCACATTATAACTTCAAGTATAGGAAAAGTGCCTTGGTTTTGTTTTGGCCACAATGAAAATCTTCTGAAGTGGCATCCAAAAGTGAAACATCATCAAAGATAATGCTGAATCTGTTGAGATGTGCTCAGCCAGCTGCTGCCGCTGACAGTACTCCATATCCAAGGTCGTTTCTATATCAACAAAGTTGGCTTTAAGTAGAAAAGATACAAAATAAGATATTTTTGTAAATAATTAGATTTCAGTATTAAAAAAATTACATATTTGATAGTTGTGTAAATGACTTAAATGAAATTTGAATCAAATTGCAATTATGCTAAAACTTAATTAAACGAATTCACCATTAAATTAAATTGAACGTCTAATTATAATTGAATAAAAGTCCGAAATTGGAATCAAACAAAACATTTAGAAGCGTATAGCTGAGCTCATAATTAATTTTTTTTTTTTTATAATATATTGTAAAGCCGCTCAATTAAATTCACTGCATATATTAAGATAAATGTTTGCAGCAACATAATAAAACGATTAAATGAAAATACTAAATTCAAAAAAAAAAACATTCCTTTTTTTAACAAACACAAAATTCACATTGCATGGTAATTGAATACAATTAAAATTAAATTGAAAACGCATTTAATGAAATTGAAATTGAATGCAAAATAATAATTTATGGCAAGCTGCACCCTCAAGCAAAGTGAAGCAACAAGAAAAAAACCAGCAACCTGTTAGTTGTAACTATATAATTCAGAGTATCGTCAAGACGAGTGTATCTCTTGGCAAACACACGAACACACACACACACACAATGAGAGAGACACAGGTTGGTTTTTTCGGCACAGTGCGTTCGCCCATGCATCCGTCAGACACGGCAAACGGCCCAACAGCCAACAACCGCATCGAGGACAGGCTGCGACTGCCAATGCAATCCAATGCAAAGCGCAAAACTCAGCCAGCGGCGTTTGTAGTTCATGAACGGCCAGCGAACTCCGCGCTCAGCGCTGCGCCGCCAGTTGATAATAAAATGCAGCGAACAAAACGAATACACGAAAACAAATACACGAAAACGAACACCAATACCAATACTAATGCACGTACACAAATACACGAATACCAATACGAATGCGAATGCGAATAACATACAGCTAATATCTGTGGGCGATCGACAAGGGGGCGCAGGCATTGGGCCCGGCGACAGCTTGCACCATGCACCGGTAATTTTAGATTTTTTTTTTGTATTTTTTTTCGTGTAATTTTTGTTTTTTATTTATGCTCTGCAGTTTTGTGTAGGGTATATTAAAGTTATGCAAGAGTATGCAACAGGCAGCAGGACGACATATATATATATAAATAAATAAATAAAATTGATATAATTAACAAATGGTCAAATCAGTTTAAGCAGATTAATGAGAAAGACAACAGCTGCTGCCTTCTTGCACTTTATTTGTCTTTAGAGACAATAATTATTATAACACATTTTATTATTATTATATATTTAATCGGCATCAAAAAACGAATCCATTTACCCAGGAAACTACAGAACTATTTTGACGAGCAGTTTTGACATTCTGCTTAAATTTGAGCAAGTAAATACATTTAATAAAATGCTTACCCTTGTCTGAATGTGATACAATAAACCGTATATATACTTAAAATTCTATATCGGAATCAGCATCAATAAATGAATCCATTTAGACAGGTTTAAACAAACTTCAGAACTATTTTGGAGAGCAGTTTCAACTTTCTGCTCAAATTTGAGCAAGTAAATAAATTAAATAAAATGCTTACAGTTGAGTGCAGAGTAACTAATAGTCAAGCTCGCGCGACTAGCACAATCCGATTTGTTTTGTTTTTGTTTGCTGGCTAAGATTGAGTCGTTCGGCTGGTCACGTAAGCAACGATTCCGACTGCGATTTGGATGGCGTTGTTTTTGGTTGCTGTCGCCGTTGCTGGGCCGGTTGCATAAGCCCCTCAATTTGATTTTGGCAACGCGGAAGATACGAGCCATGGATATGTACAGTGTACACATAGCCATTGCCATAGCCATAGCCATCGACATAGCCATCGCCATAGCCATCGAAATAGAGTTAGAGCTAGCATCTAAACGATTTCGAAACCGCTTTTCAGTTTGCTTTGCCATTCAGTTTAACAATGCAATTGCAATTGCAAGTTGCAAGTTGCAAGTTGCTTTTACTGCTTCTAAACAAAACAAAAATGGCAAATGTCTACAAAAAAAACAAAAACAAAAAAGCCTACAGGGATCTCTACGCGGAATAGGCCATTGGCATATTGGCCATATCTGTCTGTTGGCCAATCGCATTGGTCAAACAACTAAATGCGATTGAATATTCGCTTTTATATACATATTGTTTATATATATATATCCACATTGCGTGTCCAACACTAATAAACAGATTCTGAAATGGCTCTTTGAAAATATTTTTCAAGACACTCGTTAACAATTGACAATCGATATAAAGTTGGGTTTACTTAACAAACAGTATAAATTAAGAGGGTTAACAAATGGAAATCAGTTTAAGAAGATGAATGAGAAATACAACAATTTTTCTTTAGAGACAATAATTATCATTATTTATTATTATTATAATTATTATTTCTGTTATTATTATTATATTTATGATTATATATGATTATAACTATTCCTATTACTATTATTGTTGCTATTATTTAGTCTATTTTTACTTTTATTATCTTAATATTAGGTTGATTAATTTTATATATTCTTATCAATATTAGAAAATTTCTTACTATATTTATTAGTAATAATATTAATTTGTATTGTTATTAGTAGGAGTATTATTAGTATTATTTAAGTGTTATTACCATTATTATTTTTAGTATTATTATTGTACAATTTTTTTATTCTGTGTAGTATAATTTTTAATATTATTAATTTTATAATATATTTACGTTGTTATTATATATTTTTATTATTATTATTATTTTTACTATTTATTATTATTATTTTTACTATTTTTATTATTATTATTATTTTTACTATTTTTATTTATTTATTAGTATCATTCATAATAACTTCAAAGCTGTCGCCGTCCCATTGTGGCGATTTCTTAACTTATTTTCAATGCAGCGAGTGGAAAGTGGAGCAAACGGTTTCCTTTATGGACGAGCGTATAAAATTTTATGAACCATTTATGGCCAGCAAAAAAAGAAACTAAAAAAGAAAAATAGAAAAGAAGCAAGAAAAAAACTGAAATCAAAGAAACACATAATAGTAAAGTAGCAAAAAGAAAAAGAGCTAAAAACGTCGAAGCGGAATAATAATTCGATAACAACAGAGGCACCCAGAGTCATATCCAGTCATCCAGTCTCCAGTCTCTGGTTTCTCTGGTCTTGAGTTTCCAACCGGCAAATGGACCAACGGGGCAAAAGCAATGCGCGCACTTTGCAAAAATATTATTAAGATTGCAGCAACTGCAACAACTGCTTTCCTACCAACTCGACTGCCAAAGAAAGGTGCTGGCTAGGGGAGGGAGAAAGAGAGGAAGAGTGGGGTGTCAGTGGGGTCTTGGTCAGCATAAACAATCACACGCTGAGTGCGTCAACGGTGCCCGGCTCCACAAAATCCCATAGATAATGAAAGGAAACCGCAGCAGCCGAGGGACCGCTTTCAATATATAGTTTCTCGAATCATTTGAAATGAATGAAATAAATTGGTTGCCACATTGCGACACAACGACATAAATGTCACATTTGTTCAGTATTAAGGCCACTCATATGGAAGCATGCCACAAAGCTTGCCGCATGGACTGGCTAATGGCTGCAAGTACCAATTGTCAATCTGCTCACTAACATAATTCACATGGAAACATAATCAGTTAGTCAATTGGCAGATATTTTCTATATTCAGCCTAGTTTTATGAAATTGTTTGCCTGCAAGTTCTCATTTGAGAAATAAAACATTTTTTTTATCTCAGATATCCCATAAAAAAAAGAAACCATTGCTTAACTATTTACATCAACTGAGGGCAGAATACAAAGCAAGAAACTGCTGGAAAGGTTAAGGAATTGCGAACTAAAAATGGTTTCTTAAAGAAACCATTGAATACATTTAACAACAAATAACAAATATTCAAAATAAAGTTAAAAATTTTAAAAACTTGTATAGCTTAAAAAGAACTTTACAATTTGATAAATGCACATCCTTTGGAAAACTTATAGTGTTATAGCATTGGAATTGTCTTAGAATTCTTTAAAAATATCATAGTTAGCCGGGAATAATGGTGCTAAATTGTTACACAATTTGTTGTTGTTGGTCTTGTTTGTTGTTGTTGTTGTTTTGCGCTTATTATGATTATTTTGCATTTCATTAAATTAAATGTATAAAAAATGTTTGTGTACTGTTTTATTTTTCTTTTATTTTTTTTTTTTAAAATATTTTATTTATTTGTTTCGATTTTTTTAATTATAAATAATAATTAATATGAATTATAATAATATGAATTTTTACATATAATAGAAATTACTAGAAAGAATACAAAGAAATATTTAATTTAATTAATATTTAGCTTAAAATAAATCTGGTACTGAAATTCATCTTTAATTTGTAGTTTTAAGCAGCTGATAAAATGGTCACAAATCTGAAAATGCTGATATACCCAAGAAATATATAAAAATTCGGGTAAAGTGCTGAAAATATGATTTGTGAATTTCTAAAGAAACAATTTTTTGCTCAATTTATATTAAGGCATAAAAGTTTGTATTTATTTCTGATATAAATAAAATTGTAGAGTGAAATGTGTTATTGGCAACTGTGCAAGTGAGCCAACTGTTGTGGCATTAATGAGGAGCCAAGCAAGTCAAAAGCAGCAAAACTTCAAGTGCAACAAACAGATACAAATGTATCTGGGAAGTCAGATACAATTGTATCTCAAAAGTCAGAAGTCGCATATGGTTGGTCGGTTGAGCACAGCGAATCGATTGCAACTCAAATAAATGAAAAGAAATGCAGGCAACCCACATTGTGGCAAACTGTGTTAACGCTGCTGGTTTTTTTTTTTTTTTTTTTTTTTTTTTTTGGGTTAAGAGTTGGCGGAGACTGACTGGAGGAGACTGACTTGCGCTGACTTGCATGAGGAGACATAATAAATTAAAGAGACGACAAAGCACAAAACACAAGTCAGAAGACAGAAGACTGAAGACAGTAAGAAGCAGCCAGCAGGCTAAAAACGTAGAAAGCCAAGTTAAAAGATACTTTGAGAAATGTATGCCTCGACGAGGCAATTGATTTAAAGCGGCGACAACAGAATTGACCGTCCCAGCGAGCAACTAAACGGCTAACTGTCCAACTAAGCCAACCAACCAGCCAACTAGCCAAACAGCCAACTCAATGCCTCAAACTGTCTTGATAGATATTAAAGTGCAGATAGTCAGCAACAACAACAACAACAACAAAAGCAGCTACGCAATAAAGCAAACGTTCTGGATGAGAGCAGAGTGGGGCAGGGGCAGAGGCTGGGTTAAATTATTGGTAGCAAAGACTGTGGAAAGAAAGCGATTTGCCTGCCTCGCATCCGTATCCATGAGATACACACGTCCATCTATCCAGCTATTTAGACGCACAAATGTTTCTAATCTGTGCCGCCAACTGCCACTGGCCGATAACACACACACACACACAACTCGTACCCATTCCCATACACGCACACACACACACACGCACTGTGATTCGCATTCGCAGCTCGTCGAGTTTGAGTTGCGTTCGTGTTGCCTAGATTAAATTTCAATTAACACCGCAGATAAACTCGACGCAACGCAACCAAAGGCAGACACAGAGCCAGAGCCCGAACCAGAGCCAGAGGCAGTGCACCAATAGCATCAATAGCACCAAGCAGCAGGCACAACATATTGCTGAGATTTTCAATTAGATCTCGCGTTAATTAAAAGACGCTTGTCAACATCGATATTACAAAAATGAATCAACAGATTTGTAGTCATATCAAATATCAAATTTATTCTCACATTTTCGATTTGTTCGCCACCTGAATACAAATTCCATTTGATTAAAAAACTCTTTAATTCTTAGCATATATAACTGGAGATATAGCTGAGATAAAGCCTTTAAGTTGTGGCAAAAAGATTAATAACAATTCAAAACAAAAATGATTAAAAAATTTATTTGAATTGGAATCAAACTTTTTACTTGAATTATACAAATATATTTTAAGATAACGCTTATAAATCTTATCTAATCTATTACAGGAGAAGTGGGCGTGGTCTTTTTAAAGGGAATTAGTTAAAATTAGTCTATCTGTTGATGGTCTAAAAAATAAGATGCGGATGTATCGACAAATTTAAAAATGTATATCGACAAAATATATATAATATCGACAAAATAATGGCAAATTTGAATGCTCTGATTAAAAAACTGGGATAATTATAGCTGTTTAAAATGTAGGGTACTAGGTGGGCGTGGCACATGCCGATCTTTGAAAGACGCCGCTTACAAACTACCAACCAAATTTGATTACTGAAGCTTTAAAGTTGTGAAAGATAATTGGCTATATCAATTAGCGATATTCGTTTTTATTATTTGAGAAAATATAAACAAATTTAAGATTTAAACTAAAATAATACATTTTTAATCTAATAATCACATAATTTTCTAGTACTAATCACGACTTTGACTATTTTATGATCCATTTGATACTTTTTCAGATTATAGAAACATAAACAAAATAAACAGCTTTTTACATTTAAACTAACAAATTAATATTTATTTGAATGAACACAAATTTTCTATTAATATCTAGTCTTTGAATATTAAATTAAATTTTATATATATTATTATACATTTATTATTAATTATATTTCAGATTATCAGAACAACTTAAAATATAAACAGCTTTCAAGATTTAAACTAAAACAAATGATATTTATTTTAATAAACACATAATTTTCTAGTGAAAATATGAATTTATAATAAATTTTGTATATTTTTATTATATATTTATTATATTTTACGATTCATTTGACTCTTCTTTCTGGCAGTTCGTTTTTGTTAAATTGTGCGAGTCACGCATTAGGCAAATTGCTTGGGCGTCCATTAATTTTTGAACCGTCTAAATTACGTTTACTTTTGCGTCTGACAAACATGTTGATAACTACCCGACTTGTCTAAGCAAATACACTGTTACAAAACAAACACACCTACGCTAAATACACACACTTAACTGGGCTGAAGGGGCAAGTGTTCAAGGGTATTCAAGGGAGCTGGTCGCTGGTCGCTGCTGACATTGCTGTTAATGCATTAAAGCCAAAAAGAGACGCAGGCGCAAGTGACAAGGTAGCAACAACAACAACAACAACAAAGATAACATCAACAAAAAAATACAAAATAAAGGAATATCATTAAATTAACATGACAAATGACAAGGGGCCAATAAAAAAAACATGCATGCATTTGCCAGACGACAGCGATGGTGAGGAGGGGCATGAGGGAGGCATGAGGGGGCATAAGGAGGGTGGCATGAGGTGTGCCTCTCGCACACACATGGATACAAGCTGCAGTTGGCCAACAAAAATGGAGAGTGAAGACGCCAGCGACACAGTCAACATTATAATAAATCCGTAAATATAACGGCAAAGGATACTTAGGTAATTGGACAAGCTTATGCTTAATGGCGCTTTAATTTATGCCAAGTGCGCGCTAACCCGTCAACGGCAAGCCCGAAACCCGGGTCCCAAGAACCCCAAATCCCGAACCCAAAACTCCAACTCCAACTCCAACCCAAACCCAAAGCCGCCTCTCAGCTATAAAATGTCGCGTTTGTCGTTTTCGTTGCTTGTTTACGGTTATGGTTATGGTTATGTATATGTCTGTGCCGGCGTCTGTATGTATATATATATATATATGTATAGTAGGCGTGGCATGTCATGTGGTCTCCACTACATGCATGCGCCCAATTTTAATGTGTATATAAAATGTCAGCATGGACATTGGCAACCCATAGTGAAACCCACAGAGGAACCCACAGTGGAACCCACAGTGGAACCCATACCATGGAAAACGATAAACAAAAAAACGTTTTTTTTTTAAATATATAAATAAATATAAAATTTAATGTATATTAATTTAGTTGGCAGAAATAGCTATCTTTGACTGTGGCTTTAATAAATGATTATTATATTTTATATTATAGTCAAGCGCTGAACTTTAATTGGGTTTGCATTTTTTTTATAAATATTTTATGTATATTATTTTCTATATATTTTTAGAACAAGTTTGCAAAACTTGGCTTTTAAGCCGCAGCAAAAATGTCCAAATCGTATTATCAGACTAGTACTATCAGCGTTGGCCTTGTTGAATTCTGCTCTCGTTTTTTTACTCCACAAGTTTCGAAATTTATGGGGCCCATTGTGCGATTTTGTAATTGTGCGCGACGGCGATGCTCGCTCAGCGGAAACGGAAGTTGCTACACATTTTTTTTTGTTAATGTTTGTTGTTGTTATTTGTTGTTGTTGTTGGTGTTTGTTGGTGTTTGTTAGGTGCGCTTGTTTTTATTATCACAGCATTTGAGGGGCATTGTTGCTTTTGCGTTTTTTATGATTATTTTGCATATCATAAAATTAAATGTACGAAAAATGTGTGTTTTTCTAGATATTTCATTAGTTTGTTATGGGTTTTTGGACTTTTTTAATTAGACAAAATAATGAATATTTGTGAATGCAGATTAAAGTTGCCATTGACATGAGTTTGTGCATATAATAGAAAATTAAAAACATAAATATTTAATCTAATTAACCTTTGACCTATAATAGAACTGGTAAGGAGGATGCATTAGCCAGAAATGCATCTTTAATTTGTGGCTTAAAGCAGCTGCCTCAATTGCCTCTTATGGCTTGATTACGCAGTGAACACATCTGCTGTCTGCAAACTGAGAGATTGAAGTACTTTGTTGTTTCGTGCTCATACATAAATTATGTTAATGCCATCAAAAACACGAGAGTAACCAGCCATAAAAGCACTAAATGGTTAACTATAAAGGCGAACTGAACTGTTTGCTGCACACGGCCAGAATAGAATAGAATCCGCAAAAAGCAATCAACTTTTGATGGTGGGTGATATTGGTAGGGTGGGGGGAGGGGTACAACTAGCAAACAGAATGGTCAACAACAAAGACTGGCCAATAAATGAGCAAATGGATGACTTTATGTGCCCATTAAAAGATACGGCACATAAAACTTTCAAAACAAATTAAGTGTAGCACACTTATGTCCTCCAAACTACCCACTCAACCCACTCCCACCCACTTCCACCCACTAGACACTTGAACATAGACCATCCACCACCTGCTGAGCATCCAGCATATTAGGAACTTTGGTCGAAACAGTCTAATTTGGGTCCTTTAATTTAATCAGTAATTCAAAATAAATATTTCAAATGCGATAAATATATAAATATAAATATAAATAAAATATAAATATTTATTATATTTATTTGAACACCTTCATTTCTTTTGCTCCAAATTGTGCAACACATTTTGTGGCAAATTAGACCAACTCTATTTGTTACTTGTAGCACTTTGCTGTTTTTTTTTTTTATCAATCAGAAATTCAAAATAAACATTTTAAATATGGCTAAGCTAAAATATAAATATTTATTTCAACAGCTTCTTTTCTTTTTTTCTCAATTATGCAACAAATTTTGTGGCAAATTAGACAAACTCTATTTATAACTTAAAAAACTTGGTTGTTTTTATTGATGAACTGGTCTTATAAATAATGACAAACTTCTTTATAAATATTTAAAAAGGTGACAAAGCTAAAATAGAAATATTTATGATATTAATTTGAACACCTTCTTGTAATTTTCTCTCCCATTTGTGCCAATTTTGTGGTAAATTATGTTCACTTTTTTTTATAACTTGGCTAATTTGGGTCTTATAAAAAGTGTCTAACAACCTTCGCTTCTAATCAATTAGAAATTTAAGCTAAGATATAAATATTTATCGATACCCCTCCTTTCTATCTCTCCCAATATTGCAACAATTTTTGTGGCAAATTAGACAAACTGTATTTATAACTTGTAGCACTTGTTTGGCACCATTTAAGGCTTGAAAAATTGTACTTTAATGCATTTAAATGGGTTTCCTTAAGCCAAGTTCCAGATCCCTTTTTTCCTGTTTGGTTCAGTTTCTTTTATATTTTTTTTTTGCGCACAACTTTTTTTTGCCAATACCTCCATCAATCATTACTTGTGTCACGCGCTGGGGACTTTGGGTCTGCATCCTCCGGTTGTGACTCCGGTTTGGCGGGGTCGCGACTGCAGTGCCCGTGGTTTAGACGTCCCTCTTTCCGGGTTAACAAATGAATTTCGCGCACAAGACAACCCCCTGCCCAACTCCCCCTGCCGCAGCTGCGCAGACTTGAAAAGATTTGAACACCATCGCCTTCTCGCCGGGATTGGGTTAAGTTAGGCGTTGTGTTTTTTTTTTTTGATTTTTTTTTGGCGACAAAATCGAATGTTTGCGTCCTCTTCTAAAACTGATGCGTAAAAGGATAAACAATGGTGCTTTTTTATATTTTTTTTTTTGGTCCACGTGCGCGATTTTCCCCTTTCCCCATTTTGGCCGACGAGCTGTGAAAACGCAGCGAAGCACAAAAATAATAACAAAACCCGCTGAGTATATCGCATATTGAAAGCCTTTTCTTGGTAGTTTGTTGTTGTTTTTTCTGGATTTTTTTTGATGATGTAATGAGCGTAATAATCAGAGAAACATGCGAAACGGCTCTGATTTAGCTGCGGAATGTTGTCACCAACAGATTGGATAGCACTTGATTGAAATGTTCAAAGAGGGCTACATAAATTACAAACTGACAAGTTGCTCAAGAATTTAAGGGATTTGCTGTCTTAAATTAAAAATTTAACAGAGATAAACAAAATGCCGCAAGGCGAGTAAATGCCCAAAAAGAGGATAAAACTTTGAATTATTTACGCATTTTCTATGCAACAAATATGTAAATACATTTTGCAAATTGCTATTTTCCCTCATGTTTTCATACCAATAAATATCAATCTATATTGGAAGGAGAAATAAGTATGAAATTAATAAGAGAAGAATTTTAATAATTCACTGCGCACTTTTTTGATTACAACTATGTATTTTGAAACAGGAAAAATCAATTTTATATAAATCTTTATTGAAAAGTGCAATAAATATGAAAATAATAGGGGAAGAATTTTAATAAGCAGAATTAACCGTAATTAAATGTATGATATAACATGATAAATGACATTTCCAGTAGAATAAATGTCTTAAATCAAGATTTGGATTAGTCTCAAGTGAATGAAATAGTTTTAATATTTTCGAGTTATTAAATTTGAAAACGCTTCACTTTCAAACGTTGGACAAGCCGGCAATTGGGGATATGGGAAAACTTGTCTCTATGTGAAGAGCTATCTTCAGAGTGTCATAAAAATTCTTTATAATATGCAACAGTTTACGAGCCCAACATGGCTTATGGCTTATTATGGCCACTCGTGTGCAGCCTAGCAGCCTGCCGAGCACCGATAAATAAGAATAATGTGTGGAAACTCAAAAATACCAAAAAAAAAAAAAAAAAAAAAAGAAAAACAAACAGTGGAAAGAAAGAAGCGCTCCAATGCCAGTAATGACCATGGTCGAGCAGTTTATGGTTAAACAGCAGACTTCAGCTCCCATATCCGAGGCACAGCTCCAAAAGCAGGCGCGCCAAGCGGGGACGAGGCGACGTGTCGGCAACTGGCGTCTGCTGCCAGAACTGGCAGAGCCCTGCCAGCTGCCACTCCACAACACACACAGCGGGATATTCACGCTGGTTATGCAAAGTAATGCAAAATGGCAATGGCAACGGCAACGGCAACTGCAATTGCTAAAGCCCCCTCGCCCCCCTCTATCATTGCCACAACCACCCACTCCTCCATCTATCCATGTCCTGCGTCGTTGTTGTCTTTCCAGCTGTGCGGGGCCCGTCGGCTGTCGGCTGTCTCATGTGTGTGTGTGTGTGTGATTGTGTGTGTATGTTGTGCCTGGCCGTAGAATTTTTCTTTTTATATTGGCTCGACTTGATAACGCATATTTTTGGCTTATTTTGCAGCTTACTGCTGCGGCAGCAATTTTGTGGGCTACTACTAAGTGTGTGTTGGTGTGTGTGTATGTTGTTGTGTGTGTGCGTTTATATGTGTTTATACCCTGTATGACAGCTCTATATTCAAACAGTAAAAAAGAGAAAGTATTTCAAAACATGTTGTTACAATAAATCCAATATCAAAGTAACTTTTGAACTGTTTTTAAGCAGTTCAACTGCAATTAAATTTTTTATAACAATTTAAATTTTATATATAAACTTATAGCAATTTAATTGAAGAGCTGTACCTTTTTTCAAAACAATTTTTGCCAATTTTAAGCGTGTTTCCATTAGCCAAATTTCTACTAACAACATTTGAGCTGCCAGCAATATCAAATTTAAAACATTTCAAAAATCACTTTTTTTATGTTCTTTAAACTGGCTACAGGGTAAAGTTAAGGTTGAAATAGTCAGTGCAGCATGTTGCATACTCGTGTGGGTTACTACTTTTTTTCTACTTCTTCTTCTTCTTTTTTTGGTAGCTGCGGTTTGCCCTTCGCTGTGGCAGCCGCCTGCCGATAATCACGCCGTTGCCCATCAGCCGGAAACGGGCGCGCCGCCATCTTGTTTCTGTCCTTCTGATTGTGTGTGTGTGAGGGAATGGAAAATATGCGTGCGACTGCCATAAAGTGGCAGCTCTGTCGAAATTGCAGTAGCTGCGGTCCAAGTGCTCGGCTTGCCAATCTGCGCCCGACTGCATGCCAAAGTGCAGGACGTATATTGGATTTGCCAATCATAAACTGAAGCCAACTGCATAATCTATGCACTTCACATGCACATACAGTCCTCTATCCGTTTGCCACACACACACAGTGGCAATTGAGAGCGGTTGAGGGGGGAGGGAGACACATTCGAAACGTTAACAGAATATTTTAAAGTTCTTTCAGCTCAAATGCAAAGTGGCGTTGCATGAAATCGAAAACACAAATTTTCTAGCTGCCGAACAAAATAGCACAAATTAACTTAACAACACACAGAAACACACACACACACACACACACACATAATGAAGAAATAAAAATAGCACATGCTCCGAATGCCAATTTATGTAATTTAGCAAATGCTAATTTTCGTGTGACTTACAGAAATATTCCACTGATATATTTAAATATTATTCCCTATGTAAATCTTTAGCTTTTTTTTAAGTTAAATGTAAAATTTGATTTAGAAAAATATAGCATTTTTTTTGTAAATCTTTAGCTTAATTTTCAATTCGGTGTAAATTTTGATTTGATTTATTTTTAAAAAATAACTTTTTTATATAATAACAAAAATAACGTTGAATAACCAAAATTAATTAAAAGTATTTTATTTCAACTTTAATTCTAAATGTTAATAATTCAAACGTATTTTTATTAATAAAAATGTTTACTTAATATTTACTACAAATTTGGTTCAGTCAAAGATATTTAAAGCAGTAATCGCATACTCTTAGATTCCAACTTTAAACTGGAAAATTTGTAATAGTTTTTGCTATCAAAACAAATTTAGTTTTTTTAGGGTTATACAATTATAATAATTTGATTTTCTTTGGCTGGTGTTTTGTGAAAGCAATTTTAAGCATTGGCCTTAAGTGCATAATGATAAGTTTGCAGTTATCCTTTCCGCAATTTCATATCCAGATTCAAATTTGAATCGTTTGGGCCAAGTTGGGCGTTTGCATGTGGTGCGATGGGGCGATGTGGCTCGAAAACAAACCGCCAATAATAACAATAACTATTTTTTAGATCTGCTTAACAGCCAATGTAGTTGAAAAGCAAATGTTTTTCTCAATTGCTTAGCTCCTTGTTGCTGTTGTTGTGTGTGTGTGTGTGTGTGTGAGTGTGTTTGTGTGTGTTACTGTTTTTGTTGCAAATGGGCCGCAGCGGCAACAGCGACGCTTGCCAAAAACAATTCCCACTGAATTTTTACAGTCCAAATCATTTTTAATTTACATAAATGGCGGCTTGAGTGTCTGTGTGTGTGTGTGTGTGTGTGTGTCTTGTTTCTGCAATGGCCGGAAGCCGCTTTGAAGCGTCTCCGACTGTGTCTGCGTCTTGGCCTGGAGTGGCGCCTCCTACTCACCCCCACGTTTCCCCTTCGTTAGCTTTGTCGCATTTGCGACGCATAATTTTTGGCTTTGCATTATTTGATGTTGCAAGAGTCAGCAGAAAACCAGTAAGAATACTCGCCTCAACGCGGCACGAACAAGAAATACCCTTTTATTGAGCATATATAAATAAATCAACTTTGCACACAACTAAACATAGCCAAAAAGCACCCTTTACATTTTTCCAGTGTATACAAAACATGCAACGAAAACAGTTGGAGAAAAACTGTTTCATACAAAAAAAAAAAGAAGAAGGAGTTTCATGGCCGGAAGTACTTTTGTAGTTGGTTGTCTTTGTCGCATGTCAAATGCTTGGACATTTATCGATTTCTCTCACTGTAGTCGTGCCCTAAAATTATTGTCATCGCTCATACGCCGCATTGTGCCGTGTGTCCTCTGCCTTGAAAATTCTATGAAAATTGTATGAAAATTGTCTGAAAATTGTATGAAAATTGTCACTTAAATTCCTTACCAAATTGTTGCTGTTTCCCTGTTGTTGTTGTTGTTGTTGTTTTTGTTGTTGCTGTTTTTGTTGTTGTTGTTGCTTGTGTTGCTGCCATGATAAATGACCAGCAAACATTCTCGGTTTGTGTCTGTCTTTTGATGCCATGCATAACATTTACACTAACTGCCCCTCCCCCCCCCTCCACACTCACCCTCCTCACCATAAGGAGTCCCCCGCCGATTGCTTATGCCACAAAATATACATAAATACGTAGAATTTTCTACAACTTTGTTGCTTTGAATATTTGTTTTGCGCCTGGCCAACTTCGGCTTGGATTGTGGAATTAATCATGCCACAATTATGCTAACCAAAGTTTTGGGCCATTTGCGACTTGCCAAAGTTAAACTTAGATAACATTTTGCGTGAAACAGTTTTAAGTTGGTTTTTTTTTTTTTGATACATTTTAACTGTTTTCAATTGCAGCGAATTTGAAATGAATTTAAATTGCATTTGAAGTGCAAACAATCCTAAAGTATTCAGCTATTTTATGGCTTTCGGTTTAAAATCTATCTTGGTTTTAAAGAGCTCCAAAATATATATATATATATATTTATATTTAAATATATATAGATATTTTTTTTATTATCTAAGCCCCTTTACGAATTATTTTAAACAACTATTGTAAAACACAAAAAATTGAATATGTTTTAAAAAAATATATATAAATTAAATAATTAAAAATAATCTCGTCTATTGAAATTTATTGTTACTTGTAGAAAAATTAGCTCTGAGCTATATAAATATTTAAATTCTGGGTGCTTCCAAGATATCCGCAATGTGATCGAAGCCAGTTTTGATGCATTTGTAGCTGGCCATGCAACTGGCGAAGTCGGCTGCAGTTGCCTCAGTGCGTCCTCTGACATAGATGGCATAAATGAAGGCGCCAGTGAAGACTTGACCAATGCCACGTGTATCCCTAATTAGCTTGGGTTTGTATGAGGGAGCCATGGACAACTTGCTGTCGACATCCATTAGTGCAACATGTTGCAGGTCCCATTGGAAAATAATAAAGGGACGCTTTACATTTGGGTCGAAGCGCATGCGAAGGAGTTCATCAATGTTGCAACACGCCTCCTTCAGTGTCCTCCACTTGAGCTGCTTGGCGACCTGCCTGTAGAAGAAGACATATTCGCAGTGGTTGACCAGTTTCCAATTTTCGTGTAGCAATGCATCAAAGTCCATTGAAATCACAATTTTCTCCAATTGCGTTGCATTGTGGACCTCCACGATTCTCATCATTTCAACGGTGACATCCGGTTGACGGCATCGAAAATGTATCCAGCCGTATTTGCTCAGATCGAGCTTTTGGAAATCCTCCAATGTTGGGTAGGGAAACGAATTGGAACAGTTGACAACGGTACAGGATCCACTGGACTCATTTATTAGAATCGACGAAAATGGCGGCTCCTGCTGGCAACGCGGACAGTTCTCCGTGTGGATGCCACGCCGTCGCATATCTTGCAGCAGCAGACAACCGGTGGGCAACGAGCTGAGCACACCAAAGAACTCAACACTCAAGCCCAGATTCCTTAAGACGGTGCAAGTATTGGCTGCCATGCCACCCCGCGTCCAAAAGGCATTTCTACTCTGTGCGGGCACATTTGGTTTGGGAAACCGTTTCAACATGGAGATGCAGTCAACGTTTGTGGAACCCACACAGAGCAGCGTCTTCTTGCCAGCAGCCCAGCTTAATTTACAGTTCGAATCAACCATAACTAAATTTTTGATATTTTTTCAATTTTACACTTCAAATTTAAATGGCAGCAAAAGCAAAAAACATTTTCTGCACTTAATTCGAAGCAAATAAAATCCAAAATGATCCACTAATATAATTAATATATTTTCATCGGTCTTTAAATAACAATTGAAAATTTGAGATAAATCCCATTAGATGTCGCCACAGTCCTCAATGATAATCTTCTGGCTTGTCTTGCCGGAATTGGTACCCATACCTTCCACCTTTTGGATTATATCCATGCCATCCACAACTTTGCCAAAGACAACATGTTTGTTGTCCAGCCAACCGGTGGGCTTTGTGCAAATGAAGAACTGCGAACCATTTGTGTTCGGTCCCGAATTTGCCATCGACAGGATGCCCGGTCCAGTGTGCTTCAGGTGAAAGTTCTCATCCGGGAAATTTTCGCCATAGATGGAGCGTCCGCCGGTGCCATTCTGCTTGGTAAAATCCCCTCCTTGGCACATGAAATTTGGTATGACCCGATGGAATGGCGAGCCCTTATAGCCATATCCCTTCTCACCAGTGCACAGGGCGCGAAAGTTTTCCGCCGTCTTTGGAACCACGTCAGTACGGAGTTCCATAACGACCCGTCCTAGTTTTTCACCGCCGGCGTTCAGGTCGAAAAAAACACGTGGCAAAATCATTTTGGCTTGGTTACACAACAAACGAAACAAAGCCAGCACTAAAAAAAAAAAAAAAAAATAAATAAAATAAATCAATAAATATTTATTTCAGATTTTAAAAAAAAAGTGTTTACCGATTCCGATGCTTGTTCACAAAAGCAGAATTTATATTTTAGATCTGTTTGGTTAAGCGAACAACAATCGAATGATAAATTGGCCAACAGCTTTCGGCTTTAAATAGAGCTGGCTAACAAATTTGGCAAGGCCTACTTAAAAAATAACGAAATTCATTTCGGTTCAAAGGGGGTTTTACTTTGTCGCAATTAACAGTTTTCAGTTTCTTTAAAAAAATACACTTAGCACAACGCAATGTGAATTAAGCCATTAAAAAAAAATATATAAAAATCAACATTTTAATTTCTTTTAAAATATGGATAAAAATCGATTTCTTTATTCACTCTCTGAATAATAGTTTCTTTATGTAAAAATTGAAAAATTAAATTTTTTAGTATATATAAAAATGGTCAATCAATAAATTCATTCATTGAATTAAAAGTAAAATAAAAAAATTCCAGAACAGTTTAAAAATTGTGTCAAAAACAGACGTTCAAAATTGTTGAAAGTGTTTCCAGATGTATCCTAGCAGCGCCTCGAGCATAACGAAGCGGATATTGTGCGTTGGCCGCTTGTCCATAGACCTGGTCACCCTGTGCTCAAATGGACCCGATGCAGCTGCTCCGCATAGCTGCCTGGAGGCAGAATGGCGGCGTGGTGGACACTGCTGCAATGTGTGCATCGTGTTGCATATGCTGGGCGCCCAGGTGGAGTTCTTGGGCATGCTGAGTCGTTCCAGTTTGTTGAGGGAAATGCTGCAGGAAATGCGGCGTTGCAACATCCATTTGAGCCACTGCCCCAGAACGGATGAGGAGCCGGATATCTGCACGATTTGGACAGCTCAAAAGACTGGCAGCTGCACAGTTGTGTGCAATGACAGTGGAAGGTTTCCATATGTAACATTCGAGGACTTCAAGCTGCTCGATCTGAGCAACTACGGCTGGGTGCACTTTGAGGCGCGCCATGTGCAGGAGACACTTCGAATGATGCGTGCCATATGGGATTATAACAATGGACGTACTGCAGCAGATCGCATACTCATCTCGCTGAAGGTGACGTCTGACGTGTGCTACAAGGAGATCATTGTCCTCTTCGATATGTGTGACTTTGTGATCTTCTCCAAGCAGCTGGCACAGCAGCTCGGCTGGCAGACGCCGAGGGAGACCTGCCTGCAACTGGATAAGAACCTGCCCCTGCCACGCTGCTTGCATGTGCGCCGACCCTGTATAATTTGTGCCTGGGGTCGCCAGGGTGCGGGCTGCCTCGATGCACTGGGCAAATACCACGAACTGGCAGCCAATATATGCGCTGATCCTGTGGACACTTCTGGCGCCGGCAATTGCTTTGCAGCGGCTGTCATCTATGCTCTCTACTTGCGCCAGATGAGTCTTCCAGCTGCTGTCGCCTTTGGCACTCATCTGGCTGGCCACAAAGTAACCAGCTCGGGTTACAATCACCTCGCCAAGCTCAACATTTTTCCCCTTGATGCGGTGCACGATGACACCCATCGACCCATCGTTGAGAATGTCAATAGGAGCATCTCCAGAAAGATTCTGGAGCGCAGCATCGAGAGCAGCAATGGTGTCTTATCCACCAAACTATTGCAGCCTTTCGATCCCAATGATTATAAAATGAGGAACACTTAGCCCAGACTGCATCTTGAAACTGCTAATCCCAAATTATTTATAAAGAAATATGTGTCAAATATTATATATTTTGGACTAATTATTATAGAAAAATTATATATAAGAAATTAATTATTTATTTATGCATTTTTTTGGTATTTTAAAATCAAATATTTTTAGATTGTGCTTTGTAAAAATCCAAAAGTTGAGAATTACAATCCCAATGCTTATAAATTATCAATATCAAAAAAGAACAGTTATCTTTAAAATGTCAAGTCTTAAATTCTCTTAACTATAAATTATTTATGTATTTTTATTTATTTATGTTTGTCACATCGATTATATCATATCTTAATCAGCACAGCATATTTACACCTACTTTAAAAAAAAAATAATAAATAAAAATTCACCAAAAATAAAGGAAGCAAAGTAGTAATTGAATTATGTTTTAATTTATTGCAAGCCGAAAGAGAAATATAATAAATAATTCTTATTCTTGGATGAGATGTGAGGCAATGAATATGTTTTCCACTGCGCCACTTAAAGGTCAAAACCATAAATTGTACAAAAAAAAAAAAACACAAAAAAAACGAGCAAAATGGAAATGGAAAAAATGCAAATGGAAATTGAGTTACTATGGGTGCGATGTGGCAACACAAGTGGCCAATGGCTTTGGCTATAGCGCTACTTAAAATACAACAAAAAAAAAAAAGAAATAATGTCACATAACCTTAAACCGATTAAACTGGCCATTCGTTACGTATGCGCCACGTTCGCCGGCGATAATAATTACCTTGCCAGCATCCGCAACTGGTTCGTTCGGGCCAATAAATTATCAGCTATATAAACGAATGTACATGTATATATATATATATAATATGTGTGACACAGAAGCACAGACACACACAAACACACACACACACACACACACACACCCACACACACTTGATTGCAAATGGGCTGCATCGTCATTTTATTTGCTTGTTGAAAAGGGTTAACATTTCGTTTATTTTGCAATGTTTTTCTTTTTTTCGCTGGCAATTTGAATTATTGCTAGATTATTTAAATAAATTGCAATATCAGCGAAGAGATTTTGGGCACACCATTGCCACATGGACAGACGGATTGAACTGCCCCAAAAAGGATTAAACTTCCACCTGATCGATCAATATTTTTAGCTGATGCACAACAAAACCTAATTGAATAAATAAATTATGTAAGAGCAAGTTGAGAGAGCTCAACTTCGATATACCCTATTTATATATATATAAAAAATATGTACATAAAAAATATAGTATTCGTTATGGGACTAATTTAGCCCAACTTAATCATAACTCTTATGGCAATTTTTATTGCGTTCATTGTGGAACAATTCCAAGAATGTTTGCCAACAAATAAACTAAAAATTAATTCTTAATCCTTAACATTTTTATTATCCACCAAAGACAAGTGAGATTCAGTCTAGTGCTGATTTATGGCGTGTTCCATGAATTTCTCCCATTATGATGAGCAAGCGGACAATGAGGATGCCAAATTAAGAACATTTCTTATCAGCTTATTTGCATTTATTTGCTGTGAAATATAAAAAAATGTATACATATTGTAAAAAACATAAATGACCTAAATGTTCAGAATTTTGATTTATGTAAAGTTTGCCACAATTTTCGCCCCCCGACAAGTGTCCAAGTGTCCGCAATTAATTTGTATTCCAAGGCAATTCGAGGGAGTTTTTCTGGTACACTTCTTGAGCCAAGTGCGGCACAACAAACACACCTGTCAACAATAGCACAAGATGAGAGCAAAGCAAAGTATATAAATATGCCATAGACGACTAGGTAATACCCTGGTTTCTTCATTTTATATATATTTTTTTAATTAACAATGTGTACGCATTTTACACAAGTCCAAAATGCCCCCCCTCGAGGCGGTTGCATCATTAGTCCTGACTTGTGGCACAACAATTTCGCAGCAAAAGAAGCAAAGTCCACGTCGGATAAATATATACATATATGTATATATATATATATATATATAATATATATATATATATGGTCAGAAAAAGAAATCAACAATAGACAAGAAAAAATGAAAAATAATTTTTGTAGTCGCTGATTTTACAGTCAGCAACTTTAGCTACTGCTATGTGTGTGTGTGTTGTGTGTGTGTGTTGTTTGTGTGTGTGTGCAGCGTGATGACCTCATTAATTTTCAATCTGAGCTGGATTACATGCCGCTGCCCAGCTGCACAGCTGATGACCACGCCCACGCGCCAGACGCATGATGAATCTTTTCCTTGATTTCGTGCTACATTCTTGAATCCAGCGCCCGCCTCCGCCACCTCCTCCACCCCCGCCCCCATCCACTCTACTCTAATTTATGATGATAAATGAGTTTCAATCAAGCGGCAGAAGTGAAGCCAACGTCGGCCAGTTTCCGTCGCGCCTTGTTCCTTGGCGATCCTGTGCAGCAGCGGCAACAACAGCATCAGCCGGAGCAGCAGCAGCATCAGCCGGAGTAGGAGCAGCAGCAGCAGCCGGCGTAGGAGCAGCAGCATCAGTCCAATGGAAATTCTGTGTATAAATTATCCATAATTTGATTTGACTTTTGCTCGTCCTGGTGTCCAGATTTGCTCATCGTGGCATGAGGTTTTTCATTTGAATATTTATGAATATTTTTCATTATTTTTTCCTTTTTTTTTTTTGGCCAGTATTTAAAATTTTCTTGTTGTTTTTGTTGTTTACTTGTCAAACGGTTCAAAATATTTTCCGTGCACTTTTCCAGTCCAAACAATTTTTCATGCACTGCCCCCCAAATAGAAAAAAACCAAATTAAATCCACCCTTCGGATTTCAAGGGTCAAAAAATTAAAAAAAAAAAAAAAAAACTTACCCTTCAATTTTGCTGTGTAATCACAAAAGACAAACTTTTTAGATGATTAATAATTGTAGATTTTTGAGACATTTACTTTTCAGATTATTCAAAAATAACAAATGCATTTAAAGCGAAATTTTCTGCATTAATCAAACGGTTGAGTTTTATTTATTCTTGTTATTAAATTAAGGATTCTAAAACAAAGTATTTTACCCAGTGTCAATTACCCTTCAGTTGGGAGCACCAAATTTGTCTACACACACAAAAAGCAAAACACACACAGACACACCAAATGAAAGTGCTCAGGAATTAGATATATTAGAATTTGTCAAAAGTTATGTAACAGTTAGCCAATTAATCAAACTAAAGAAACCCGACTTTTATTTTAGAAATTTTAAAATTTAAGATTGCAAAAAATCCTTTTTTTTTAGTATTATTAAATTGCAGCAATACTTTCTTTTAGATAAAAATAGTATTAATATACTTATTAATGTTCAATTAAAAAATTTTAATATTTTTGTATATTTTTATGGTAGCATTTAATTTATTAATGTTGATTAAAAAAAGGTAATTTTTATATAGAATATATGGTATCATTTAATTTATTATTATTAATTTAAAAAAAATAAATTTTATATAGGATATATGGTATCATTTAATTTATTATTACTATTTTAAAAATTGTTATTTTATATATAGGATATATGGTAACATTTAAATTATTATTATTAATTTAATAATTTAAATTTTTATATGAAATATATGGTGTCATTTAATTTATTAATATTCATTTTAAAACTTTAATATTTTATATAAGACAAATTATTTTATTGCGGTCGAATTGACGGAGCCAAAAACATCAATCTGAATCTGGACAAAGAAAAATAAGTCGGGTTATCATTTTTATTTACTTCTAGTGACAAGAGTATCCAATTTCGGTGTAGCCAAGGTTATTGATTTTTGCAGAGTTTTCTTTTATATAATTTTTGTATTCTTTAGTTTTATTTTGTGCCGGGTTTGCAGCAACTTCCGCTTCATTGGGCAATTACGCAAGCAGCGCTTTGATTATGCTGCAGCGCACAATTGTTTTGACATTTAATCAAAGCGAGCTACAAAGCGAGTCCTGGCATCCTGGCATCCTGGCGTCCCGGCTAGGGCGTGCTCCGCTGTGCAGGATGCATCATACAAAACGGCAACAATATGCTGCAGCGGGTCACAGACAGTGGCAGTTGAAAGTGGTGTGGGGGGGTGGGGAGGGAGACGGAAAGACCCGGTTCGAATACTGATAAGCTCGACTGGACACTTGGGTAATTGAGTAACTTGCTCATAACAATGGATAAAAAAAATAAAAATAATAAAAAAGAAAACGGTGCCACATCGCCAGCTGGTTCAATGTCCGCATAGTGTAGCAGCAGGAGAAGATGCCAACTACTTACCAGACGAAGGAGTGGGAGACGAGTCCTGGCGGCAGATCAAAGCGCGTTTTGGGTCGCCTGTCGCATGTCGCATGTCGCCTGTCGCCTGTCGGTTGTTTGCATTGCCCGCATGGTCTGTGGGACAAAAGTGCTTTTATTTCCTTTTATAATGCGATATGTACCGGAGGTATCTGTTACTGCTGGCAAGCCAAAGAAGACCTCACAACAACAACAACAACAACAACATATTACTCGGAGCCACATCCTTCGATAATGTCAAAGAAAAAGGCACCAAATATGAGTTTGAAGAGCGACCTTGTGTTTTGGTGTCCTGGCCCAGCATTCTGCTCCTGGCAGCCATAAAACTCAACTATGTATTTAGGTGCACACACATACACACACACACACACACATGTTTTATGTCATCAGTTCAATGTTGTATGTTGTATTTGCAACATTTACTTTTATGTTTGCCGAACTTTTCTCATTTCGCTGCTGGCCTGGCATTCATTTTCTTATCATTTCATTTTCATTTCAATTTCTATAACCCAGAAACAATTGACTTCCGCTTCCGTTGGCCCAGCTTTTCGAATCTTATCAAAACTTTCATTCATATTTGCCCCAAAGTTTTCATACGATTCCCAATACATTTTCAGGCTTCAGCTTCTTTAATGGTTTCTGCTCTGCTCTCGAAATTGAAATCATTATGCATATTTAATAAACATATATATGTATATAAAAAAAAATCAAATAAATCCATTTGCACAATTGTGTCATAATTTTAACTTTGCCACATAAAAAATAAAAATGAAAATCAGTTAAACAAAAAGGATTTCAGTTAAAAGCGAATGCAGCTTTTAACAATTTGTATCGTTAGCTGAAAAAATAATATGCATATGTAAATTCTATATTAAAGATATAAATATTATATTTTTCCCGATTTTGCTTATATAATCAGTAAAATTCATATATCCAATTAACATTTAAAGTTGATTCAATTTATTCAAAAAATTTGTGCACAGTACGAACAAAATAACAGATTGTGTGTAATCAAATATATATATTTATTTATGTATGTGTAAATGTCATATTTTTGGTGTGTGTGTGTGTGTAACTTTATCGATTTGCTGACTTAATTAAAATGTAGCCTGGCCATTCAAAAAGTCACCGACTCGGTTCATCCTCAATTTACCTGTGTGTGATGTTCACAGTTAACCGACCCGAAAATCAACCACTACCCGCAAACAACCCCCCCACACACCCCCGTCTACAAATGACGAACGATTGCTTCGTTGCGGTCAATGTTGCGTATGCGTAATTAATGCCTTGTGGCTCTTGATAAACACGATTGGCCCCAACCTTTTGACTGTTTACTTTACCGTTGCTGCCTTCGGTCAAGATTTTATGCATTCAGTTAACCATTGTGATGTTGTTGTTGTTGTTGTTGTTGCTGTTGGTTTGTTGGCTTATTTGTTTGCTTGTTTGCAGTTGGCTTACAAACAGAACCTGTAGATTTGCCATATCTATGCCTGGCATTCATTTCTCGAAGATAACTCACTAAACAGCTACACACACACAAACACACACAGTCACCCACCCACACCCACACCCACACCCACACCCACACCCACATCAGGGGGAGTGACGGAAGAGTTGTGGCTTAGAAATTTTGTTAATATATATTTGCAAACGCCTGCAAAGTTTGTAACTTTATTTAAATTATCATCTTAAGAGTTTTCTGTTCGGCAAAACTAATTTCAGCCATGAGCAAAATGTATTCAAACTTGAATTGTTTATGTTCATCAAAGAAATTCCACCCACATTTCAATTTACATAAGCTTAAAAATAGTTTAGGCTGTCAAGTAAATTCTTAGATTTTGTTATTCCTCAACCTAATCGGAAATTATGTGCACTATACCATTTAATTTGAGTGCTGACACAAGGAGCAATTCTTAACTACATTTTTTTATTTATTTTTAATTGTCTGTCGTTTGGTGCCCTCATTTAAATTACAAAAATAAAAAACAAAAGAAAACACGCATGCAATGAATTGTCAAATTTGCATAATAATAGCGATTGCACACGTTTCAGGTATGAAACACTCCACTCGACCCATCCTCAAACTCAATTTGGCCAAAATGAAAATGAGCAAAGACGAACAAAAATAGGAAAAAAAAAATAAAAATACAAAAAAATAACACAACGCAGCAAACAACAAAAAAAAATGAACAAAATGTATAGAATCCAATTTTCACTTAATTTTCATCGCAGCGTTTCTTTCTTGGAATTTTCCCTCACTTACCCCTGCTCAATCCAATCTTTCGCGTGCTGCTCTTTGTCCTTCATCCCTCCCGCTGTTGCAGCACACACACACACACACACACAAAAAACAAAGCACACACAAAAAGTAGTCTAAAAATGCTGGCAGCAATTTTCATTTGGTTTGTTATTTTGTCTCAAAGTATCAATTTGTGTATCATTAAAATAATTTCATTTCCACTCGCATTCGACCCAAAACGTGGCACAGACTCTGCCCCAAGACTGTTACTTAGCTGCCACATTTCATCCGCATCGAAATCTGCCCAAGTCCTTGGGCTCTAATTATGCCCAATCGATATGGAAAAAATGTATCGAAAGAAACCTAATTAAGCAGAGCCCCTGGAAAAAATTTAAATCCACATATTGAATTTCATTTCGCAAAATTAAGTTCAAGTAAATATTTTTAAAATGTGCAGTTTGCAAAATTTAACGTATAAAATAAATAAAAGAAAACTAATAAAGTATTTGATACATTATGAATTAATAAAAGGTTTAATGGTTCAACATTAAAAATATAAAATAATAAAATAAAAGAAAAATATGTTTATTTATCGCACAATTCCAGCTCCAAATTCAAATTTGCCAGACTCGCTTTAACAAGTCTCAAACAAAAAAAATTGAGAAAATTCAAAGCGATTTGTTTTGTTTGACAAAGGCAATTTGTCAAATGGCCTTTAAGTCGAGTCGCAGCGAATAAAAAATAGAAGCATCACAAATCAGCGATGCCGAGTGGCAAAATCTGAGAATGGAATGCGACAAATGTGTGCCGACAGCAGCTCGGTAGGGCTCGGCCAGAAATATCCTTACCGCTAACAACTTGTCGGCATTGAGGCGTTCATTAAAGCAATCAGGCAATCAATATGCCCGGTCGCAGATCTCCCACCCCCACTTCCCACTCCCCGTTCCGGGGTGCTGCTAAATGTTGGCTGGAAATTTTCGACGTTACTCAAATGATGCCTCGTGTCGCATCGCAATCATGGTAGCTGCCTCTTCCACTTCCACTTCCTCTTCCGCTTCCGAATGCATTTGTGCGGGCAAATGAGCTGCTACGTCGGCTCTCCAGCTGCTGTCCGGCGGCTGTTCTCTTTCGCCTCACTCAATCCACATCACATGGCTGTCATCTGCGCGTTCTGCTTGTCAATTGGCATCCATCCAGCAGATGCGGACGCCGCCTGTCGCTAGCCATTCATAAGCAAATCATAATCAGAAACTAAAATGAAAAGTTTCAATTAAAATATTAAGTTAAAATATAATATTAAGTTGCGTCTGACTCCTACTTCTTAACCTTAATCTTAGACTGATAAATAAAATAGTTTTAAACAATTAAATCATATGAAATGCCTTTTTTATACAAATTAATATCTTTAGGAAATAAGCTTAAATCGTCTGCTGGGAATAGACAAAATACTTGTCATACAAATCTTGTTATGAACCGAAAACAACGGATTCATTCGAATATTTATTATATGCTGTTTGCATATTATGATGTGCTTTTAATACCAATCCAATCAAGAATCGGGGCACATGTTTATGTGCCACAATACTCCAGCTGATTACATGAAAAATCTTCTTCTTCTTGTTCTTTCTTCACATCGAGACAATTACGCGCAAAGAGAGTGGCGAGAAAAAAACATTACCGCGCACACATGACAAACACCAAAAACAGCCCAAAAGTTATGCTTGTACGCGCAGAGTTGGGTGGAGGAGGAGGTTAGTGTATCTGTCTATCTGTGTGTGTGTGTGTGTGTGTGTGTATGTTGTCACCCAAGATTGGAAGCATAAGCATACAGCATTTTCGTACGAAAGTCAAACAAAACGTAAAGAATAAATTTATGCACACTTCAACACTCAACGACCAAAAATCAACAATAACATGTAAAGCAGGCACGCATAGTGGAGGGGGGAGTGGGTATGGGAGATGGAGAAAGAGGAATAGGAGGAGAACAAGAATGGAGCTGCCAACTCGAAACTAAAATATGTACGACGATATATTGACAGTAAGTTGACAGTTCGTCACTGCGGCCAGTTAGTACATAGCCGCGACATTATGTCTGACTGATGAGATGGGAGAGAGAGAAGAGAAGAGGGGAATGTGGTTACTAGAAAGAGGAGTGAAGTGACGTGACGCGTTGTAATATGGCGACGTATGGCTTAATGTAACCACGAATATCAACATCAACTCATAAACAAGCAAGTTTTTGTTTTTGTGTAAAGGTCCAACTGGGAATGAGTTGTATGTAGATACATTAGTGTGTGTAAGTGTTAGTGTGTCTGTGTGTGTGTGTGTGTATGAAAATTGATTGTTACAGAGCCTCGGTAAAGCTTTTGTTTGGCGCATTGACATGGGTTTTGGGCTAACAAACAAATAAACAAATAAGGCGAAGCCAACCCAACCCAACCCAATCCAAGCAAAGCAAAGCAAGCAAGCAGCACAGAGAGTAAGCCCGACCAGACCAGACCAGACTGAACTATTCCCGACCCGACCAGACCAATGACGTGACAGCAGTCCATTTACTGGCGACAGGTTGGTCATTTGGCTTATATGTTATATGTTTAATATGTGGTGCGTAGGCTAATGTTCGGCTCGCTCCAGGTCACATTTTATACACAGCTTAAGCATAATTATAAAGTTTTGGTGGCTTCATTAACGCTTATGCATGAATATCAGCTGATAGTATACATCTATATATATATATATATATATATATGTATATATATGTATATATGTATATATATGTATATATTTATAACTTAACTTACATTTCTTGTGCACGCAGGCAATTCGAGAGTTTGAGCAAGTTTCGACAGTTCTGCCACACCTCGAACAGAAAACAAAAATGAAGAAGAGTAAAAGACGAACTGTAAAAGTTGCCGTTACTTGTGGACTTCAAGTGCAAAGGGACAGCAAGGCGACAGGCGGAATTGCGGTAAGCCAAGAAGTACTGGAGAAAACACAGAGAACAGCAACAACAATGCCAACAGTAACAGTAACAGTATCAGCAACAGCAACAACAATGTACAAGTAAATATCCTGAGCGAACACAATTCAATTTAACTTTTTTCATTTCTTTGCCGTGCTGTGCTATTTTTATTTATGTAAAAGCACACTCGTCTCTGTGTGTGCCACTCAATAAAGAGCCAGTGTACGTGTGTCTATGTGTTTGTGTGTGTGTGTGCGATACGATATTATGGCAATTTCCATTGGAGTCAGCTCCTTTCAAAATTAAAATGTTTCTTATGCACGAGAGATTTCTGATGGGCAAACGGAATAAAAGGTAACGGCCTGGAAGTTACCGTACATATACATTTATATATATATATATATATATATATATACATACATATATAAAATATTTATATAGCAACAAACAACTGAAACTCTCTATAAAAGCGTATTTATATTCCAGAATTTACTCAGCACAGTGTAAGTGAAATCCATGTACAATTTATCCATTTTGAGATTTAAAGTACGCACAAAATAAAAACCCCAAGTTCGATGATTAAAATTAATATATTTTGTAGCTACAAAAGATTTCTTTGAAACTAATAATATTTAATTTTTTGTATTATTCAATTTTTTTTTTTTTTGCTACACTTCAGTTATTTGTGCATAATTAAATACAATGTTTACACCAATCAACTAAATTTAAGTAGGATTCAAGTCGTATATATATATATATATCTATATATATTTATATTTGTGTTTTTTTTTTTACTTATCTAATGTTATGAAACACGCAAAAATAAACATTTTATAATGCAATATTTATCAATTACTTCAATTTCTGTGGACTGATGAGCATAAATTTTGAATTTGTACTTCGGGCATCTTTCGAATAAGTTTTACACATATTTCATATATTTCTAAAGTATTGCAAAACAATTCAATGCAGCCAATATTTATTTTTTTTGCTCAACACTTGCAGACAAAATAAAAATGTGTTGGAATAAAAGAAAAAGCGATTCCACAGCCTTTTCTAACGTTTTGCCGCACTCGCGCACCTGAATCAGGTGATGGAAATTGGAGTAGAGATAACTGCAAGCAAAACTAGCAGAGGTAAGCCCATCCAGCAAGGAGACCGCACGAACCGCATAACAACACGGAAACTTTAATCAAATCCGCATGTCTGGCGTGCATTCGTGTTGAGGACAAGCCGAAATATTGGCAAATTCGGCTAACGGAACGTGTGGTGGGGGGAGGGAGAGGAGGAGCTTGGTGCACGAACAAGAGTAAAACGTCTCATTTGATTCGGCAAGCGGGCGGAGACCATAAATCTAAGCTAAACTAGAGCTCAGTGAGTATGTGCGAGGGGTGGAGAGAGAGAGTGAGAAAAACACGAGAAATCACATTCGCAAAAATAATTAATATTTATTACCCGAGAATGAAGTATTATCAAATTGCATAATTGCTGTGTTTCTCATTCGACACGACCAGCCCGCTAGCTGACCAAAAGCAGACCACCCGCCACCCCCCTGCCATGCCATACATGGGACGCATATATATATACATATATATATATATATATATGTATATATATAAGTAGTGTGTAGAATGTATTACTCGAACTTGGAGCTGGCTACTTGCGCGTAAATTGCTACTTCTGAGCCCAGCCTGGTCGGAGAAACTTTTTGATATATGAATTAAGTTTTCTTCGACCTTAGTGTGTGTATTTGGTTTTGTGTGTGTGTGTGTGTGTGTGTGTGTTTGGGTGTGCAACGGCTGTGTGCGCTGTGTGTTGAGACATTTTTGGATTTACGTTGTAATTACAGAATTTTTGGATTTTCGCCTTTTTGTGCAGTGCGAGTCCCCTCCCCTGCACCTGCTTGTGCTTGCTGCTCCTGCACTCCTGGTGTGGTCGTGTCCATTTTGCTGGGTCGCTTGAAGGTTATTTATTATGACATGTTATTTAGGTTTCACTTTGAAAAACTTGATTGGACACTTTAGACTGGCGACGGGCATTAGAGTCCAAGCAGGACCACAGAACAGAAACAGAAGCAGAAAAAGGACTTTCTTCTTCTTCTTCTTCTGTTGCTTTTTGGCGGAAACATTGCGTGCGCTTGTGTTATTCTCCAAAGGTTACAACTCATATGTGTGTGTGTGTGTGTGTGTGTTGGGTGTGAATGTGATTTTTGAAGCGGCCCTTAAGTGGAAACACACGCAACACACACACACACAACAGCAACAATGTCTGCAGCCAAGGGGTCAACAGTTGAGTTTTGGCCGGAAAGAGTGCGTGATGTGTGCCGTACAACATATATTGTGTAATCCTTTAAAATCGCCCATTTCTTGTGATTCTTTAATGCCTTGAGCATAACGCAACCAATCAAATGCGAGTTTAAAGTTTAAGGAAAATATTTAATATATTCATAAAAATAAGTTAGCCTAGATATCAATTTCTGTGAATTTTGGAAGTGGCCATAAAAAATAATGGAAAGTTTTCTACAAATATTATTTACAAGTTTGGTAAATGTAGCTCCTAAATTATGGAAGATATGGTTTCTACAAATTTTTAAGGGCCGGGCAAATTATATAGCAGGTTCCTAGTAATGTTTGGTAACCTTAGCTGTTAAATGGTGGGGGATATAGGTGGGCGTGGCTAAAAACAAATGTTGGAGGACTTTCTTAGTAAACTAACTTCCAAGGTTGGTAATTAAATTGCAGTAAATATAACGGTTTTAAAATTTTTGAGGATGGGTGTGGTCCATATAATTTTTTACGTATTTTTGAATGGTGTTTTTCGGGCAATATACCTTTAAGATTTTGTGAATCCGGTTTTTCAATTGTGTGAGATATGTGGTTTTATGGACGAAGGTGGCATATGCCGATCTTTAATGGACATCGAAGACAACCTACCTATTTTGTGACTATAGCCCTATAATTGTGAGAGTTATGTGATTTTATCGATATGCGATTCTATATTTCATAATTCCAAAATAGACGCAGTACTTCAATTTGTATACCTTTTCCGACGCGTTCACAGGTCAGTTGAGGTCAAGCAGACGGTTTAACGGATGGACCGACGGACCGACGGACAGACAGACGCACTTTGCACAATACTAACTCCCCATAATACCTACCATATCAATGTGGAAAGATATGGTTGTTGTTCGTTGGACAAGGGACATCATTAAAGACTTGATGATGTGCATGATTTGCAGCTTTTCCGTATCGAATGAAGAGAACGGAATGTAAATGTGAATTCATTTAAATAATTAAACGATGATTCCGACATAAATTGATCCCAACGGCATCTGAGTTAATAGCACTCACAATTATAACAACTTAACGACGAGGCAACGATTAAGGACAGAGAGAGAGAGAAAGACGGAGAAACGAGCGACAAAAGAGGAAAATAATTAAAACGAACGAAATTAATTTGTTCCACTTGAGCCACCCGCCTAACAATGATATGTGATTTTTACTATATACGCTGATCTCAGAACTGAGACTTGAGTCTTGGCCAAATCGTCGACGACGTCTGCGACTCAGCCATGACACATAACTTATGGCCGAAATGGTCGAGAATTCTGCCCATGAAATGAACATGAAAATAATAAAAATGAAAACACTTTTAGAAATTACAAAAAAAAAAACTATAGAAAAAATTAAAATATGCAAAGTGTAACGACGATTTTATGCGCTACAAAAAGTGCTGTTATTTATTTAATTAAAATGTGGTAAAAACATTGAATAATGCTTAATGTTTATTCGGTTAGTAGTCAAATTAAAAACAATATTTGTCAAATGTTTGGAAACAAATAAATAAAACAGAAGAATAAAGATTATCTAATTTGTGTTCCGCCGGACAGTCACATGACTCGGCATTAAAACCAAAAAAAAAAAACAAGCTAAACTGTTGAGGTAAGTCATAGATTAGGGGGTGGGTGGTTGGCTTACTTGGACGGCGGCTTATCGCCAACAAATGTGCAACAATAACTCAGCCAGTCGATGTGTGTGAATTTTGTGTGGCAGCAACTAGGAACAGACACCACAGCGATTTCATTCGGTGCACCTTTGCAAGTGGACAACGCGGCTAGTTCAGAGTTCAGAGTTCAGGGTTCACCCTAATCAATGTCAACAACTTCACGCTTCGTTGTTCGAGTTATGTCGACAAGCAATGTGATAAGGACACCCAAGTCTCCAGCTGAGTGCCACCTGTACATATTTCTCATAGACCAGAGTCCCTAATCCCGCTGCCCCTAAACTAGCTGAGTTATTTGCTACCTTTGCCGCCGTCTCATCGGTGTCTAATATCTCTGGGGTGAGTTTAGGTAACCAGGCTATACCTGGCAATATCTTTACAATCCAATACATAAAAAAAAAATAAAAATATACAAAATACAAAAAGGTTTCGTAGTATTTTTAATTTAACATGCATAATTTTTATTATTATTTATTCTCATCTTTCACATTTAATTAAGGTTGAATTAAAACATAATATCAAAAAGGTTTCGTAGTATTTTTAATTTTACAAGCATATTATTTATATTTATTTCTGATGATTAACATTTAGTTAACGCAAGAATTAAAGTGTACATTATTATTTACATATTCATATTTAATATGAAGTCTTGGCCCGAGCAGAAAACTTCTCTTAAAACAACACAAATAGCGGAAATAAATCGAGGTTCATTAATCTAATGCATTTTTAAGACGAACATTAAGTCGAAATTGTTCTAATAATACGGCCTGTATAAATTACTTAATGTTGGGCTGTGAAAAAATAACGAGTCAGCAAAAATATCGCACAGAGAGTATGAAATTAAATTACGATATTGTGTATATAATAGATGTGTGTACAAAAGTACACACACACACACACACATACACACCCAATGGGAATGACGAAATGGCATAACATAAAAATACAAGAAAATTGCTACGCCCAAAAAAAAATGAAAAGCGAACCAAACTTGGAAATGCAAACCAAATATCAACATGGGCCTGGGCCTAATAGACAATAAGGAATAAATACGATAAAATGTTAAGAGGAGTATTTTGTTAAACGAAATCATGAATAGATTTTGTTAGCCATCAGTTTGTGTGTCAGTAATGCGTGTCGTTAAACTGTAAAAGACCGTAAAAAACAGACGAGAAAACAGTGCCATAAAAAATGAGTAGTCTTTTTCAGCTTGCCAAGTTGGCTGAAGAAACCAAAGCAAAAGCCAAACGCCACAAATGAGCTAACAAAAAAATGAGTGAGGAGTGAGAAGTGAGAATTGAGGCGAGTAAATCATTTTACAATGGCACCCATAGGCCCATAGACCCATAGGGTTTCCTGGGAGCTGTCAGCGCCGTTATGGCTTTCATAAAGGACAATCAAGTAATAGCCGACGATTTTACGATGACACAAAACTACATAATAAAAGATATATCAGTGCAAAGTTTCTAACTCCAGCATTGACCAGTTTTGCCAGCGAGGGTAGTAGCTGTGGTGGGGAGGGGGGGGGGGGGGTAAACAATAGTATCAACAAGCGTTACGCCCAAAAAAAAAAAAGAAACCTTTTATACTTATATAGTTATGTACAATCTGAATCATTAGCTTTGGCACGCCAATATATGCGATGCATGTTGGCAATCACTCAACGGCCTGTTGTCGCGCTCGTTCAGACAATTTTCCAATTTTACCCCATATAAATATATATATATATATATATATATATATATATATATACATTGGAATGGATATGTGACACGCTAACGTTTTTAATACTCCTCCAAATTTTATATCGCTTTGCTTTGCGCGATGGCGCGAAATTACTGTCACCTCAATGGACAAACATAGTACGCCCAAGACCACCCACCCCCCCCCCCCCCATCATGTTCCTAACCCACCTCTCTACCAAAAGCGTTTTAATTCCCACCCACAAACTCTGCGGTTGGTTTGCTCTTTATTCAATCGACTCAAGAATATTATATTAAAATGTGTCAGAAGTAAATTGAATTTTAGCGGAATAAATGATTTCTTTCTATATATATTAAAATAGGTCAGTTTGTTATTTTTCTTGTTTAACCTAAAAATTGAAATTTAATGACGAAATTTATATTTAAATTCTCGTTGTGTAACTTCTACATTTTGATATCATCGCTAATTAATTTGCTCATAACGAAATTTATATAAACGGCAAGCGGTGGAATAATAATCACTTTCACTGAAAGGTGATCCGAAGAGCAAAATAATAAGACGACGATGTTGTTTAAGGTTCGAACACAGACTACTGCCGAATTGCTTCGGCAGGTTTATTGAAAACTTCTAAATTATCTTACAGCTAGATACAATTCAAAAACAAATTCTTATCCTACCTAGGACATTATCTAGTTACATATTTACTGCTGCAAATGCGTCTAGACTCATTATCCTATCAGTTCGGAGAACTCTTATCGCGGACGGTTTTATTACGGTCACTATGGGTGCCGCGTACGTGTCTTTTCACGTGTTTACATATCTTCGCGAGTAGAATCCTCCTTGGTTATCTTAACATTGTCAGATTGAACAATCGCTATGAAATCGGGTTTGTTGTGAGTTTTATCAATTGCGTATTTTCGGGATCTTAAATCAATGATTTTCTTATGTTCATTTAATTGTTTTTTGAACTCTTTCAATGGGATAAATTCCAATCGATTTGACGTGATTATGTAGAATTAAGTTTATTCCATTTGTATTTGAATAATTGCTAAAAGCTTGTTAACAAATCGTTATCCTTTTAATTTATATCTTTTTTATCTCTCTATTTCTTATTTATTGCTAAAGTTCATTTATGATCAACTAACTTTTCGCCGAGTTCTTTAATTTCCCTGTTCTTAATGGATCTTTTATTATTGCTTTCTACTTGTGCCTTTAGCAGTTTAATATCGTTAAGCAGTGTTTCCGCAGTATTATAGACATATGATCCACACTTTTTATATACTCTCCTCGATGAGGACTGATAAATATTATAATTAATACATGTCGCTTTTCAAATATAATTAAGACTTATTTGCTCACCTTATTTCCGGTAGCTGAATCGGAATTAATTTGGTTTCCTTTTACTGACAAATATTTTTAATGAGTCGATGATAAACACTGTTTTTAAAACTGATTTTGGACCCACTCTGTTTGTTTGTGTATTAAAGTTAATTTAAATAAAGGAGATTTTAATTAATAAACATTAATAGTATTTCATAGTTGCAGAAATGCTTGCTTAAGTACATATATACATGTATATATGTATATATATATACATATATATATATATATATATAAGGTATATAGATGTACATAGGAGTTTGCTAGCGGGGCTTTAATGCTTTTGATTTCATTCCCGGATTTTTTCCGTCTCTTGATTGACAGTAATGGCATTTTTGCGACTCGTCGAGCGGAAAACGCTGAAAAGCTGCTCGCTGACACGACAATGCGAGTCAATAATAAAAATTGCATGTTGAAAGCACATTTGGGAATCCCAAAGTCACACACAAAGCCAGCGTCGCTGTTGGCGAAGCTGTCGCAGCACCGGAAGCACCAGCACTGTTGACACCCCTCGAATTCCAGCAGTGGCAGCAATAGCAGCAACACCAACATCAGTGGCAGCAATAGCAGTGGCAGCAACAGCAACAGCGCCAGCAGACTACCCCGTAAATGAAAACCCTTTGTGGCCGGGTTTTCCAGTTAATTTATTTTTGGTTAATTTCCTTCGTTTGTTATTTTAGTGCCTGCACTTGCTATACGTACGTATAAACCCCAATACCAATACCATGCCATACTCTACTAAACCATACCATATCAGACCCATTCCAGCATTTATTGCATCTTGACAGGAACGCATTGGGTTAATTTATAATGCGAAATGTTTAATGGCAACACGTGAAAGCCAACAGCTAAGCAGGTCAACTAAGTTCACGATTTACGCACAAGTATTTAAATAACTAAGTTTTTAAAAATAATATTTATATATATTTCTATGAATTTACTCACCTGCAAGATTTTAGATTTTATTACACATTTTTAATTAAGCATTTTAATCACAAATTAAGCACAATAATTCAATTCAAGTTTGTACTTAAAAATCAAGAAAAACCAAATAGAACTGAATTTTAGAAAACTAAAACTGAAAAATAGCTGATAACTAAAAAAAAATAGTAACAATTTTTTAAATATACGAAGACAACAAATTCTTAAAATAAGAAAACCCTTTTGAATTTTCCGACTTATATTTTAAAGATTTTTTTATTTATTTTTTATTTTTATAAAAGTTTATGAAATGTAAGAGTTCTACGTACACTTTTAGAAAATACACACAGATAATACTTACCTGGAATTAGGAGAAAAAAAATATAGACGTGGTTTTTAGAAAGAATAATAAAGATGACAGAATATGGCAATTTTCTCAAACTCTCTTCAATATTTTTTCTTAGTTTAGTTTTTATATAGGATTCGTTTATCATACAAAAGCTAATAATTTAACAAGTTGACATTTAAATACTTTAAAACTTGGCAACATAAGCGTATTTTAGCTTATATCCGATACACAATTTTTATGTGCAATTATTTAGCATATTATTAAGATAAGTTTTTGTTTAATATTGTTGGAAAAATTGATAAAATGATGAACATAAAGTGAAATGTTTTTACTGTTGATAGAATAGCAAATACTATAAAAGAAAAGGAAAACAATATAAAATACATATATTTATATATATATATATATATATATATGTATGTATGTGTGTGTGTGTCGTTATGTATGTATGTTAAAAAAAGCAATAATTTGAAGCATCAATTTTTTATTGCTGCTGACAATCATTTAATCATCTCGAGTCATCAGTTGCCGGGCTCTTTGCTATCTATCTTAGATAGGGTGAGGCACTGGAGGATGGTGGATGGGCAGGCTGAGAACTGAGAACTGAGGCTGGAGAATGGAGAATGGAGGACCAAGGACTGTGCCGCATAGCGAATTCGCAGCCGACTGCCATTTGACACATGTGTCACTTGCCAGCGTTTCGGTTTCAGTGTTCAGTTTTCAGTTTTCAGTTTTCAAAGCCTTCGGTTGACAGCTGTCAGTGTCAGTTTACATAATTTATAGATTTCAACGCATAAAAAAGTCATAAAATTTACAATGTTGCTTTCAACAAAAACACATTCAGCCTGCCAGCCAGTATATAAATAAATACATATATATATATATATACATATAGACAGACCGATTCTTTTGATGGCTTATTTTTTATGAGCGAAGACATCAATTTTCGCACATTGCGTTTGTGTTTGGAGTATTTCTCTATTTCTCTATTTCTCTATTTCTTCTCAATTCCTGTTTGTATTTCGAATGGCATTCGAAATGCTTTTGATTTATTTGTATTTATGTGATTCCTTTCTCATATTCAGCTCCAGCGATAAATCCTCGCACTCAACAAAAATACATAAACGATTTATAGTTGCACAAACGGCATAAACGCAACACAACAGAAACAGCAACAACAACAACAACAACAACAACAGCAACACAGCAACAGCAACATTAACAATAGCTGGCGAGGAGCAGAGACAGGAGCAGTAGCTGGGCAGATATTGGGACAAGTTTTTGTGTTACCAAATCCCAGCGCAACATAAATCTTTAATGGAAAATATCTTGGCACCAAAATGCCAGTCTGCCAAACTTGCCGAGGGTTGCTCAATCGATTGCTCGTATTGAATAATACATTTTGATTTGATTTAATCAATTGTTGCATGCTTTTTATTTACTGCTGGCATATTTAATTTTTTGCGCATTTTTATTTAAATATCAAAGCAAACATTTTACAACAATTTCTCATTGCGGATTGAGCTGATTTTCTGATGATGCAAGTTGATTTGGAGCCACTCCAATATACATAGAAATACAGACAGATTCAATGCACCAGTTTAGTCATCATTCACACACACTCCACAATTTATAATCTATTTTAGAATCTGGCAATCCTTATCGAAATACAACTCTGCACAAAAAGCTATCCATTTTAATAATTGTACAAAAAAAACTACTGAACTAAAAAAAGACCCAACTTGGCTGGAACTGAATAAATACTTTGCACAGCTGAACTAAGCAGGCAGAGAACTCAAAGCAAGTATTGAACCAGGATAAGTTCATAATTTATAATTCTAAAACAATTCTCAACTGAATTCCGAATTTTCTCGAAGAAAATTGAAAGCGTTGCGAAATAAAGAAAACTTGGAAGTTGAACGTTGAGTGGCGAAGCGTGGAAATGGGTGAAGCAGCACAGACTGAGAACGAGAACGATAAGCCGCCATATGCATTTTTCTTTGGAGGAATGGGTGCGGCATCAGCCATCATATTCTCCACGCTGGGCGCATCGTATGGCACAGCAAAATCTGGAACAGGCATCGCGGCGATGGCTGTGATGCGACCCGAGCTGATTATGAAGTCCATCATTCCCGTTGTGATGGCTGGCATTATAGCCATCTATGGTTTGGTTGTATCCGTTCTAATTGCGGGCTCCCTTTCGCCGGAATACACCATACGTAAGGGCTACATTCATTTGGCAGCCGGATTATCTGTGGGCTTTGCCGGACTCGCAGCGGGCTTTGCCATTGGCATCGTTGGCGATGCTGGGGTGCGTGGCACTGCCCAGCAGCCGCGTCTCTTCGTGGGCATGATTCTCATCCTGATCTTTGCCGAGGTATTGGGCCTATATGGCCTAATTGTGGCCATCTATTTGTACACAAAGTAATCTCGTGCTGCAACTGAGTGGCATCTTTGGCGCCACTTAAAAATTGAGTGTACTTTAAGTTTGTGGCAAGGTGACCTTAAGCCAATTCCCAGGCGCAACGAATCTGTGGCACCTTCTGACAAATTCACAAAATCACATCCAATGAAAGCAGCGAAACTCAAGCAAAATAAATAAGAAGAAAAAAAAACCACCCACAAAATGTTTTCTATTTTATATTTATTTTTTTTTTGTTGCTGCACACAAAAGATATTCAAAATGCAAAACATTTACAAATAAAAATGTCGTGAAGCTAATATATATATATATAAATATACTTGGTGTGTGGTGTGCTGTGCAGGGATTGAGTGCTTGTTGTCGTTGTCATCGTCGTCATTCCGGGGCAACACACCACCTCCCACCACCCCCCGCCCACTTGCTTCCCAGTGGTGCCACAAACAAATTTCCATTTTGTTTTGTGTGGAAGAAAATTGTCGCTGCGCATTTTAAATCCACGCCCAGACCAGGCGCAGCTAGGAGTGCGCCCAGCAGCCACCCCTTTCGGGAGCAGAGGGTTCATATTTTCCAATTTGTTTAATTGAAACAAGTGCGAAAAAGGACAAGAAATGTTTACTTTGAAAACCAAAAAAAAAAAAAGAAAGAAACCCCATAACAAAAACAAGGAAAAACCACAGGTTCGATTTCAATTGTCGGAATTTTACCCGGAAGGCTGACTTCGTTCCTCTAAACTGCCACAAATTTTCACAATTTTCGCTATGCATGTTTTGTATTCATGTATTGGTAAGCTGCAAATTTAACGGCACATAAAGATAAAACTCGTTGGGAGCAGAGGAGTAAAAAGAGTAGCAAAAATTGCAATTTAAGAATGCTCGTTTAGATTTCTTTTATCAGCTCGCGCATAAATATTAAAATTCGCATTAAAACAAAAAAATAAATAAATAAATACGAAAATTCGATGAACTAGAAAAAAAAACACAACTTTGATTTTGTGACTCGAACGGAGAAGCCTTTGCCTTGATTCCCAAATATTGAAGATAAATTAATAATTCCTAGCTCAAATCTTACTTAAGGATTATGTCAACTGCCGAGCCAGATGATGATATGCCCAGCTATGCGGTATTCTATGGAAGTTTGGGAGCTGCGTCAGCAATCATCTTTGCATCATTTGGTGCCGCATATGGCACGGCAATGTCTGGCGTTGGCATTGCCACAATGGCTGTGTCCCGGCCGGAACTAATTATGAAGGCCATCATACCGGTGGTGATGGCTGGCATTATAGCCATATATGGCCTGGTTGTCGCTGTGCTCATCGCCGGTTCAATTGATAATCATTATACCATACAAAAGGGACACATCCAGTTGGGCGCCGGACTTGCTGTTGGACTGGCCGGACTCTCGTCGGGATTGGCCATTGGCATCATTGGCGATGCCTGTGCTCGTGCAACGGCCCAGCAACCGCGTCTCTTCGTCGGCATGATACTCATCCTGATCTTTGCCGAGGTTCTGGGTCTGTATGGCCTGATTGTGGCCATCTTTTTGTACACAAAGTTGTCTTATTAGTAATTTGAATAAATTTACTCTATAATTTTGCACAAAATTATTTAATTTTTTTAGTGTATGTAAGAATTATTATTGCATCGTTATTTCAATTAGTTCTGTCCAAGATTGTGTTAATTTTCGAAATGTCTGTTTTACTTTTCAAATCATTTTAAAAATAGACGATTTTCAGGCTCAAAACTAATTGGAATTTGTTGAAGAAAGCTAATTTTTCTAATCAAATTATTCGCATCAATTGCAACAAAGTTAATTAGCACTTGTGGAATTCGTATTAGCTTCTTTTTTCAATCAGTTTTTGTAAGCGATTTGCGTGTGTGTGTGTGTGTCTATTTTATGGCCAAAAGCTGACTGCTTGGCCAATTGGGCGCTGTAGATGAAAAATGAAGATGAAAGCATTTTGTATGTATTTAATTTGATAAATGAGCCAGAAGCCATAAACATCATCAATGCCAATGGCCATAATCTTACTTAATGCTCAACAGGGGAAACAGGAGAAACAGGAGAAACAGTCGGAACAGGGGAAACGGGGGAAACAGGGAATTGCTCGAAATTGTTCGAATTGCTTGTTTATACAATTCCTCAAGTTGATGCCTGTCAGCTGCCAGCTGCCAGCTGGATGCCACTTCATGGATCTTATGTGCACCTGGACCAACCTTCCTCCTCCTCCATCTCCCTTCCCAAAGGTTGGTGGGGTGGTGGGGGGATTGCCCTGGTGCGTGTGTCACTTTTGGCAACTCAACACCAATTGGCATTAGCGTTGAGTGTGTTTGCATAATAAATTCGATAACATAAAATATCGATTCGATTTAACCACAAATTGTGTGTGTGTGTGTGTGTGTGGGATTGGGTTGTTTTGGGTTTGGGTTTGATTTCGGGTTGGGGGGTGGTTGACATAGAAAGTAATAAACGAAATTTGCAATTTACTTTTGGATTCGAGGATTTATGTTTCACCTTCCTGCAGATAATTGTTTTCACATCCTCTGCCACTCGACTGAACTTTTAATGCTGAAATAACAGTAAAATGCGTCTGCATCTGCTTGCGCTGGTGTGTGTGTGTGAAATGGTTATCGGGACGGGGAGTGCGGCGAGGCGGAGCGACTTGGCGTGGTGTGGCATTAAGCACAAACGGAAGCGTGTTGAATTTACAAAATGTGCTCCTTCCCGGCAAAGTGCTTAGCGAAATGTGTTTATTAAAAGCAAACACTTAAATACAAATGGCAAGCAATAAAAATAAATATGTATTAAGCAACATTTATACACATACCTTAAGCATGGCCAAATTACTTACGCACAAATTGATGAGAGATCTTTTTAAATTAATTCTATAGTAATAGTTAAATATTATGCAGAGAAAAAATTATATGACAGTTCACTAAAATAATAGTAGATAAAAATATTATATATATTATAAATAATATAAAATAAAAAAGGCTCTAAAACTAAATAAATCAAACGTGCAACTATGTAAAAATTCCCTCTTTATCTTTGGTAAAATTATAAATAATAATTAATAAAAATATATTATGATAACTAATACAAAATATAAAAATTGTACTAACATATTTAAAATAAAATAAATGAAATGAAAAATTATCTCTTTCTCTCTCTAACAACTACATTGAAAAAATAATTAATAATAATTAATAAAAATATATAATGATAAATAATACAAAATAGAAAAATTGTACAAACATATTTAAAATAAAATAAATCCACTGTGCATCTATTCAAAAATTCTCTCTTTCTCTCTCAATCAATTATATTGCTAAATCTTCGAATAAATTTGGAATATCATTTTGTATTGTAACGTATCGCTAAATAAAATCCAACAACCGAAAGTTTAGTTTTTGGATGAAAGGAATTTGTGGATACATATTAAACTGGACTAAATTCAACAGTTATGCTGAAAAAAAAATCAACATCGATCGATTATATAAGTAGAAGTTGAAGTTTAAATAAAAAGCTATCCTTGATTTTTACTAACTTGATTAGAGTCGCAAGCGTTTTATTTAGGCCACTTTAAATTGCGTACATTCTTTAAAACATGCTGAATTTGGTAATTGGTGATTTGGTGTTTTGGACCATTAAAAGTGCACGGATCAATTGAGGCAACAGTCAGAAAAGGCCAAAGCACTTGGCTTATAATTTAATGTGGCCAATACGCAGACGAGTTTGGCCAGCTCCTTTGACAAAATATCTGGCAGCCATAAGCAATTCATTCAAGCGGACATTTCTTGGCTCAAATGCGACATTATTGTTGTAAACTTTGTTGTTGTTGTTGCCCTTGTTGTTGTTGTTCTTGCTGTTGTTGTTGTTGTCCTTGTTGTTCCCGTCATAATCATCAGCGTCATATGATTTTTGGGTTTAGTTCATTTTGTACTTAATTTCATTTTCGTATTTTTGTGGATAACCAATGACCTGGAAACAATTTATACTTCTTTATTGTATGTCATGTGTGTGTGTGTGTGTGTGTGTGTGTGTGTGGGAGCTTTGACAGACTGTTGAGCGCGTCTATGCGACAAGGATATTTATTTCTTGCTGATTTCATTCTATTGGCAACGTTCTCCCCACCCTCCCCTCCCCCAAAAGCTGCCCACTATCTGTCCCCACAATAAATGCGAAATAAACACTAAATGTGTAGTTGCTTTGCCATCCCTTCCAACTCCTTTTCCACAAGCTACCCTTGCATATCCTTTGCAGAGGGAATTATACATTTGTAATGGAAATACATTGTTTTTGGCCAGTTTGATGGCTTCAAGTTGACTGCTTTGGATTTGCAATAAGATTGATTTACTATGCACAAAATCGATTTAGTTTGATTTCATTTTTGGTTAAGGGTATTCATTCATGGGGCAGATATTTTTTCTTCTTTTTGCTTGTATTTCATATCTTTTCTTATTCGTTTGCTTTTCTTTTCTTTTCTTTGTTTATTTATTTTTTTTTTTGCTGATTGGCAGCTTTTTTTTTTTGTGTGTGGCAACACCTCTAAGTGTCGCCCGGAAAGGGCTTTCACTTTTGTGCTTGCACATGGCATGTTTGTCCAACGATATTGTGCAACAGCCAAGCAACCCCCTTCTCCCCCACCAACCCGTCCCAATTTCTAAATGTGAATGATGCATTTGCCATCTTTTTTCTTTTATTCTTTAAAATATGATATATTTTTGTTTTTTGTTTTTTAATAAATAAATATTCCGAAATACATTTAAATTGATTCTGTTAATGCAAGAATGAGTTTTCTTTCAATACTTTAGTTTTTCAAATGGAAAAGCTGCAATGAGATCTTTTTGAGTGCTTGGAAAAGTGCTAAGATATTTTGTTGGCAGCCCTCGTTTACTATTTTTTTAAGCTACAATTAGCAGTGGTTTAAAAAAAAAAAAAAGGCCAGTCTGATTTGTCAATGGTTAAAAAGAGAAATTGCCAACCATCGAGTTATGAATCAAAGGAATCGATCGATTGAATTATTTTTCCACATAGCTAAATTATTCATATCACTTTTCTCAACGACCTGGATTTACCAGTGTTGCTTTGTGTGACGAGAATACGCATTGGATGAATTATTCTTACTTATATTATTATTATTATTACTTGAATACGGTTTCAATTTCCTTAATTTATTTATCGTACACCGCTCCACCCCTCTCCAATTCGGTTGGAAGCAGGTCAATGCACAGAATAATGTCGACTATTGCGGAAATCGCCAAGCTCAGCAAAAGCCAAGTTGGCTGGTTGGTTGGTTGGTTGCCTTCAGGGAGCGGCTGCAATACTCCAGAGTTGACAACAATTCGCAGTCAGGCAGCAGCCGTCAGTCAGTGAGTTAGTCAGTCAGTCAGTCGGACAGTCAAACAGTTCGCCAGTTGTTCAGAAAAATTCGCTCAAAATCAAATTTATTTGCCAAACACATCGAAATTATGACTTGGGCTGCGAAGGACGAGGAGGACGAGGCCCAAGGAGTGGGCGGCACCATACGATTGGAAACACATGTGCTTTTTTATTGCACTCCCAGAAAAATGCGTTCCAATTGGATGGTGTGGCACAAAACACCAACCCCAACCCCAACCACCCCCACCCACCACCACCCACAACCACATCCATAACTATTAACGTTGTCAACGCCTTCTGCTGAGAAGCGAAGCTTTGTCAGTTTATTGGTCGCTGCCTTTTATACGTTCAAATATTTTTATTCATTCTACTATTTCTAAGGTTTGTTTTGTCCTGCTTCTTCTCCTTCTCCTTTTTCTTTTTTGTACTTTATTTATTTATTTTTATTTCGTTCGCCCCTCGCTGGCGTTTTAGCAAACAAGAGTAAAAATAAAAATAAAGCAAAAAAAGAGAAGAGATTTTTATTTTATGCGCTGGGCATGCTGTAAATCTTGTAGCTGCTGCCTGCCATTGCTGATGAAATGAAATAAAATGAAATGAAACGAAATTAAGACATTTTTTCTCAGTAATGAATGAAATGCCGCCAGTAACACATACAAACGAAGCAATCATTTCGTCCTGATAGACAGACGGCTGTTTGGCAATAAATGTCTGCCTGACATTCATAATGAAATCATTTGGTATTTAATATTTCGCTTATATTGCATTGCACTCAGTTGAGATATCGCCTTCTTAGCGGGCACAAAGATATTTGCGAAATTAGCTGTTTTCCTTTTGGCTAAAGAACTCAAAGTACTCGTTTCCTGTGAACTCGACTAAAAATATAACATTTCGCATAATGTTAAGTTACCATTTTCGATTCCGGTGCACTCTTAATCTATTTGCCATAATTGATCCCATTTTCTAACATATCAACACAATATAAAAGTAGTATTGATAACTTTTATATTGATGAACGCACCTTTCTTCACGATGTGCATTTATGTACAAATTTTATTTCAAAAATTCACTTTGTGAATTTGCAAATTTTCCTCTGTTAATGTTGACATATTTTAGGCATGTTAGTTAAAGTAAGCTTTCGCTCTCTCTTTCTCTCGCTCTCTCTATATTTCTTAGTATGCTTTTTTTTTTGCTTGTTCTCCCTATCTCCACATTTTCGTTGTGTTTTCAGCCGAAAGTAACGTAACATCAGCTCGACTTCAGTCGATGCCTAACTACGGATCAGTGTAAATGTTTTTGTGTAAACACGATGCCTTTTCTTTCTTCACACCCCTCTCCATCAGCATCTTCATCTCCATCCCCTTCCTCGTCCCCTTCCCATTCGCATACATCTTTAACTAGCAACGCAGCCCCACACCCAAAGATAAGCTCATCTAAACAGTGCGCTGTAATTGTGTGCGCCTTTTGTAAGCATTGCAGCTTTTGCACTTTACTTTTGCACTTCCTTTCTAGCGATTTGTTTCTCACCACTCCCCACCACGCACTGAGCTTGAGCTCTCTGAATGCCTGCCTAGCTGACTGACTGACTGAATGACTGAGTGACTGAGTAACTGACTGACTGACTGACTGACAGACTGATGTGCTTAGCTGTTGGCTTCAATAGCGGACAGCTTTATAATGCTACTTGTCTCAGGCCCGATTCTAGCATTCATACTCATTTATGTGTGTGTGTGTGTGTGCTGGTGTGTTGCTGCCTTATACAATGACTTAAGCTGAAATGTCAATTGGATGCATGGCACAAGGCACAAGGAACAAGCAGCAACGAAAACGAAAATGATGAAAATATACCCCAGGGTAAATGGTGAATTGTAACTGCCCAACTGGAGGGTGTTTCTCTGGGCTGGCAGACATTTTGGCCAAAGATATGGCCACACTGCAAAAGTGCTTATGACAGCAACAGTGAGACTACCCCCGCTACCCGCTCCAACAACCAGCAACCAAACCATTTCAAAAGCACTGGCAAATCCTTTCTCCGGCTAATAGAATTCAAACGCATGAAGCCACTGAATAGGTTCGTTGTTCGAAGGGGAGCCGATTCCCATTGAAGTCAAGCAATGCCCATTTGCTGGCTGAAATGGACCCAACACACAGCACCCATTCTCCAGCTTGCCCGGGTTGCCCGGGCCACTGGCGACAACAGAAAAGTGAAAGTATACGTGACATTTATGCTGCATTGTGCGTTCCCAGCACGAGGGTTGCCACATGAACTCCAATGATTGCATAAGCTTGCACAAGATTAGCCATGTTTCTTGGTTATTGGAAAACAATATGCAAATATATACAAATTTATCAACACCTTAAATATCTTCTTTTTTTATATATATATTTTGCTAGTCAGAAATAGAGTAGAATATTTATTTTATTTATAAGTATGACAAGAAAGATATTTACATTTATCAATTTATTTTCGAATCTGTATTTTTTGAAATTAATTATGATATGTTTAAGGAGACGGCAATTTAAATAAATAAGAATAATGTAAGAGCATAAAAAATAATTAGATGAGCTCAATCAAAATTTTAATTTAAAATTTAAATGTTTTTTAAAAGAAATTAGATTGAAAATATTTAATGATTTTCAGATTGTTTATAGTTTAAAATTATCATGCTATATTTAACAAGACGTCAAATACAATAATAAAAAAATAATTATAGAAAATCAATAAAAAAAAAATACTTAGATAAGTTCAATAAAAGCTTTAATTTAAAATTAAAACCATTTTTAAATAATTTGTATACAAATATTTTGTTTTTTAGATCATTTACAGCTGATTTTTAAAGTGTTGCCTGTAAATATTTCTGTTTATTTCGTAACTTGAAAAGAAGCATTTAAATTTAGTTAATCAACGATATTTGGGATTACTTAATGAGTCAACCTCGCGCTAGGATGCTTTTACCTTTTCCCCACTACTTGCCCATCACTAGGGTCTCTGACGTGCCCAGAGCACCGGTCGTTGGACCTAGACCTGGTCGTGGACGTGGATGTGGACGTGAAAGCTGGTACCCGATGGCAGAGGAGAAACGCTGGGCTGGGAAGAGGCGGCTGTCTATGTCAGGAACGCTGTAGTTTGTTTCGTAAGTTTTTGTGAAAAACCATTAACGATGCACAGTGGCCACTTTTTGGGCACAGGTCGTTTGGGTTTTTTGGCTTGGGCCGCAGCATCTTGGCTTCTAAATTGAAAAGAAGGCAGTATGAGAATAAAAAGAAAAAAATTAAAAGAAAGTGAAAAGCTGTAAAGTTTTAAAAGTTTCAATCTATGTTGGTGGCACGCCTTCCAAAAAACCCCGACCGCCCTAAATTGAGAGTTGGCCACTTTGGGCCAAGCAGCTAAATGCTGCTACTCATTTGGTCAGCTTAAAAGGCGGCAGGTTGGATGGGTGGGTGAATTTGGGGTGACTTGGGTTGGCCTACGGATGTGGGCTGCTAGCCGACTTTTTGACGTGACATGGCCAAGAAATACATTTTATCGCTCCGGCTAATGGCTGCGTAAATGACAAAGTGACTTTTCCTTCGGAGGCAGCAGCAATTTTTACATTTTTCCTGCTCTTTTTTTTATTAAATATATATTTTTTTTGAAGCTTAGCGCCGGGTGAGGAGGTCACTAATAGCATTATATAAAATTAAATTAAGGCAACAAAATAATTGACCATATTAAAAATATGGTAAAAAATACATTAGCACACACACACCCAAAAACACACACACACACATTAGCCAAAATGTTATCAGATAAATTGTAGCGAAAAACAGATTTTGCTCAAACTTTTAGGCGTAATTAATTAATGTGTAATTATTTAAATAAATTAACATATTTAAATAATTATATTTATTTATTTATATATATATTTATTTGTTTATACTTTAGTTTTACTAGCTGATTTGGAAAAATATGTGCTATTTAAATATGGCTAATTAGAAAGCAATTTGTTTTGATTGACTTTTGTTTAATGTTTGTGCTTTCGTCGCATGTTGCCACATCATAATTCAGAGGCAAGTTAAAGCCAACAACTTACCCAAGCCGAAGAAGAAGAAGAAGAAGAAGAGTTTGACATGTCCAAGGAGCGACAACTGAATAATGCAAAAATTAAATAGCCAATCACTTTGGAAGTCCACTTTGCTTTTCCAAACAGAGTTTAATTTGAGAATTATGCCTAGTAAAATGGGTTTGGTTGGGGGGGGGGGGGGAGGTTGTGATTCTATTCGATATGATTTGCTTTAGTTTGGTTTGTTCCGGGCCCCTTAAGCATGCATAACCCACTTTTCCAGAGCTCCCTGTCCCTGGAGTAGTCACACAACAGTTATAGGACCAGAGAAATATGTATTTATTGAAATAATGACAGGCAATTGAAGCAATTTACTACTTACAAATTGACTTATCATTAATAAATGTATGCTAATTGCCACTGCAAAATAGATGTGATTTGCTAGTAAAAAAAATAAGCAACAATATCGAACAATTAATTGTATGACAAATTACAGTTAATTGTTATTCTGAATATTTGCCAGACTGTTTGGTTCACAGTGATTAAGAAGTGACTGAATAAAAGCCTTAAGTAAATTATTCATTTTGATTTAATTGGTTTCCTACATATATATATATATAAGATTTCGTATGACAGTTTTTGTGCAAGTTGTTTTACAAACATATTTCCAACCACAGTATGGCCCAAATATATATATATATATATGAATTTGTGCAGATATAAATGTTTCCTTATGGTCATATACATTTTTAAGCTTGAGGTCTTTGCGTACTACCAAATATTACAATAAATTTGTAATTCAAAAGAGCGCGCAATAAATTTCAACACCTGCTCAAAACATGCCAAAAAAATAAAAAGAACGAAAAAAGTGAAAAATATAAATAGGTTGACTCAGTGCGGTTCTTGTTTTTTTTCTCCTTTTTTTTTGTCCAGCTTCTAAGGGCAGCTATGGTGGGTTCTGTGTGTGTGAACTGTGCTGAGGTAGGTGTGGGTTAAGTGTGTTGGGTGTAAGTTTGCTGATGTGTGCCTGTCGTTGGCATGGCAAAAGTACTTGAAGAATTACACACAATGCATGCATTATTCATGCTTACTTCAGAATTTGCGTTACAAAGTAAAAATGTTGTAAGGACACTTCTGCCTAGCTCGACACTCGTAAAGGACGCCGCCTGCAAGTGTGAGTGAGTGTTTGTGTGTGTATGTGTGTGTGTGTGTGTGTGTTTAGCAAGGAAAAACACGAATAAGGAAGTGTGACAGAATGAGAGCCTTGCCTAAGCCAAAGTGCAGAATAGTCGAGCCAGAAACACACACACAGACACAGACACACGCACACACACACAGAAAGAACAAACCCTCTGATAGATTAGAGTATTTGGCGTGGTTGGTTTACTGGTCGCTGCCCCTACCCACTCCGCTCCGCGCCATCTATCGCCAAGCATGGAATGCAAATTGCGGCGACAGAAACCGTTACTCGCCGCACAACAAATGTACATAATCATGTCAAATGTCAGCCCAGAGACGAATGCACGAAACGGAACGAAAGCGAAAGACAAGAAGGGAGAGCAGCAGAAAGAGAGTCAAACATTGAGAGTCCAGAAGAGCAGCCCTGTCAGTGGCATTTCAATTGGCTCTCGTCAAGTGGAAATTGCGGTAAAATTGATGAGTCCATCAAATATTGACAATTGCATATCTAATTCGGTCTCTGAAGGAAGGCTTGAAGAATTGAAGACATAAGACGACCATCTCTCTTTCCCTCCTGGCATAAATCAAACAGCTCAGATTGCAAGCACTCTTTGTCGCTCTTTCAATCTTTATCAATACTGTTCGGCGCTTATTAATCAGACCCTGGCATAGATGAACACAAAATATAATTTGACTTTACTTTTTCACTTCTTCTACATTATATTAACTTCTGTTATAATAAAAACCTCCCGTGTATTTGTATATATATAAATATATATATATATATATATATATATATATACACATATATTCTTGACCAGCATCAACAAACGAGTCTGTTCATGTTGAAGAAGCAGCCACTTACAACTCTATAAATATATTTGTACCTACAGCATGATAAGCAACAATAACAATGTGTGTCAGAGATTTATATATATATATATATATATATATATATGAATGAATGCATTTACCTTATGACACTATTCACTAAATATTAATGTGCCTTTTAGATTCGATGACTCTCTTAAATGGCAAGAAACTTTGCGATTTCTTGAATTTTTTTTTTGCCACTTTGATGACTTACAGACAAAAATATACACTATTCATTTTATCAAATGACACTGAACAATATACCTAAATTTTGGAGTGTGGAAAAGGGTACCACAAATCGAGCTCGCTTAAAAGCGCCATTTTTAAGTCGTTTTAAAAGCTTTTAACTTTTAAGGAAATTAAAGTGAATGAACTGCAACCGAAGCCGAAACCAAACATAACTGAACCGAATCGTAGTTGCTATCAAGCCGCACACGCTTCCATCATCAGCTTCCTCAGCAGCAGCAACAACAACAACAACAACAGAAGAATAGGAGCAAAAAAACTGCCAGAAAAACATTGTGGTTCAGGTTCTCATTCGCAAAACACAACATATAAAAAAAAAAATATATATATAAAAAACCAAAAAAAAAAAACCTACTGCATCATCAACTAGAAACATGTGGAAAATGGTCTGGGTTACTGGTCATGTGTGTGTGTGTGGGTGTGTGTGCAAGTGTGTGTGGTGGGTTTCTAGGGAGGTAGGTGTAAAGACGGTGGCGGCACGAGTGGAAATTATGTTGATAACCTCACATGATCCTGACATTAGAGCTGCCCCCAACTGCCTCTCCTGACTCTGCTGCTGTGGTTGCCCATGGGATGTAGCTATGGCAACGAAGATGGCAATGAGGATGAGGATGGAAATGTGCACGTACTGGCTTAAGTATATTTAAGCATATGGAGAGAATCAAGTGAAAATCAATAAAAACCAAACACGTCTACACAAATCACATGAAAATCGATGTGATGGCAACTTGCTCAACGAGGCGGACAAGCGTTGGATGGTTGGTGGAGTGGCTTAGGGCCGGGAGGGGCTAACTACGATTCCGTTGAAACCAAAACTTAAAGGATTGCGCCTTCTTTTTCTGATCCTTCGTCTTTCTTGTTGTTGATTTTATTGGTGAAACGTGGCATGCATTAGGTAAGTAAAAAGGGCAAAGCAACTACCGAATGTTGTATGCCCCATCTTATATAGCATGTATATATATATATATATTTATATAAATAATTCTAAAATCTATTAAAAATAATTGAAATGGCAGTAGAATAGCAGTAAAATAGTAGCAATATAGTAGTAGAATAGTAGTACATTGTAGTTGAATAGTAAATAGTAGTATGACAGTAGTAGAATAGTTTTAGAATAGTTAATAGTAGTAGAACAGTAGCAGAGCTTTTTGTAGAATATAAGTAGACTAACGAAAAACAGCAGTAGAACAGTAATAGTAGTTGCAGAATTTCCCTACTAGTTGTCAAAGGGTTATAAATGCTTGCGAGAATAGTATCAATATTGATAAAAACAACACTCTGTCCTTGTCTTTGGTGTTCAAGCGTAAATTTAAACAAATATGTGATTTTTGTGTGTATGTATGTGTGTAGGAGCGACAAACTCCCCTCCCCACACACCGGTAACAATAATCATCAGATCTTAATTCTTGTTGGAATCTTAGTGAACTTCACTCGCAGAGAAGGCAAATATATTTTTATTTCTTTTCCGTTGTTATGCGAAAGCACTCATTCCCTTGAGATGCGCTCAATAGCAATTGACGCTCGAGTTGCTCTTGAGTGTTTTGTTGTGATTCTCTTAACACACCTCGAAAGAGTAATCAACTGTCTCTCTCTTTGAGTGCAATTGGGAACAGTGGAACAACAGCTGATGACAAAACGAGTGCAGCTGTTCCGAATCACTCAAAAGAGACATATATAAAGAGAGAGAGAGCATGCGCTTATGCACTCATTTGACACTCTCAGTACATGGACAATTCACGGCCAAGGGGAAAAGTCACTCACACGTTAACGACTGCATCGGTGGCGACAGCGACGCCTACAGCGCTGTCGCCTAACAGAAAATTCACTATAAAAGGGGGTACGGGACTCGCCGGCCGGATAGTAGCTTTGGAGAACTGCTCCGTCATAGAAGTTGCCGCTCCTCTCAGCCATCGTCATATCCCATTGTGTGTGTGGCCGCAGTTTGTTGTTGTCTTTGTCGTTGCTGCTCTCCAATTTGTTGTTATTGTAGTAGTTGTGCCAAGCTTTTATCCTCAGCTGGCAACAAACTAAACACACTCTTCACCCACACTCACAAAGAGAGAGAAAGGGAGACACAGCTGCATGCACAGCTGTGAGCCGCGCCGAGAAGACTTGAGTTGAGAGTTAAGAGCAACAGCAACAGCAACAGAGAGAGAGAGAGCGAGGAAGCCATCGTCGTTCATCGCTGAATATTATTGTGTCCAGTCAAGCAGCGGCCGTCGCACGCAACACATCGCCACTCGATGCACGCACGGGGACGGAACGTCGCAAGCAGCAGCAGCAGCAAGCAGCCATTCACACACACAATACACATGTAGAACTTCAAACGATTTCGCAAACAAGCAAAAACATACAAAAAAAAAAAACTATAACAATTTCCAAGTGCTGTGCGTAAAAATTCAAAAATAAAAAAGAGATAAACATATAGATAGATAGAATAAATCGAGTTGGACACTAAGCCAGACAGACGGGCAGCAGTTTCGGCTTATATTTTGGTTTTTTTTCTTATGTTTTTTAGAATGTATTAAAATTTAAATGTTTAAAACTAGAATAACAAATTTAGTTGTTGATACTTTTTTCAATTATTTGTTAAACTATCGAGAGAGAGAGGGAGAGAGCAGTTACAAAATAAAATAGGGGGAGAGAGAGAGAAAGAAATTGTGTGCCGTTAAATCAACAAAGTGAAATAATTCTTCAATTAAAATGAAAGCAAATCAGATTTAAGATATAAAAACAAACACAATAGACACAAAACTCAAATCAAATTCTTGTGATTAAAGTGCATTTCTAATACAATATATATATACCACATATATGTAGATATATATACATATATATATATATATATATATATATATAGACACACACACCCACACAAATTTATTCAATTCTACAACTATCCACAAATCCACAACAAAAAATCAACAAAAACGCGTCGGCAAAATTAATAGTAGAAGAAGAGAGATATTCGCAGTAAAGAAAATTTCCAATTAACGCGAACAACAGCAACGCAGTGACATAAATTCCAATTTGAAATGAAGATGGAAGTGCTTTCAGTACAAAATCACATTCAGGGACAATTCGGTGTCATTGGTACAGCAAAAGTTAAAGGTGAGTACTACACACTCAACGAAAAATATTATTACATCCCCAATTGAATTAAAAAAAGTTGTAAAAAAAATCAATTAAATATATCTTCTGTTGCCAAATTTTGTATTTTATTTCCACATATTTTACATAAAATATTTATTTATTTTACTCAATATATCAATAAAAAAAAGAGCAAATAAATATTCTAATACTTATGCTAGAAAATGTTGATTTTTTTAATAAGTTCAAAAAATGTTCTATTTCAATTGTTCTGATTTTTGTATTTATGCATTTTGTTTACTTAACTAAAAATCAAAAATTTTTTTTTTATCATAAATTAAGTTTTTTTTAAGTATCCTTTAAAATGTTATATTTTTTAGTTGTTATTAAGCAACATTAAGTTGATCAAATTGTTTCAAAACTTAATTTTCAAACTGAAATCTCTCGTTTTTTCCGAAATTACCAAGAATAGAAGAAAATAAATGTCAAAACACATGACGTAAAACATTTATACCCCATTGAAATAGTCATTCAATTTTTGATTTTATTGAAACCCATTTCGAAATATTTGCATTAAACATTTTTGATGTGCTTTAAACAATTTGTTTTTTTTTTATGATTTTTTTGTTATCTTTCTTCCAATTTTCTTGATTTAATAGCCCTTTAATTAAATTAATTTGATATGACATGAAAACTTTTTATTTGATCTTTTCAACAAATCTCTTGAACATTTAAAATTTACACATTTCAATAATGAACAAAAGAGGTTGGTTTCTATTTTTTTTTTTAAATTTTTTCTTATAAAGCAATATATTTTTTAATTTGATTTCCTAGCATAAATCAGCAAATTAGCCAAGTATCCTATTAATTCAAAGGCATATCTTCTGAATTCTCTACGTCTTATATAGAAGCACAATTTCCATAAATATTCATGTTTTATCCACATGTTTAGACATTTTTCTCTCTTGCTTTTTTTTTTTAAATTTTGTGACTTGTGCATTTTTTGTGCAACGTGTTTAGTGCATTTTTTTCTTTTTTGTTTTTGTTCTGTGCATACATATCCTGTTCCTTGTGTCTGACGTGCGGATTATGCAACATCCTGTTTTAATCCCTGTCATTTTAAACTTGCCGTCGTGCAAATTAGACACGAACACGAGCCCAGCTGGGTAACTGTGAACTTGTATGTTATGTGTGTACGCATATAGAAAAACATATACATGCATATTTACACATCGAAAATTCTAAATCACCCAAAGGCAAAAGCAAACAGGCGACAATAAGAGAGGAGAGCATAAAACGGCAACGTTGCAAAAAAAAAAAAAAAACTTGAAACAGTACAAAAAAAATTTCTTTGATAAAATTGCCAAAATAAAAATCGAATTTTGATACTATTTGGCAGACATCAATATACAATTTTTTTATAAATGCATATCTTGAAGTTTTCTGGAACAAGTTCTTAAATAGCTTAAAAGTCCAACACTGGTGGGTAGGCAGCTCGATGTTGACGATGACATGCAACAACATGTCGTCACACAAAAACACACAGACACAAATACATCCATGCCTGCCAGAAACATTCTCATATGCACACCTTTTACTGACTGGCAGACCCGAAAGCTCCATGCCATACGAAGCAGCAGCAAAAGCAACAGCAGCGTAGGCCATCTCCTTCGCACTCTTTGGCCGGCCGTCTGTATTGTATGCGTGTACGTGTGTGTTTTTGTGTATTTGCAGTCAATTTAATTTCATGACTGACTGAGCGCATGCAATTTTATTATCGAAGGACACACACATACTGTTATGAGTTGATGGTAGTCATGCATATTCATATGCTATACAATCTGTGAAATCTAGCACCCGAATAAAGTTGTTTAATAATTACTTAATTTTTTCTTTCGTATTAATTCAAGCATAAACAGCAGATTTTCAACTACATTAGGGCTAATAGTTACAATCATCGTTGCAGCTCAGCTGTAATTGTTTATTAGAAAATGCATTATTTGTTGTTTGATGTTTTAAATGGTTTCAAATTTGGAATCAAACAAATTTTCGTTGTTCATATGTTATCTGCATTCCATCAATATACATAGATATGCATTTGTATATGTGTATTTTGTTTATTGTGCTGTAAATGAGAATTTATCGTGTGGTTAAAGTACTTATTTCATTGTTTTAAAACAGAGCCTTAAACCATTTATGCACCTATTTAACGATAATTTTAACTCAAGGCCACACAACCTTAACAAGCACAAACTATAAACACCAACCCAACTTAGCCTCAGACTACTTTGTGTATGGCAGAAAATAATTTCGAAGTTTGGTGCTGTTACTGTTGCTGCTCAGACAACAGAAGGCGCTGCTATAATAACAACAAAGAGAGCTTTAACGTGCGGCTCAGGTATCTTCATAAATGCGTATGTTTTCACTCAAAAGAACCTACATTGGTAGCTTGATGCTGTTGCCAGGCTCTGTTAGCGTTATTGTTTTTCTTGTGCTTTCTTGTTGTTATTGCCAATTTTGAATGCATGTAAGACAAGCAGTCGCAAATGTCGTGTGATGTGCCCGTAGTCATGGAGAGGGATGAAGGAGGGTGATAAAATGCGCGTGTGTGTGTTTCTCTGTGCTTGTCTGTTTCCTTTTCGGTTTCGCTTTTGACTTTGCAGTGTAAAGTTTACACAAACCCTTTTCATGGCGCACTTGACAAGCACATATGCATATACATAAATACACATTTACACAGTGACAGACGCAGATAAACACATAAAGAGAGCCGCAAACATGTGCTGTTAATTTCTTAATTACGCGGGTGCACTTAACCAGAGATATAGATTGAGAGAGACGGAGGGAGAGAGAAATTTCTCATTCAGTTTATGCATTGAAGAATGAGCATTGTATGTATGTATGAGCACAAAGAGCTTTAGCGCTAATTACATGAAACCGTCGTCGAGTCAAGCAAAGTTTGTGATTTTACATATATACATATGTATTGTAAAAAAGGGACTGTGGTTAAGTATAGATAGTTTTTTTTTTACTTTTTCCTTTATATACACAAAGTTTACTTAAGTAAAGGCACTCCAAAATAAAACACATTTATATTTGTACACAGTGCTAGAATATTCAATTAATATAGTTAAAGAATATTGCATTAAATATCTCTCCAAACTTCGCTTTGAAGTTTTCTCCAGTTTGGTGTCACTGTGCGGCTGCTGTGCTCAGCTTAGCATTTTGTATTTGTCTACTTGAGTATTAAAATAACAACTGCACAAGCAAAAAATAAAATAATAAAAAAATAAAAACTGTGCTCAGCAGCCAAAGGCAAAAGAGCCAAAGAGAAAAAGACCGATAAGGGGGAAAGGGAAATGGAGAACAGCAGCTACTGCTGCACAGTCAAAAGAAACTGCTGACTAACGAACGCAACGAGCAAAACGTAGATGGGAACGACGGACGATGGACGGGACGGACGAAACGCAATCGTCAGCTGGAAACGATGGGGCCGGATATAAGAGAATGAAGAAGAATGGAGAGGGGCGAAGAGAGCGCAATGCATTACCTAGTGGCTGGTTAGTAAAGAAAGAGGTGGAAGGTAGGAGAGATACGGCTTAAGCGAACGGCTGATTTTCCAGCTGTTGTTGCCAGGTGATTTCAGCACGCCCCGCGCCATGGAAGCATTGAGTGTGTTTGCCGAGTCTGCGTACAGCCAATGAGTGCAGTTTTGAGCTTGCGCAACACAAAGCTAGAGAGAGAGACATAGAGAGGGAACGAGAGTGTGTTTGTATTATGTGAATGATTGCAAGGCTTTTTGCCGGTGGCGCAACGCAGACATCAGCTGTTTTTTTTCTTTTAGTCTGGTTTCAATTTAAGTGTTTTTTTTTTGTGTGAGTTCTGCCGGTCGATGTGGTGACTAAATAAGCTTCTTCTTTTGCTCTCCTTTCACGCAATTGCTTCGCAGACTGGACGAGTCCGCTAACGGCACCAGCAGCAACGGTGGGCGTCGCAGCCACTGTGAGCGAGGCAAACGTGGATATCGTTGATGTTGATGTGGACGTTGTCGATGGACACCCGGCATCGGTGCTGCACATGCGTCAGCATCAATCGCTTAACACGCGACCGCGTCTCTCCTCCAACTCTTCTACATCATCATCCGCTACAGCAGCAGCAGCCGCCGCCGCCGCAGCAGCGTCGGCTTCCATTAAGCCAATGGCGGCGAATTTCGATATCGCCTACATGCCTAGCATGTTGCCAGCGTCGCCGCTGCAGTCGACGTCGGCGTCACGCATCGGTGCCATTGACAACCTGGACGATGTGAGCGCCAGCGCTGTGCAGGAACTTTCGCAGCAGCTGCAGGCAAAGCTTCGCGAGGCGAAAAGCGAGCATCTCGCCTGCACCGAGGTGACGCTGCCCAACGATCTCATGCAGCGCATTGCTGCCGAAATAATACGCATGTCGGAGCGAGAGCCGTGCGGCGAGCGTGCCTGCACCATATTCATTGAGTTCGAAAGCGAGCCGAACAACGTCAGGTGAGTGCGACAGAGACAAACACAGCAATAGAGAGCCTTAAGATCAGTAAAAGCTTTTGATAATTCGCTTAACAGTTGCTACTCCAAATACACACAATGTACTGGGCCCAGCAGCGAAAAGAGTCCATTACAAATTCCATTCGTAATCTATATATTTCCGTAGTCCGAAAGTATGCGTTACCCAAAAGCCTTGTAAATGACTGCAGTTGCATTCAAAATGTAGTTACATATATTACAAATAGAGAATACTATTTTAGAGTATAAACAAATTTCAAATAGATTTAAACAGACAAAAAACTACGTATTAAAAATATGTAAAATGGCGTCGATGAGCCACTATTCGTTATTCACTAGTCCGCTACTGGGTTATTTTCGTTATTTTATTTAGTTTTTATAATTAAAGCTCAGATGTATAACGGGACAATTTAATGATAATGGTTAATTTGCTTGCAGACGTATTTCCTCGTTCAAAGTTGATCCGGACACTGTTTCTATTTTCGAGCTTTATCTGACTCTCAAGCAGGACAAGAGCGGGTGGACATCCCGACTGCCGCAGTTCATCAAGTAAGTTGTATTTTTTTTTATATAAATTAAAATTTTAACACATAATTATAATAATTGATTTATCCTTTTGTATAGAAATCTAACGCGCAGTAATACGATTGTGATCAGTCCCGATTTTACTTTGACCAAGAACAAGCTTTACTCCTCCGAGTAGATGCAACAACGCAATGAGGCAAGCAAATGTGTATATAAATTAGTTTATATATATGGAGGTCGTTATTGTGGGTGGGGCGCTGTTCTCAACTCATTACACACAATCCCTCCGACTAAGTAAATGATGAACAACAATAAAAATAACAACAACAACGACAACAAATAAGAAGAAGCAGAAGTTGAAAAGGTAGCAGGCGAAAAAGAACAGCGAATATCAGTAGCTTTCACTTTGTAAGCGCTGCACCCTTACCCTCCACTTCCCCCCACGTCTTCGTCTTTCACTAAAAACCCATCAAAACAAAAAAAAACTAACAATAACATATAAAAAAAAAAAAAACAACCCATATAGGCAAACTTTGGACCAGAACTCAACTAATTCAGCAAAACACAACAAATCAACTCAACAACAACAAATATAAACCAACAACAATGATGTATTTTGAGACCTTAAAACCTTAAGCATAACTAAAAACACAAAACAAAACAAAAACACAAATCAACTGCAGTTGCAGGCAACTTAAAACTCTTATTGGACTGACTTTTTGGCTTATAAAAAAGGAACTTTTTGAAAAAAAAAAAACAAACGAAAACAAATATATTAAAAATATTGTAAACAAGGGGGAAAACAAAAAATTCAACAAAATTTCACTCAGTGAACGGTTGCCGATTATCCGTTTTTTTTTTGTTAAACCAAAACAAAAGCAACAAAAAAAACTCCAAAAGTAAGAGTATTAATCGAATAAGCTATGTATGAGGAGGAAGAGAGAGTATATGTATCACATTAAAAGAGCAAATACAAATTCTATATAATGTGCTAGTTGATCATATGTATAAAGTATGTGCAAGAAATCTATGATATATGTAAATATATATATATATATATATATGTACTTATGGATATGTATGTATGTTTTTCTTCGCGATCTTATTAAGCTATAAAATCTCTACACATACATACATGCATGTATGTATATATATATATATATATTTATATATGATAAACAAACAATAAAGCAAGTGTTGAGCAGAAACTGAAGAGAAGCAGATGCAAGCAAAAAATAAAAATAAAAATAAAAAAACAAAGTTGATGTGATATTATATATAATAATTATGAATATTTAAACACAAAACAAACATACCTACACACACACACACACGCATATATAAAAAAATATATATACATATATACTTAGCAGCAGATGAAGAAATTTTTAATACTTTGTACACGTAAATATATCTGATTTGTATTACCTTAAAAACGGTATCTCAAAAATACGTTTTCACACACAATATTTAATGATCAAATGAATGTTTTCAACAACTTAGCCACAACCAATTGAAATCAATTTATTCTGTTGATTTTTTTTTATTATTTAAAATTTCTTTCTTGTGCAGAGTTTCAAACTCTGTCTATCTATACAGATATATACAATATATATAAAATATTTATAATATTTGATGTGTTTCTAGATTAAGATTTTAATATTAAAAACAAACAAAACAAAACAAAAGCAGAGAATTCATTGTGTGTAGCTGTGTATTTAACTTTAGCTTAGTTTATAAAACAAATACAACAACAAAATGACACTTAACAATTGGCATACATGCATAAATCATTAATAATTATGTTTAATATTTACACACAAAAAAAATATATATATTATATGTATAATTTGTGGCAGCTGGGTGTTTGTGTTAATATGAGTAAGATCGGCTAAAAAACTGATCAAGAAATTGACAAATTTGGCAAATCATGAAAATGTTTGGAAAAAAAATAATGAAATCTATAAAGTCATCTGTGTTAATAAATTTTAAAATATTTTATAGCGTAGCATAACTAAACAAAAACTGAAAACAAATTTAAAATCTAATAAATTGTAAATGCCGATCTGAAATTTTTTTTGTAGAGCTACAACAAAAAACATTTCATCTCAAAAAGCTACAAGTATTTGACAAAAAGTTAAGCTACATTACTTTTTAATAATTTATGCACACAAAACGAACGGAATTTATTTATTATTATTCTTCAACCCATCCCCCCAAAAAAGATCTCGTTAAAGCAAAAGCATAACAAAAAAATATAAATAAAAGTCTCTTGTAAAAAACAAAATATCCAGGCAAAAAAAAAAATATTTTTATTTTGAACAGTTCAGTTTCAAAAAAATATAATAACTAATAAACCAACAAAACCGAACTTATTAAGTCAAGATAAAAAAGAAAACTAATTTGCAAATCATTTCAGTTTTTAAGTTGCTTACATTTAAAATGATTAAAAAACAAAAACAAAAACAAATGTAAATAGAGCAGAGACAAAAAAAAAACAGAACCACATGATCTAAGCGTATCTAATGTATTAAAAAAAAAAAAGCTAAAAACAATGTGAACATAAAAACTATGCAAGCAAGTGAAAAAATAGAACCATGAATGTGATCTATTTAATAATAAACAAAAAAACAAAAACAAATAAAATCATTTGACACGTTTGAATTTTTTTCTTAAATCATAATACTAAAATATTACATAAATAAATGTAAACCTTTTAATTTGTAGAACTTAAAATATAATTTTCCACTTAAACAATTCGTTTTAATTGTACGCCAGGCTTAAAAAAAGAAGAAAAAAAAATCTTCAAAATCGTAGAACGCAAAGCTTTTAATGTTGAACACTTTTTCTAGTTCTTGTTTTTTTTTTCTTTGTTTGCATTTGTCACATTTTTGGTTTATTGTTCTCCAAAATGGATGGGTGTAAAATGTAAAAAGAATTTGAATCTTAGACACGTCCAGTGCTCCTCAAAGTATTTGTAAACAATAATGATATTTATATAAAAAAAAAATACAAAAAGGTAAATGAAATCAATGGAAGGATATTTAAATACCAAACTATGAATAATTAGCTATTTATGAATATGATATATATAGTATTAAATTTATGAATCGAATATATATATGTGTCTGTGTGTTTGAAGTGTAGAGTTTTTACATTCTCCTATATGTATATAATGCACACATCCATATATATACATAGGTAGTATCTATGTATGCATGCATGTGTGTGTGTGTGTGTGTTTGTGTTTCTTAGAAACGGAACCAATTAATGCATTCAATATTATCAATATTCATAAACAATCAATTACAAAAAACGAAAATATAAGAAAAAGAAAATCCTTTAAGAAATGCAAAAAAAAGTCGATAAACAAACTACACTTCTCTCCTATCATTCCACACACACACACATTGTAAATTTTGATATTTAAATGCAATATATTAACTAACTTGTAATGAAAAGAAAAGAAATCATTTAAAAATGTATTTAAGCGATTATCCCACCATGTGATTAAATACGAAATCTTTATTTTCAATTATGTATAAAACTGCAAAAAAGTTGATTTTAGGGGGAAAAAAAATAATAAGTACTTTAAATATTATTATATTTTGTTGTAATATTGTTGACTCGATACAATCACCGAATTATGCAAAAACTTAAGATGCCATTAGAGACAAGAAAGAAAAAAAAAATGATGAATTGTATGCTAATTATGATATATGTTATTAGAAATCACGAAAGAACCAAATTTAATTCAACAAATACTCAAATTAAGTTAACAAGTTGCTTAAAAACCATTTCTCCATCAAATACATTCGAAAATGGGAATAAAAAAGTCAATGTTGTAAATCAAGTTGCTACACTCACATATATACATATAAGTATGTGACTAGAAGTAATGTTTAACAATTTCCATATATTATATCTATAAAATACACAACCACACACACACACACAAACACAAAGGCCTACAAAGAAGGATACAAAGCAAGAGCAAAAAAAACAACAAACAATATTAATATACAATATATATATATATCTGAATATATATATATATGTGTATGTAAAAACAACAAACAAATTTAAACTTTAGTAGCGCTTAACAAATTCTAGCAATTTAACAAATTTTAATTAATCAAAATATGAAAAAAAAACATATATATATATATATATATATAAATACAAAACAAATGCAAAATACTGCAATTTCATTTTCTCTGTGTAAAAGTTGAGTAAAAATAAAAGAAAACTAAAAAAAAAAGAATTTTTAAATGTGAACAAATGTTTTATTTTCTTTATACTGCTAGACTTAAAGTAAAGGAACGAGCTTTCTTAGACACGAAACACGAAGCGACAATTAAGCTTATTATTCTCATTGGCTTGTTACTGGCGACTCAAGCTCATGGTTGCTGTCTTAGCTAAAAGTGTATAGCTGTGTCACACACCACAAATGCTCTACCTTTCAGCTCGCAGCCAATAGCATGCCGGCTCTTACTCTCCGTCAAACTAGCTTAGAGGCCGATGAGAGCAATCAGATCCTGAGCTAAGCTTTCATTGAGCCAATCGGCTGGCAGCAAGTGTGTATAGTTCGGCTTCACTGTGCTGCTTTTGCGCAACCTTCATCACTCGTCCAACGTTGCTTGGCGGTAACAGACGCGTTTCGTTAGTGTTTAAACTGTTGTTGAATTTTTGTGAATTCCGCGCGTTGTGTTTTAATTTGCATTCGCTTTGAAGAATTTAAATAATGCTTGTTCTATGATTGGTAGGTGAAAAACCAGGCTCTCTCTCACTCTCCCCCAATCTCGCCGTGTGTAGTTGTGTATGTGAGCGAGATGTTAATATCAGATAAGAAGAGTTGCTTGTCAACGTAATCTGAGAAATCTAGTCTTTTGTTAAGACTCCTTGTGGTTTCAAGTTGCGGCCTTTCTTTGACTCACAATGTGTGTGCGTGTGTGTGTCTGTGTATCGATGTATGTGTTAGTGTGTGTGTGTGTGTGTGTGTAAAGTAATTCAGATGGATACCAATAAATGACTTAAGTGACTTAAAATACTCGCATGAAGATCGTTAATCTTTCCCGTCCAGAGGAATTAAAGGACGCACCCAGACTAAAATGGCAGCTAAAATTAGCTAATCGATTAATGGCAATCAGACAGTGGTTAAATTAATAATTTAGTGCAAGGACTAATCCAATTAGTCAATGCACAACTAATTGACAATATCGCCCACTTGATAAACCAAACAATGGGCAACTAATTATATTAAAAATAAAGAAATAAATAAAACCCATTTCAAAGCTACACATTATTCTTATGGCAAGAACTTATTATCCAAAATGAAATTGAATGGATGGCAAAATCTAAAAGAAAAATCCAAATTTCCTTTTATTATTATTAATCAATTGCTGACGCTATAAATCGCATATTAATGGACTTGTTGTAAACTCCTTTAACAAGCAAGAAGTCTGTTCAAATATCATTAAGTATTTGCGGCAAGATGTTTGTTAGTTATTCCAGAACTGCATTCATAAAATTTATGCAATCTTCACTTTAATATGATTCATATGCAAACGGTTCTTGGAAATAGCCCGGCCAAAGGAGCCACTCCAATTTTGCAACAGATGCACTGCAGCGATATAGAACGCTTCACGTTCTTCTCCTAAAGCAGAGTTGCGAACGGATTTTCTATCAATATGAAACTCAAAATTAAAGAAAATATAATAAAAACTGCTGGCGTTTTTCTTATTCCCCAAAAGTGTAGACATTTAAATAAATTTGTGATTATTAATATAAATTAGATAATATAAATTATAATCTAAGTTTAGCAGTTTCTGTTTCATAAAACACCGAAAAAACATTCCAAGAACTCTTTTTCAGGTACTTTTAGAGTTATCCATATCCGCTGAAGAAATTTAGAAATATTATCATAATTTCAATGCTAACTCATTTATTTGAAAATGTATACAATATTATTTATAATTGGAAATTTCGATTCGATTTATTTAATATTTATATTTTTGTTGGGCGTATAAGGATGTTGACATTTCTGACTGTGTTTCACCTGGGTTACTACTGCAGAAGGAACTGAGTAATCAGTTAAATTATAATTATATTATAGTTAATCCAGGATACCACCAGCCACCAGCTACCCAGTCATTATTACGACCGAATGTGCTGAATTTTGGGTTGGCGTCTCTTCGTAAAGTATCATATCCGACTCTGCTAATATATTCTCCTAATCCAGTCGATATTGATCGCTCTCATCAGCAATGGCAAAATGCTGATATCTTACAGTTCTGTTCCAAAAAAATCCATGTAGATATATAAAAAATTCATGGGGCTGGCTGCTCGTCAAGAGATGGATCTTCTCCAAGCCCAAGAAAAAGTCGCCAACAAGAGTACCAAAGCCTTCACGGTATGCATAATTTGAATGTTCAAAGTCGGACTCCCGACATTTTATACAATTGATAAGAGGCACAGCGAAGGATGACCTTCTCCAGTATCACGGATAAGAAACCAAGTCAATAAATTAATTAGTGATGCATTAATCTATAAAAATTTATACATATTTGACAATAATATAATATATATTTAATTATTGATAACTAAACTGGTGCATCGACTGATCTTAGTATTAATGATGATCCTAAAATCTTAAAGTTAACAATCTGAGAGAGAGTAAACAAATAAATGGGTACACTTTCAATTGTGGCTTCTGATTGTAACCTTAGGGGAAGTTCATCTGAAAGAAGTTGGACATATTTATGGCTAGGTGCGCATTGCCCCTGTCATGCATACGCAGGCCATTCTCTGCAATTTTTGCCATTGCGTCTTCACGGTAAAAGGCTCCGTCGCCCTCGTTTCTCCTAGATATTACCTTCCACGTATTTACCTCTATCCCAAAAGCCAGTAAAGATTCGGAGGTTCTGTCCTCACTTCTTAGACAGTATATCGTGATACAGTGGGGTGATGGTACTTCATCACCCACTTTGCAATCGAGGGGTTCGCCCATCCATCTATGTAATCTCGCCGCAATGGCTCTCAGCCAATTCGCAGAGTTCTCATCTGAGCATTCCACGACCAGAAATCGGGCCCGAATATTCGTGAATATTCGCAAATAACCTCTTCCAACTTAGAGAGCTTTCCGTGGCTGAACAATACCTGGGGTATCCACAGGGAGCATGGTTACTTTCACTCTCTTTGTCATATCTGCATTCGTGGTACGGTGGATGTTTGCGAGGTGGGCTTCTTGGCGGCTGCTCGTGAAGTGCTCGGGCGTGGGCCCAGTCCTACCGTTGCTTTTTCCACCCTTGCCGCTAATGGTCCGCAAGCTGCACTCCTGACCGCCGGGCACACTATCTTAGGAGTGACCAATGGAGGCGTTAGGGTGCTCCTGTTGCTTGGTCCCTCGGCTCCTTTGCCTTCAATATGGCTTCAACTGGAGTAAGTCCTTGCTGGAGGTATCTTAGATACCACTTGTCCTTAGAGCCGCAGAGGTTGCGAAGGTTCGGGTCATCCAGCCCACCGGGGTGTCCCCTTAGTGGTAGGAGATCTACCCTAATTTTTACCTTCTGCTTTGTTGCCGGTTGTGGTGGTCCGACCAACACATTCCCGCGCAATGAAGTTGTGGCATGCTGTACCTACGGCACTCTCCTGTAAGGTGCTGGAGGAGCACGCTGTGGAGCATGGTCTACCACACTAGACGAACTCCCGCCCTTGAGGGTTCTGTCCTCCAAATGTATTGCGACAGGCTCCGCGGTGAGAAAGAAGCTATATCCGCCCAGGAAGAGATCCGCACTACCCAGGTAAGGCTAATTAGGCAGTCGCCATTTGCCTGAGCTCACGGTAAGAGACTAGTTATTTATCCGGGCCCCCAGCCAGGCTGACTCTCGGCACGGTCCGAGTCACACCTTAGTCCGGTCCGAATACAGATGTGGGGGTAGGGAAGGGTTAGGTACACTCGTGCAGGGAAGTTGGGGTTGTGTGAGTCTATGCTTTTGAAGAGGCGGCGACACAAACACCTCGTCAGTACAATTGGCATTATCGTACCCGGTGTTTGTCCGGTACTGCTTATTTACGACAAATCTCGTGTTATTCGCAGCTAACCTCCCCGAGGACAGGCCTTTCGCTATCCGCAACCCGCGACCCTCCTGGTGGCCTCGGCTCAGCCCCAATCGAACCATCCCACAAGTTCTTTTGACCTGAATCTGTCTTATTAAATATTATTAATATATTTATTAAATTTACTCCTCGCCACTTGAATAGGTCAGCCCGTAAAACTGTTTCTATCGCACACTGGGACACCCGAGTTCTCAGATCTAATTAATATCCTTATTTAATTAACATATATTCGATAGCTTTTATCGATTCTCCTTAAGTTTATGTGTTATCTTTATAATTAACACACCTGAACCATATTCAACGAACTCTTAGTTTTGGTGAAGTTAGTCATCAATTTATTAATTAATTTTGATTATTAATTAAATAGATTTAGGTGTTTATATAGTTATCCATATCCTTCGGAGAATTAAACACACGCAAGCGGAAATAGATAGAAATTTATAAAATTTGATACAACTTCTATAATTATATTTGCAATTCATAATTTGTGCATTGATGACGGTCGTATAAGTATTTTAACTTTTAGCAAATGTGCATTCGCAAATATTTTTTTCGATGAAATGTTATAATAATTATTGAATCTACAGTGGAAGACATAAAGAAAACATTAATAATTGGAAAGGTGATGTAGAGAATTAGTTACTTACAATAAAACGCAAAAGCTCTTAAACCACCATCCAAATTCGTATACTTTTGGACAATAATTGCCCAAATACTCAAAATAAATCAAATTATCAACATCATATGTGCTAAACTTTGCATTATTTTCCAAATGAAACAGACCGTCTGTGGTGTTGCCATGGAATTCACTAACACTCAGCTGATATCCATCGTTTTCGCCAGCGATGGCAAAGTCATTATATCTTGCATATTCGATTTCTCCATTTATATATTCTATGTGCATATAGAGTTCATGGGGTTGGGTACTCGTCAACAGATGAATCTTCTCCAACCCCAAGAAGAAGTCGTCATCCAATTTACCAAATCCTTGACGGTATGCGGCCCAATCCCTGTTAAAGTCATAACTTTCACGGTTTCGTTGCATGATAACTGTCCATCCAGGACCTGCTGTCTCCGAGTCACATAAAGCATCAAAGGAATGTTTACCGACACGGATGTTACGAACGCCCGTCTCATTAAAGCTAGAGCAAGTTACGTAGAAATCGCCTGGTAAATTGGATAACTCTTTATTCTTTTGTTCAATTATTTTTTGATGTTTGCCCAACTGTGTTTTTAACTCCTTCAGTTGGATTTCGTCTCTAATAATTTGATCATGTAGAGTATAATTTAAATTGGATAACTCTTGATTCTTTCGTTCAATTATTTTTTTATGTTCGTCCAACTGTGTTTCAAACTTCATCGATTTGATTTCAACTCTATTAATATCATCTTGTAGAGTATAAATTAAATTGAATATATCCTGATTTTTTTGTTTAAGGGTTTTTTTATGTTCGTCCAACTGTGTTTTAAACTCCATCGATTTGATTTTATCTACATTAATTTTATCTTGAAGAGTGTTATTTAAATTGGATAATTCTTGATTCCTGATAAGTTCAATGGTTTTTTTATTTTCGTCCAACTGTGTTTTTAACTCCTTCAATTGGATTTCGTCTCTAATAATTTGATCATGTAGAGTGTCATTTAAATTGGATAACTCTTGATTCTTCTGTTCACTGATTTTTTTATGTTCGTCCAACTGTGTTTTAAACTCTATCGATTTGTTATTATCTACATTAATTTGATATTGTAGAAAGGAATTAAAATTGGATAATTCTTGATTCTTGATTAGTTCAATGGTTTTTTTATGTTCGTCCAACTGTGTTTTTAACTCCATCAATTTGATTTTATCTATATTAATTTGATATTGTAAAGTGTCATTTAAATTGGATAGTTCCTGATTCTTTTGTTCAATGGTTTTTTTATGTTCGTCCAACTGTGTTTTAAACTCTATCGATTTGTTATTATCTACATAAATTTGATATTGTAGAAAGGAATTAAAATTGGATAATTCTTGATTCTTGATTAGTTCAATGGTTTTTTTATGTTCGTCCAACTGTGTTTTTAACTCCATCAATTTGATTTTATCTATATTAATTTGATATTGTAAAGTGTCATTTAAATTGTTTAGTTCCTGATTCTTTTGTTCAATGATTTTTTTATGTTCGTCCAACTGTGTTTTTAACTCCATCAATTTGATTTTATCTATATTAATTTGATCTTGTAAAGTGTCATTTAAATTGTTTAGTTCCTGATTCTTCTGTTCAATGGTTTTTTTATGTTCGTCCAGCTGTGTTTTAAGCTCCTTTGATTTGATGTCATCTTTATTAATTTGATCTTGTAAAGTTTCATTTAAATGGAATAGTTCTTCGGTATTTTGTTCAATGGTATTATTACATTCGAGCCACACATTATTAAGCACCTGCACTTTGGATACATGGTATTCGATTTCTTTTTGTTGTTTGGCGATTAAAGCATTTTGTTGTATCCTACAATTCTGTAAATATTGATTATTTAATTAATTCTTGATTGATTGCGAAGTTACATTGCTGTTTCTATTCTTGTTAGACTATTCAAAATATAAGTTATTTTATTTCACAATTCTTAATAGTCTCGATGTTGGCGAAGACTGATGAATATTATATTTAGAACATGTCACTTTTGAAATATATTTAAGACTTAATTGCTCACAAGTTGTTCGGTAGCTGAAATTTCGTTGGAGGATTCTCCTTTGATTAGCATCAGACTTATGTAGAAAGTAAAGAAAACACAATTTAATTTCATCTTTTTCTGCTATGGTCTGGACTTAATAGAATCAGATGTAGACTGAATGTTCAGAGTCAGAATTCCCGCATTTTATAAGATTGAGAGGCACCACAGGCACAGGTCAAGTATTTCTGATTATAGGTCAATGGCGATAATGGTAGTCCATTATCAGTAAACTCAAGACGAATCCAAAAATAAATTTTGATTATTATAATCTGAGAGCCATCACACAAATAAATAAATAAATAAATGTGCGGAAAAAGTTTACTTTGAATGGATCAAATTTAGTAATTGAGCTACTTTTGATTTTCATTTAAATTGTATATTCTAATAACAACAAATGCTGGCAGATGGAAGCAGAATTTGACTTAATAAAGTTTATATATATTCTTGATCAGCAACAAAAGCCGAGTCGATTAAGCCACTTATGTCTGTCTGAACAATCCTATGTCCGCATATTAGCAAATAAGTATCTGAATTCTGGATACATATATCTATATATATAATTATATGTATCTATCTATGCTGTATAAGTCGTGGCAAAATGTTGACTTCAGTTTCAGGTTTTTAAATAAAAAACATTCGTTTGTCTCAAAATTTATTGGATGATCTATTAATATCAACCGTTAAAAATGAGATAAATTGCATAATTGTGGACAATATATTTAAGGAATAATTTGACAAATATGCCTACAAGCTGTGCTTTTATCGATATCGATTATATATAACAGCTGGCTGAAGGGTATCTTCTAGTTGAGCTCTCTAAACGGAGGTGTTCTTTTTCTGCTGACTGGCGCCAGAGCTGCTTATGAGTCACATGTTTGTCTTCCTCTTTCTGTGTGTATTTGTGTGTGTGTTTTTGGTTAAAACTGTTTGGCATTAACAATTTGCCAATTGCATTCCCAAGGTATCAATTTGCAATTGAAATTCGTGTCGCTTTCAGCTCGTGCCCTCAAACGAAAAAGATAAGCTGCACGGGTGCAAGGGAAGTGTACTGGTCAACTGGGCTGGCTTAGCATGGAGCACAACAGCAGTGGCACAGAGGCAACGGATGTGGATGCCACCACCAGCGAGAGCAACGAGTTGGCCGCTCGGCCCATACAAATCACCTCAATCGATGGTTTCTTTAATCGTAAACGCGGCAGGCCGCCAAAGAATCGCTTTGTGGAGGTCTATAAAATCGTAAGTAAATAAATCTTCTCTCTCACTCTCTCCCGCTCTCTCTTTCTCTGTCTCTCTCTCTCTCTTTCTCTCTATCTATGTGTTAATATAACTCAATGTACAGTCAAAATTGTCCAAGTTAATCAGCACTTTATTTGAAAATAAATAAAATACGTTCAACTTGTACAAAATATTTAACAGCTTTTTAATAATCATCAAATTTCAGAATTCCCAGAATTGTTCAGTGACAATTTTGTAAATTTTTAAATTTAATTTTATTGTTCATATAAAAATGAAATACGCTCAACTTGTACAAAATATTTAACAGCTTTTTAATAATCATCAAATTTCAGAATTCCCAGATTTGTTCAGTGATAATTTTGTAAATTTTTAAATTTAAATTTATTGTTCATATAAAAATGAAATACGCTCAACTTGTACAAAATATTTAACAGATTTTTAATAATCAGCATATAAAGTGATAATTTTCTCAAATTGACGCCATATTTTATTCTATTAATTTTTCATACACTTAAAAATTAAATTAACCTGTCCAAAATGAATATCTGTAGCAGCAGTCAATGCAGGTTTTGTGAGATCGAGGAGGAGTCTTCAACTCACATCCTAACAAAATGAATCGCCCTTGCCAGGAGAAGATGCAGCATCCTAGGGATGCATGTTATGAATGTCAAAGACATAGCAGCTCTCGACCCATCAAAGATCCTGAGATTCGTTCAGAAACTGGGGTTGATGGAGGAGCTATAAGCTCGGAAGGGGGCACAATAGATCAATCAGGTCGCAGTGCACAAAACCCCAAATAAATAATAAATAATAAAATTAAATCTGTCTGAGATTTAGCAAATCGCCTTTGTATAAATATCTCCTTGAATAATAAAAAACCATTTTCTGGTTTAAAGTGTAAAATGTTTTCAAATAAAATATATGAAAAATTAAAAGTTTAATGTTAAATGATAATAAAAGTAATGTCAAATAAAAAATTGTCCATTTAATTGAGCAAACTATATTCCAAATCGTAGAAAAATAAAGCCTGAAAAAACTGGTTTTCAGATAAACACAATTTTCCGTTGTAGAAATTTACTTTCTTCATTTTGAGCTCAGTGTATTTTTTCTAAGTGTAGATAGTCAATGTGACTAATCTGTAAAAGACATAAACTTCTAAGAAATAATATATATATAAATATATTTTTTTGTTATTATGATGAAAGCTATTCTGATTAAATATGTTTTTACTTGTGTCGCTTTTGAAATAGTTTTTCTTCTACTCGATTTTTAATACTATTTTCGATGTTCCTTTTTTTTGCGTGGTTTGTGTCACCTCCGACGCGCCCCAACTAATGCCACTGCATACTTACACACACACACACACACACACACATAGGAATTTGCGCCTATTTGCATTGATAGACTTTCAGAGGGGGTAATAGGTATGGAAGTTAGGTGAGGGGGTGGCGGTGGGGGGTTTTGTGCCAAATGTGGCATTTTATATGCCGTGTGTTGAATTGAGTTTTCGGATTTGGTTTTTGCCATATTCGTCATATTAATATTGACAACGAGTGTTTCCGCATTTATTTCACTTGCCCGTCTGTCGACAACAATACACACAATACACTTCACTGAATCTCCCCCCCCTCCCCTCCCCACACACACTTACACACACACACCATTACCCAATAGACCGCTCCTCTTCATCTGGCTGGCGTACGTTTTGTGCCTTTAACTGTCATTTTCATAATTTCTACATTTTTGAGCCCAGTTTGTCGGCTCTTTGCACATACAAGTGCGTAAGCAAGCATGAGTGTGTGTGTGTGTGTGTAAGTGTGTGTTTACGATTATCCAGCCCACGCGTCAGTCTCTGCGCCATAGACGAGACGGTGTGGCTTGCGGGTAGCGGTGTGAGGCAGGTGTTGGCCAAGTACACAAAATTGTTATTTTGTATCTTTGTGATTGTCGTTTATGTGTGTGCGTCTGTGCGTGTATGTGTGTGTGTGTGCGCGTGTGTGAATTGAATAATTTAAATAAATATTTTGTGCATTGCCTTTTGCGGTATTCTGTGTTTCTTTTGGGTAATAAACTAAAGTCGTCTGCTTATGCGCATTAAAGACCTACATTTGTCAGACACAGGAAGAGACCTAAAAAAAAGCCGCTTGGAAAGAAAAAAATATAAATATAAATAATTTGTTAGCTTTACTTAACTGCTTTTATCAAACTTTATTCATTTCGTAATATCTTTCAATATATTTTGTTAAATCTGTTACATTTTAAATTCGCATTTGCTAAAATTAAATTAAATTATTAAAGTAAATCTTCATTCAGGCTTCAGTTTTCCAATTGATAATTAATGATCTCCATGTTTTTTATATAGCCATGAATACAAATTCAAATCCGGCGAAATTACGCTCAACATTTTTTACACATTAACAATAGCTCTGAATATCAATGATAAATCAGATTAAAAATCTAACCAAATTATATATTTTTATTGTACTTCTCGGAGAATTACAATTTCAATTGTTTCATCACTTTTAAAGCGTCCCTCGGTGACCGCCCTCGTCAGTCGAATCTGGCGATTAAAAGGAACGACACAACTACAAATAACATATATATATATATATATATATATATATATAATGTATTTAATCATATAAGGTGTGTGTACTTATATGAATGTGAATATGAAACTTATCAGTTTAAGCCAAACACGTTTCATTGTCTTTTTCAATATTTTTGGAGTAATTATTTTTCTGAATGCCCCCCAACATCACTGCAACGACTTTCTTATACTCTACGCCCAAGAATAATAATATATATATATATATTTATTTTTTATATTGTAATTAAAAAGTAATATAAATGTAAACCTTTGGATATAGTCGCATTTATTATATATTTATTATATATAATTTTTATTGGTTATGTTTCTGTAGGGTATTCGTAAGCAAGTCTTATTTAATTGGCTTTTTGTATATTTTTTGTGGTTTCTCTTTTTGTATTTGGTTTTTTTTTTCCATCGCCTTTTTATATATTTTTTATTTTTATAATTATTATTGATTTTGATGCGTGAACAAAATTTAAATAGTGACATTTCGGGCCACCAATAAACATTAACAGTAATTTCCGAAATAATAAACTGGTTGCGACTGTTGGTCATAAATCCGAAACTATGACAAAAAGGAACAAAAACCAAAACAACATTGAAACAGCGCCTACAACTTTTATGGTAGTAGGAGGGGGTTGCGGGTATGAAAACGCATTGAGTTCTTAGTGTTAAAAATATATACATAATCTCCAAGAACGAATAAATATTTCGAATGATCTCATTTATTTATTTACTGACAAACAGAATAACGCAAATATTGATATAATTATTTATATATTTATTTTATTAATTATTAATTATTCGGATTTTGATTTTACTGCAGGCTCAGCACTCGCCTCAAGCCATATTTACTAGTTTTAAGTTGGAGAAAAATGAGCAGGCCACTTGTGCCCCATTGGCAGCACCCAGCGATGGTGGTGGAGCAGCGCAATCACTTAGTGCTCCAACTGCAACTGATCTCACACCTGGTCGCCACGGTCGGAAGAGAGCACGTGCTTGGACTGTGGACACTCAAAGAAGTTCAAACGCAATCGCCGGCAATGAGAGAATAAAAGCCACTTCAGCGCTGGAGTTGGCCGAAAGTCAACCTTCAGTTCAAGTAAGTTTAAATGACAAACGAATTGTGGAATAGTTTTGATAAGGAATTACGTTTATAGATCTGTAGATCTGACTAGTCTGAGAAGTTTTGCCAATTTCTTTTCTAACATAAAGTAATCTGCAATGTTTCTGCTCGATCTAAGCCATATTAATTTAATTTAATTTTTTATTTATTTATTTAAATAATCTGCAATATCTTTGCTCTATCTAAGCCATTTTAGTTATTTTAATTTATTTTAATTAATTATTTTAATAATCGTTTGACACACTTCTTTCTCTTGCTCGATTGCAGTTGATGTTTTCCATGCAGGCAGCGGCAAGCAGCAAATCCTTGGAGCGCGTTTCCGGTGCGTAATATTAATGGATGATATTTAACTGGGTTTCAGCAATGTGTGCCATCTATAATTTACAGTTGTTCGTGCGGCGGGCACCTTTTATCCGGAGAATGCAAACGCCGCGGCTACAGCGGCAGTGGAGCAGTCAGCCGGCGGCAACATGCCGGATCAGCCGGAAGATTTGAGCATGCGTGCGGTGCAGCAGCAACAAACGGAACCGGAAACGGCAACATCAATGGCAATCGATGTGCAAACTGAAACGGAAACGGAAACTGGTGTAAAACTAATGCAATTCAAGCAGCTACTCGATTTGTATCAGCGCCAGGTGCTTCTGCCCAGCTTTCTGGCCACTGGGCAACTGGATATGCGACTGCTGCTGGAGCAGGCCGCCCAGCAGAAGATGCTGCTATTAAATGCAGCTGCCGCTGTGGCAGCAACAGCTGCAGCAGCCACAGCAACCACATCTTCTGCCGTTCAGGAGTGTGCACCAAAATCCTTCAGTTCAACGGCGACTCCTGCAGCAGTGGCAAGTCGAGTTGGTATCAAGCGTTCGCGGGACCAGGATATACCCATGGGCTACCTCAAGTTCCGCTTCAATGAGGATTGCAAATTCGAGCGATGCGGTTATCGCAATCATCAGTCGCATTTCCATTGCAATCGTCGCGATTGCCATTACAGTTTCTGCGACAAGACGCGCTTCGTGCAACATACGGCGCGGCACGAACGAATGGACACTCTGATGGGCGATGATTTTCGCCAGTATCGCGCCAACATGCGCTGCCATGTGACTGACTGCATCTATGCCACATCATCCACATCGGCAACTGGTAGGTTCGCACTTTTTGCTCACCTCTTCAGTGGGATGCATCTCTGACCCAGCAGCTTACAGGATCAGCAGGATCAGTCCGTCTGCTTGTCTGTTTCTCTGCAATCAAGTTATTCAGATTTTTATATATTTATATACAGCTGTCATGGTAACAATCGGTTAAAGATGAGATCTTACACGATACTTCTCCAATTTGCAACGTAATAATTTAACCAAATATCATCAATAGGAATAATCCGTGCAAAGATGAGTTCTTGTATAGAAATCCTTTTAGTTATTTAAATTATTATAAATTTTATATTTAAATTAAACTTGAACATGAAATCATAAAAGATCAGAGTAAATCATATAGCTGCCCCAAGAAATGATCGTCTGATCTTTGAGTTCTTCTATAAACATTTTTTCTGATATTTAAATTAAATTGCTCAATAACACTAAAACAAAAAATTAAATAAGATCTGACTATATTTTAACATAAAGCTGCCATTTAAACGATCTTTATAAAGATGAGTTCTTGCTTGAAAAAAATCTTCTTGCTGGCAAGGACATCCTATCGAAGAGCTTCGGGTTTATTATGCTCCTCAAATTGTTGCAATAATCCATCAAGATTTGACTACCATATAATAAGGCTTTAATTAATAAAAAATAAAAAATCGAAGTAAAATTAATTGTGTATGGTTTTCTTTTTATAGACGCCCCAAAGAAATCATCGCACTTCCATTGTCGTAAATGCGATTACGTTTGCACCGATTCCAACAAAGTGGTGGCCCATCGTCGCCTCCATATGCGGTTGGAGTATGTCAGATCCGCTGGCTTCCGCAAGATAGCCAGCAGTGAGGTCTGCGACTCCCCCTCGTGCAGCTACACACTGCGGCACACGCACTATCATTGCATCAGCTGCGATGGCAGCGTCCTCTCCCGCGCCCAGCTCTCCTCGCACAGGCACAGGCGTGCCAGCGGCAGTGGAATTGGGACTGGGACTGGTAACAGTAATCAACCCGTGAAGCAGGTCGCAGAGAGAGCAGCCTCATCTTTAAGCTTATAGCGTAAAATAAAGCAATGGAAGCCATATGTAAAAGAAAACAAATTTTATTAATTGTGATTAAATTAATATTTTTCCACTATTTATATTCTGTCAAGTCACTTATTTTGGGCTTAAACAGAGCTTATCAACTATATATTTTTTTACTAAGTTGAATATATTTTATTGTATTTAGATAAAATTGAGTCGAAGCCAAACCAAATCATCGCTTTGTATAGCCAGCTTAGTGGTAAAGTTTTCTAATTGGTTTCAAACCAATACTCGATTCTTGAAAAATATTTCGAGTTTCACTAATAAATCAGAATTACAATCGCTAAAGTTGAGCTTTCGTTTATGATTTAATTAGTGTATATGTTAAATTTAATTTAATTAAATAAAATATAATTAAATTTATTATAAAAATTGAAGTGTTGTTTCATCAAAGCTTTCTGGTTTTTTAATAAAAAAAAAAATATATATATTCAAACCAAACTTATTATAAACATTTATATAGCAAATGTGGATTTTTTTGCAAGTGTATTTTACTCTTCGGCTTGTCTGTAAGAATTAATTACTTGATTAAAATAGTTATTTTTCAATCTGTACTTAAGTTAAATAGATTTCTACGCAACCTAATTAGAAAAGTCGTTAAAATAAACCTCGAATTACATTTGACAAATTTCGTATGGAAATCAATTAAGTAATTGCATCTAATGGTTATTTCCAGCTACTATATAAGAGTCCAAGTTGTGAAGTAGTATTCCCAAAATGGTTGTTAAAAAATTGCTGTGGCACATTGTGAAGGGAAGGTCTAAGGAATTTTTGGGTAGCACCTCGTTGCACGGATTGAAATATGTTTGGGACACTCGGTTGCCCGGTTGGGTACAGTTCTATTTTGGCAAAGTGTTTTGCCTCGTGCTCGGCGTGGCCATCAATCTGGCATTGAATGTTTTCAACAAATGGCAAAATACGCCAGTTATAATCGGTATTAGCTCAACGATGACACCCATCCAGGATATACCCTTCCCAGCGATAACTGTGTGCAGCATGAACAAAGCAATCAACTCAAAAGTGGCACACTTTCAACCGTAAGCAATTTGAAGAAGAATGCTTAGGAATGTATTTTAGTTGTTGTACATTACATTTCCTACTTACAGTGGAACTGTGGAATATGCCATGCTGCAGAAGACCTGCTCTCAGGATTACAATTACACGCTGTACAGAAATGTTACATCCCAAACTCGAATGGATACATTTGCCAATTTTATTGTGAACGTTTCTCATAAGTGCGATGAGATGATTGTCTCCTGCATATTCAAACAGAAATCGGTGTCCTGCTCCGATTTCTTTCGCGAGTTTTTCGTCGATGAGGGCCTCTGCTGTGTGTTCAATATTCTTCATCCATATTATCTATACAAGCACAGGTAAACTAAAAGCACACACACAAAACTGACAAGACTACAAATAATGTTTGACACATGTTTAAGTGCGACAATGATGCGAGATTACACCTCGTCCGCGGGACTCACGGATATTGCCATCGATTGGCATCCAATCCATGGTTATCCAAAGCAAATGCCAGCTGGTTTCTATCCACGACGTGGCATCGGCGTTGGTATTCCAAATGGTCTGCAAATCGTGCTCAATGGCCATACAGATGACTATTACTGTTCATCCACAAATGGACAAGGATTTAAGGTAGCAGAAAATCCTTTTGAATGAAAAGCTTGCAACTGTTCCCAAGGTTTTAAAATCTTAACTTAAATATCGATCTAGAATTGCGATTTCTATAGGAATATCTATTGTTAAAGTATTGTTCAAGTTTGGATTATGATTTTAAAAAATCTGCTTAGTTTTGAAAAGTTTAAAAACTGCCCTAAAATTCCTTGTTTACATCTTAGTTTAAAAAAAATTTATTATTTTTAAGTTTTACAACTGCTCTGCTTGGGTACATCTAATTTTAGTTACCCTATATTAGGTGCTCATGTATAACTCAATCGATCAGCCGAAGCTAAAGGAATCGGGTCTACCAATAATGCTTGGATACGAGACTAACTATAGGATTGTTCCGAAAAGTTATGAGGCCGTACCCAATATCCGTGGCATTGATCCCATCCGGCGCCAATGCATATTTAGCGATGAGAAGGAACTGCTTTTTTACAAATACTACACACGCGGAAATTGTGAGGCCGAATGCGATGCGGAGCACTATGTGAAGATCTGCGGTTGCATACCATATCATCTGCCGTTGATCTATCGCAATGCATCCGTGTGCCATGTGTCCCACTTCGAGTGCCTGGAGCGAGAGGAAGTGGCAATTGTCGACGGCGAGAGTACGGCGTGCAAGGAGCTCTGCCTGCCCAGCTGTCACGATGTGCAATACTTTCCCAATCCCTTTTCTATACCCACCATACCATTTAATCAGCCGGGTGTCAAAGTTCAAAACGAATACTTCAAAAACTTCTCCAGAGAATATATCCGCGCTAATCTGGCCATAGTCAATTTTTATCACGAAGAAAATTACTTTCGCAGCAACGTGAGATCATCATACACAGGACTCACAGAATATATGTGTGAGTCATCTAAATATATATATATTTGAGTATTATTATTTAATTAATGTAATCTGTTTTTTTTTACTCGTTTTTTTTAGCCTTAACTGGCGGCATTATGAGTCTCATGTTTGGCTTCAGCTTTGTTTGTATCTCAGAACTGTTCTATTTTATTTTTCTTCGCTCCATTTTTGAGTATATTCACAGTTGGTTTATAGGCCGTCAAAGTCGAGTTAACACATTGTAAACCCACTTACAAATTACTTACCTAATAAAGATAAGATAACTATTTTATATATAAATGTATGATGACTGCAGCAAAAATATAAAATGGTTAACATTTTTGGTAACATTAGAAAACCATCGATTAAAAGACCCAATAAATTACAAAACGATTTCCTTAAATGTAAATTTGCAAAATTTAGATTGCACTTCCTTTCGAGGTACTACGGATGTTTATATAACCAGTTCCTCTAGTTATTCCTTTCATGCCTTATGTGACTCTTAGTCGGCAGGAGTCCTGGCTGTACAGTTATCCAGCAACAAATCAAAATGAAGGAATATTTCCACACTTGGAGCATATCCATTGCTTGACGAGCACCAAACCCTATGAAATCTTAATATATCTGAAATACTCTTATATTATAAAAAAATGTAATATACATTTCATACAATTTCCATAGCTGAGACTAGGTGACTACTACTAAGATCTGAGGATTTTCAAAGTCTAAACGCCAGACAAATTAAGAGTATGTGACTCAGATGTGGTAATTATGGAGATGAGGATAAATTGGAACAGGCTGAAAGTTTATGATTAATTTTAAGGCATACTCAATTCAATATAGTTAAGTTTGCATTATCGGAACTGTTTGTGGACTGTTAACGTTTATTAATTGTATTAAATGTCAGCTAACATTCACAAATACATATTTAAATGATGTGGTTTTAACATAAAAAGCTGAAGCATTGTTCATTAGGAATGCATATTTAAATACATAGTTACATAAATACATAATTATTATGTATGTACTATGTAATTTGTTGTTAAATTTACTCATACTCAGTTAATGTTTGGGTATTTTGGTTGGGTATCTTGCATCTGGTTGCATAAATCTACAGAACTAATAAGCTTTTTTCTTCTTGGCTCGAACTGTACAAGGACCAACTGATAAAAGGATTGGAAATACATACAAAAAATACAAAATAGTTGTAAGCTGGGAGTGCTTGAATATTGGAATGCTGGAGTTGGCTGGAATACAATGGGAGGCGTTGTCATTTTAGCGACCATTCCACGAGCCGACACGTCCATTCTCAAATGCCAGATTGATGCGTGGATGTGGCAAGTTTCTGGTCGGCTGCAGTGGCTCACGTAGCTGTGTCGCTGTCTGCTCCTCCTCGAAGTGCAAGCACTGACGCACAAACTCGAGGAACAGCTGCTGGGCATGCTGACCGCTGGCGGGCAGCTGGCGCAGATTATCATCATTGCAGAGATGGCGCACCAGCTGCTCACAGATGCGCGTATTTGTATCAACATCAAAGAGCGGCACACCAAAATTCACATCCAACAGCGTCCAATCCTCGATGCCGTACGGCTCCGGCGATTGCGATTCACCCGAGACGGGCTCACCAACATCTCCGATGGGCAACTCAACAGAGCTCTGCGAGAGCAACTCGACGCGACTGCTGTTTTCCGAGCATTTGGCCAATTCGCTGGCCAGCAGCTGGCCGCAATCGGACGATGTGTAATCGTTGGCCGGCACATGCTCCGGCGTGGCAGCAAAATGATTCTCATCGGGACTGGTCAACAGATCATTTGGCACATGATTTGATTTGGAGATCAGCCGCTTCCGTTGCGACTGCTTTAGTTTCACCTGCAGCTCATAGTCCTCACAGCCCAGATCGGGCACGCCTGTGTTCAGGAATGTGATGTAGCCACACTGATGGCTCAGATCCAAATGCTGGGCAAGTTTCTGCACGGCATGATGATTGGCCCACTTGACCTGGCTGGCATCGCTTGCGTGGAATGGAAAGGATTCGTAGTGCAGCTGGCCGGCTGTGCGTATTCCATAGCCCTGCAGCAGGACGCAGCCGTTTTTCAGCTGCTCGTTCAGATTGCGAAAGTTCTCCGAGTTGAGCACATACGCATCCGAATGCAGAATGTTCACCAGCAGCTTGCCATAGCCCAAAAAGAGGCGTGGCAGCGATTTGAGCACAGTGCCCCGGCACAACAACAAACTGGGCGGACCATAGCCTATTTGATCAGAGATCAGAGTGTGAAAATCCAGTTTAGATTTCATGCTTAAATATAAATTATTTATGTGCTCCTCTCACCAGTGATATGATTGTAGAACAGCTTGCTCCACATTGGTGTCGCATCGGAGCTGCGCACAAATTGTCCAAAGAACGGAATGCTGAACATGTGACTTAGGGTGGCGGTCAGAGGCGTTGCCGAAATGATCAACTTGTACTTCTTCTCGAGCACACGATCCCGCGTCTCCCAATCTAGGCCCTCGAGGCACTCCAGACGCAACAAATCCAAGCCGCCGGGCAACAAGGGACGCAGCGAACAGATCGTCGAACGTAAAATGACGGCGTGTGCAAAATAGCGGGAAACATCGCCCTCACCCTCGGCATCCAGCAGCGAGACCTGCTCCAGCTCAGCCAGAAAGCTGTCCAAGCTCTCCTCGCACAATTTACCAACCTCAAACATGGTCACGGCATGATTCTTCAAGCCCGGCGACAGATTTCCCATCATCAAAAATGCGGTCAGTGTCGAATCGAAGAGGAAACCAATGCGTTTGCCACTCTTCGCGGATGATGGCACAGTTTGGGAGAATGATGATGTTTGTTGTTTGGCTTTTGTGGTTGTCGTGCGCTCGCTGACATCCTCCAGCTCGGAGCTAAGCTCCTGATCATCACTGTTGTTGCTGTTGTGATTGGGTGCCGTGGGCGTGGTCATATTGGCAAAGCTAAAATCACTGGTATTGCCATCTGATGATAGATATCCAATGGAGCTACTATCCTTATCCTTATCCTTATCCTTATCTTTCTCTTTATCCATTTCCTGCTTTGGCGTTATGGGACTCTTGGGACTCGATTGCTGCTGCTGCAAGTCAAAATTGCTGCCACCGGTATACATATTGTAGTTGAGCGGCGTGATTTGTGGCGTCTGTGGCAACTCCTGCTCGTTGCTGCCAGCCCAACTGGGATTATATTGCCCGGACTCATGATCGGTGTGTTTGCGCTGAGCAAAGCCCAGTCGGCAAATAAAGCTAACCGCCTGCTTAACGCTGTCTAGTTCCAGTTGAAGCATTTGCGCCAACTCCGCAATGGTCATGTGCTCATCGGCGCTCACAAAGATTTTGTAGAGCAAATTCTCAAAATAATCGCCACTCACGCGATTCATGACAAAGTTACGCAATGGCGGTATGGAAATGCGATCCTCGCCGCTGATGGGCACGTCCAAATATATGAGTCCCTTGCGATAGAGACTCTGGACAACATTATAATTACACTTTCCCGTCGGCTGCGCACCAAAATCGATGAGATCATCGAGCAAGCTACGCTCGCCGGCCGTCACCAGACGTATATCCGTCTCAAGCACATAGCCTATGTCCAAACGCCACCAAGGTTCCATGTGAACGCGTACCGGCAGCCTAGGTAAATAGTCCAATGGATTTGGCTTGCCACTAAACAGCAGCGTTCTCGGCGTATGCGTCTTCAGTTCGCTAATCAGTGCCAAATACTCGTTGCGTCCAATGCCCAGGACACGGAGACAATCAGCAGCTGTAAAATTGGGTAAAGTATCGTAGCTTTTATCGCTGCGCAGCAGCTGGCTGAGCACATCCAGATAATAGTTGAAGGGTGTCACACGCAATCCTTTTGTCACAATGTCGGCCAGATGATAGGGAAAGACGCCGAGGCTATTGATATTCTTTTGGACGAGCAGTTCGTAGTAGCGTTGCTCTTGGCGGAACACCTTCGAGGCAAGATTGCCGCGAAAACGCAACTGATTTCTCAGGCTGTAGTTGAACACGTATTTCTCATAGTCGCGCTGATTGTTGTGCAGCACGGAGCGCAAATGGACCGGCAGATCCTGCCATGCAACATTCCCAAGCACGCACAGCTGCAGTTGCAACTGACAGTTGCCACTCTCCGTTGTCGTTGTCGACGTCATCCTTCCGTTGCGGTCGCTGTTGTTGTTTGTTTACCAGTCGCAGTCAGTTCTTGTTGCCTTTGCACCATTTCATGTTGTTTCCAATTTGTATTATGTGTCCTTTTGCTGATGTTTGTATTTTCTCTTTTTCCTATTTCTTTTTTATTCGCTCTCTTTGCTGGCGCTCGTCGATGCCCCTTTTTTTCGTTTCGTCGTTGTTCTTATTATGTTTCAGCACACGACAAATGAGTTACAGCTGATAAAAACATTTGTCAGACAGTGTGGTAGCGCCTGCTTACCAACACTGGTTCGATATTATAGCAAACTGTGAGATACAATTGCGAGAGTCATACTCATATATACTTTGTTAATTTGTTATGTCAGACCTACAAGTGTGTTTCGCATTCAAATCGCGATTTACTTTTCTGTAAAGCTACCCACTGTTTGGAATCTCACTTTTCAAAACTATTAAACAGAATTCGAATTTGAAATTTTCTTTGTAAATATACATATACATATATACATATAGACATTAAAAGAACACACTACTTTTGAAAATGCTTTCATTTAATACTTACTCCACATTTAAACCAATCGCTAGCCAAAACACAATTCTATGCCGTGCACCGCTTCCGCTAGAAACATATGATATTTAAAATCGATAAAGAATGAGAAGTAAATTGCGCCAAATCGGTAGACAACTAAAGTCATTTCGCAACACATATGATGAATATTTTAAGAACGTTAGCAACACTGCCTGTTGATGATTTTCAATATTAAAGGCACTCTGCTCTGATCTAAGAACAAAACTTTTGTTCGAATATCCAAAAGGCGCACATATATTATGTTATGCGTAGTTGTAAAATAGTGAAAACACTGTGAATTTCAAGTGTCATGCTGTAGACGTTGCTAAAATGCGTAAGTAGTGACAACCAACAACAAAAGGAAGAAAAGCAACAACAATTGTCAGCGAAGAAAAGGGACATCGAAATCGATTTTTTTGCACCCTTTTTCTTTTTGTTGTGAATTTGCGTGTGTGTGTATTTTGCGTTGGGAAAGTAGCACACAAACAAAAGCGAAACAGGCGCGACAAGTGTTTCAGGCCGCGCAGCAAAACAGCTAAGCTCGCTTTGATCCCAAAGGGAGCAAATAGACAGGCAGACAGACCGAGCGATAGACAGAGACGGACGCTCAATGAGCGGCGGGGGCGAGGAAAATGAGCAACAGCAACAGAAGGCGCCGTTGCCAGGCGTCTCAAGGTGAGAGAGAAATAAGCAGAATTAATTTCTATAGATATATATTTTAAATGATTTGTGCATTAAAGCGCTTCAACTTCATCAGCGGCAGCAGCACTGCAGCGTGGAGGAGAAGCAACAACAGCTGGAGCTGGAGTAGCAGGAACAGGCGCTGGCAATGGGCGAGCTACACCGGAGATGAAACGTTCTGCGGTGCGTAGTCTGATTCAGCGCTATTTCCATCAGCTGCAGTCGGGCTGTGGCAATGCCCAGTGCAGCAATGCGAATTGCGCCTCCAGTGGCAAGGTAGCGCCCATGACACCCAATGAGGTGGCAGCCAGAGCACTTCAGCTCTTCTCACAGGACGCACAATTGTGCGGTATTGCTACACCGGCGCTGGCGCCAGCAGCTAGCAGGTGAGTTCCAAGTCACACGCCAAATGCAAGAAAATTCAATCAAATTCTTCTTTTTGCAGTCCACAGCAGGATGTGGAAATGTTGTCGCCAAATGATAGCAGCAGCAGTAGCAGCAGCAGCAGCAGCTCTACCAGCACCATCACCTCTGCCAGTACCACAACCACAACCAGCACCCAATCCCAATCGCAGCCACAGAAACGGCCGCCAATGCTCATTGATATGCTGCAGTTGGCAACACCCGCAACAGCAACAGATGCGGATGCAGTTGCAGACGCTGAGCCCGAGTCGGAGGCAGAGCCAGAGACATCAGAGACGCCACCCGCAACATCGAGTGGCAATGATTCGGGCGCTCGCACACCGACCTTGACACCGGCCGAGTTCCTTGACGCTGATACGCTGGAGGCGTTGTACATGGAGTGCGTCGCAGCGGATAGCTACGATCGTCTGCATACGGCCATTTGTCATGTCTTCTCCAGCGTTGAAAGGCTGAGCAAGAGTTTCAAGTGTCGTCCTGGGCAGGAGCGGCGCCATTTGCAGGCCAAATCGACCAAGACGCTGAACAAGGAGCAGCTGCGTCAGCTGGAGGGCGAGCATGACAAGGATGAGGACAGCACACAGAGAGTAGATACGCGAACAGAAACGGTTCACGAACAGCGCAACGAGGATGGTGAACTAAACGAAACCGAGAACACACCTGGCGACAATGACAGCGACGACGTTGATGACGAGGAGGATGAGGATGAGCCAATGAATCCGTCGCAAGACGAGCTAAACGACAAGTTTCTACATAGAGGCATTAAAATCGATTTTCTCGGTCTGCGACGAATCAAGCGTCTGCTCTTTGGAGCACCTTGTCAAGTCATATCCGAGAATGTGACGAACAGCGTCATCCAGCTTACGGAATTAATTCCCTCGCTCAGCTTCAGGCAGGAGACGTTCTCTTGGGAGCAGGCCATCCATTGCCTTGTCATCTGCTTCGACATGGCCACCAACAGTGAGAAGAACCTATTTCAATATCTCATTTATTTATATATATTCATTATATTTTAGCTACGGCTAACAATAGCGTTACGGACATGGAGTATCTGGATCGAGTGTTGCCAAGACTGTGTCATGCGACTGCCACGATTCCGGTGAAGGCGCAAGCTCGTCTGGCGCTAATATGGGGCGAATATTGTTCAGATCAGTTGCAGGCGCTGTTGTCCTCCTGCCAGCAGCAGATAACGCTCCTGGTGCTCCTCAACGAGGAGGGTGTGCGCGAGAATGCGCATATCAGAAGCTTGACCAAAGTGCTGAAGGTGAGTTCACCCTCCAATAGCGATTCATTCGATGGGTTGATTTAACTTTCCATCGTCCAGATTGTGTTCTACGCCAACATTCTGGCCAGTGTGTTGGAGCGGCCGTCGTGCCGACTGCCACTGCAAGAGGTGGTCGAGAGCGAGGCTGCAGCCGCTGCTGCTGCGGCCGCCAACGAGGAGGGCGAGGATCTGTTCGCTTATAACTCAATGCAGCAGCCGCATATGCCAAAATTCGCTGAGGATCAGCTCGAGAAATTCTTAAAGGTGTCGTTCATCGATTGTCGCAGCCCAATGGTGGCGCTCGAGGAGTTCTACAACGAGGCGCTCAGCGAACACATCCAGATGCAACAGGACTATCTGTCATACAAGGCGCTGGCCATGGAGAGCGAACTGGGCTCCAGTTACACCCACTATTTCAGTTTCATGCTGTACGCCTTCATACTGACGCCGGCCACCAAAGTTGATGCTTTGTATTATGACTGTCGCATGCGGATGTATAGCGAACGCTACTCCTCGCTCTATTCGATACTTCATAACTATGGCCAGGATGGCCAGGAAGGAGCACGTCCCGATCTCAAGCTGACAGTGAGACGCGATCAACTAATCAACGATGCCCTCATCGGGGTGAGATTCAGTCAGCAGCAGCAGCAATGGAGATTCGATAGCTAATTGTATAATTTATTTTTGCAGCTGGAATTGGTTGCGATGAGCAATCCCAAGGATCTTAAGAAACAGCTCGTTGTGGAGTTTGTCGGTGAGCAGGGCATCGATGAGGGCGGCGTATCCAAAGAGTTCTTTCAACTAATCGTTGAGGAGATTTTCAACCCAGCCTTTGGCATGTTTGTGCAACAGGAGGAGACTAACAATATGTGGTATATATTTTAATATATTATTGATTACTATTTTTATTAATCGATATCACACGTTTATAGGTTCAATGCCACTCCCTTTGAGAATGGCGCACAATTCACGCTGATTGGCATTATTATTGGCCTGGCCATTTACAACAATATCATCCTGGCCGTAAACTTTCCCATGGTCGTCTATCGTAAACTGATGGGCTATCGTGGCACCTTTTACGATCTGTTCGATTGGAGTCCTACGCTGTACAAAAGCTTGAACGATATGCTGGACTATCAGGGACAGGACATGGAGGAGGTGTTCGATCAGACTTTCAAGATCAGCTACAGCAATATGTTTGGCGAGCTCGTCGAACACGAACTGGTGCCGCATGGCAGCGAGGTGCTTGTGGGTCAGCATAACAAGCGGCTCTTTGTCAATCTCTACAGTGATTTTCTGCTCAACGTGAACATTCAGCAGCAGTTTAATGCCTTTCGTAAAGGTTTCGAAATGGTTACCGATGAGTCGCCGCTGAAGCTACTCTTCCGGCCCGAGGAAATTGAGAAGCTTGTTTGCGGCAGCCGCGTAAGTTAATTGAATACTTTTGTTTCTTTTTTGTATATATAATTGTGGTGCGTATTTGTGAATTTTTAAGGAGTTCGACTTCGTTGAGCTGGAACACTCAACAGAGTACGAGGGTGGCTACACAGAGGAAACGCAAATTGTACAGGACTTCTGGAGCATTGTGCACGCCATGCCGCACGAGTCCAAGCGCAAGCTGCTCGAATTCACTACGGGCTCGGACCGGGTTCCCGTTGGTGGCCTAAAATGTCTGCGACTGCTGATAACGCGCCATGGACCGGACAGCGAACGTTTGCCCACATCGCACACTTGCTTCAATGTGCTGCTACTGCCCGAGTACAGCAGCAAGGAGAAGCTGGAAGAGCGACTGCTCAAGGCAATCAACTACTCCAAAGGATTTGGCATGCTGTAGTCGCCAACGGAGCAGTCGAAATTTGTTAATTAACTTACCTCCAGCATCGCAACTGATACCACCTCCGATACAAGATGATGATGATGATGAAAATGATTATAAATTGATCAGTTAAAGAGTTTTTCATTTTGTTTGGTTTTGTATTTTTCAATTTATTTTTGATACAATTTGTTTAAATAAGACAATATAGATGTGCACATGCTCAATACAACGCGTTGACAAGCTGGTAAACTAAGCATACCCTAAATTCATTAAATCTATATATTTATATATATATATATATATATAATTTTATATATATATATATTTAACTCTGTCGCTCAGTTAATTGTGTATATATATATATATATGTCGTAAATTACATTAATACCCCAACACATGTATCTACATATGTAATCCAGCACGCAGAAGGTTTTGCTGAATAAATTCTAAGTTGTGCGCCAATAGTTTCAATGTATATCGTTCGAAAAGTCTGTATCGATAACTAAGGCAACTATCTGTGCATGCTTTGCAACACTGCTACACTGCGTAGTCGCTCTCCCATTCATTCATCCTATCTGCGTTGTTGTGTACGCTTGTGTAGCGGAGCGGTGCTTGTGAATTTTGATTATTCGAAATTGGATTAACATTGCAGAGCATGCGACAATTATTATAAGAAAGGATTGTTTGTTTAAAAAGAGTGTGAAACCGTTTGTGTGTGTGTGTATTCGTGCTTGTTATACGAAATTAAGCGCCATGCAAAACCATAAACAAAGCGCATTGTTTTTGTTTCTCTTTTCGGCGTCGTTGCTGCTGTTGTTGTTCTTGCAAGGAGCTCATTGCAAATCGGAGGCCGAAGATGTCGTTGATGCTGCTTCCGAAGCTGTTGCGAAAGCAATCGCAGGCAGCCAAAAAGATTTGAATGGTTCGTATTGAGTTTCTAGAATATATAGAATATGAGTTCATCACTGGAATTAGCACGACATAAGCACTGAAAAATTAAATTGTATTCACACATGCACACAAATCTCAATGAGTGCATCTCTCTGCTTGTGGTTTTTGTTTACATTCCATTCCACTTCCCCATTCCCTTCATTCACCGCATCAAACGCCTCCTCTGTCTCTCGGAAATGCTGAGTGCTGTTAGATGTGCAACAGATTTCATATAGCTTTTATTAAGAGTTTCAATTCTTGGAATAACTCATATTAGCTCTTTTAAATATCTAAGAATTGAAACGATTTTCTTATGCGCTTTTTGCCAAGGATTTCGCAGGACTTCGAGTCCCTGACACATATAAATTGGGCTATGGGTGTGTGTGTATATGACCCATTTTGCGTACAAGTAACAGTAAATACAAACAGTAAATTCAGCGAAGCATAGAAAGCTATTGGATTTGAATTTAAATAAATATTTGTTTATTTTTAATGTATTTATGTAAAATGTTATCTGTAGAACGCCTTAAATTAAATACGTATATGTATAGAAATACGTATATATATATATATATATTTCTGTTAGCGCAATTTAATATTTAAAAATCTAAGCTATTCATTTAATTTCTTCTTTCTATTCTTTTTTTTATTCGTCGCATTTTGAAAAGATAAATTCAAAGTATTTACTGTGGCCACTGAAGAAACTGATGGATACCGCCGTTATATACGATCTTCAAAAGTCTATGACATTGAGGTGAGTATTTAAATCTAATGCGCATATTCAAATTAATCACATTTGGTCAATAATCTCGTTAAATATTTTTCTATTGTCTGGAATTCGCTATGCAAATTTAAATATTGTTCTTAACACAAAACAACAGATTGAAAAAGAGCGAAATGCTCTGTTTTTGATAGAAGAACTTAAGAATTAGCTATTCAATTAAGGGTTTATTTTTTATTAGAGAATCTTATTATCTACACGGATGTATATATATAAAAAAGTATTTCATATAAATATTAAAAAAAACTTATAATTTTGTATTGTCGTCTTTGTATCTGGGTATGTATTTCTATGTATAAATGTATATGTATATGTATATATATATATATATATATATATATATGTTTTTATATGTATGCGTGCATGTCCAAGCATCCAGCACTGGCTTCCAGATGATTGCGTCTCTGATGTGCTGCATTCGAAATGACTGAAAATAGTTTTGGGTCAGCATGTGTTAGTCGTCTCTGCTCGTCTCGGCTCGTCTCGTCTTGATGTTTACTTTGTGGTACATATTTAGATGTGTATTTAATCACGTCTTCCATATGCAGTAACCAACCGACCCGGGCTAATTATGACAATTCAGTTCCCGATTATGTAGTACCATTGATAGTAGTCGGAACGTTCAGTGATATTTACTTATCACCAAAACGCTATTCAGGCTCCCCTATATAAAGTACTCTTTCATGTACATATATACATTTATGTGTGTCTCATATAGTCTTCCGATTACGTTCACAGACATACAATTCAAAATAAGAAACAAAAAAAAACCAACAACTGACTGATAAGCCGGTTGGCCGGCTTTTCGTTTCAAAAACATTGCTTAAATTTCATGAGTTTGCTTTTTTTTGTTCGTTAATTTTTGTGTATTTCAAGAATTGTGTGAACTTAGCCATTTAGCCTTTGCAATATTAGCCTTGTTTTTATACACGAGTCAGTTCTAGAAACTATAAGCAAAAATTGAATTGTATATATTTAAGTTTAAATGGTCGCAGCTAATAGTTATATTGCAAATGCTTCAAACGGGTATTTAAAACAGACTGAAACTAGATTGACTTCCATTAAAAATTATATAAATATATATTTATATATATATATATAATTATCAGATACAACAATAAGAGAAGCAAGCAGAATTATTCTTTACTATTTAAAAATCCTTCTAATTATTAACTAATTATAAAGAAAACATTATAGTTTAAACATAAGTTGTGTTTCATATATAAATAAAGTTTAATAATATTATTATTACATATATTCTAAAAGAATCTGCTTTTTGCTATAACAGGTGATCACTCTTGGCATGGGCGAGAAATGGAAAGGAGGGGATATGAAGAGTGCTGGCGGTGGCTATAAGATTAATCTTCTGCGTAAGGCAATTGAACCTCTTAAGGATGCTGAGGACACCATTATATTGTTTACGGACAGGTGAGTCATTGCTTGTAAATGTTGTATAAATGGAATTTAATTGAAGTTCTTCTGCAGCTACGATGTCATCATCACTACTAGGCTGGAGGAGATTCTGCAAAAGTTTAAGGAATCTGAAGCCAAGTTACTCTTCTCGGCCGAGAAATACTGTTGGCCCAATAAGAGTCTGGCCAATCAGTATCCCGAGGTGGAGGGTAAGGCGTCCCGTTACTTGAACTCAGGTGCCTTCATTGGGTATGCGCCGCAGGTGAATGCGCTGCTGGAGGAGCCTATCGACGACACTGGCGATGATCAGTTGTATTACACGAAAGTGTTTTTGGACGTGTCAAAGCGTGCCCAACTGAAAATGAAACTGGACACACAGTCAAAACTATTTCAGAATCTCCATGGGGCCAAGAATGATGTAAAACTGAGAGTGGATCTGGACAGCAACCAGGGCGTAGTGGAGAACGTTGATTTCATGACCAAGCCCAACATTATTCATGGCAACGGACTGAGCAAGGTCGATTTGAATGCCTATGGCAACTATTTGGCCAAAACCTTTAGCGGCATCTGCACCATCTGCATGGAGTATCTGCTCGACTTGGATGTATGTGTGACTCTAGTGTCTCGTTCATGAATTGCTTAAATAAATTATGTGATCCCTTTTTTTGTTGCAGAACCTAAATTTACCAGTTATTACGTTGGCTGTGATGGTCCCGCAAGCGGTACCTTTCTTCGATCTGTTCCTCGGCGGCATTGAGAAACTCAACTATCCCAAAAAGAATCTGCATCTGTTCATTTATAGCAGCGTTGCTATCCACGACGACCTCATCACGTCCTATGTGAACAATCAGGGCAAGAGCTATGCCAGCGTCAAATTTGTCCTCTCCACGGATCAACTGGATGAACGTCAAGGCAGACAGCTGGCCCTGTGAGTATTTTTCCTGATGTTGATGAGTAAAAATTTTCAAAATAATGTCTCAATATAAATCTATTTTTATTTAATTAAGTATACATAAAGTTCAGTTGTTTAAAATTAGTATTTAGGAGAACTTGCCATAAATTTAGCGAGATCTCAGCAACTGAGTAAGAAATGTTTATAATGTATTCACAAATGTCATATTAATTTGAATAACTAATATTTGAGACACTCTTTCCTGGAGTATGTAAAAAGTAATTAAACTTACTAATGTACATCTTTTTCTTGGCAGCGATAAGGCAAAATTGAAGCACAGCGATTACATTTTCTATGTGGATGGGGATGCGCACATCGAGAACAGCGAATTGCTCCGTGTGCTGCTCCGATTGAACAAGTAAGTCTGCCACTCGATGGTTCCTCAATTAAATGCGAATAGTAAAGCAAAATGATCGTTGCAGGCAATTTGTGGCACCTGTGTTCACCAAACACCACGATTTGTGGAGCAACTTCTGGGGTGCGCTCTCCGATAACGGTTACTATGCACGTTCCCACGACTACGTGGACATTGTGAAGCGGAATATAATGTAAGCCAAACAAAACAACACATTAATCCATCTTTCTACGGGGCTACAAACAACATTTATTGCTTAAACATATGGAAATGGGCACATGAGAGTGGGTCGCCTAATCGAAGGCAATGGAGAAATCTGTCTTGAAACTGCGCCTATCAATCGAATACATATTGTCCGCCGTGCACTCGTAGAGGCCAGCGTCCATTTGTGTCGCCGGATCAATTTCGATCTTGGATTTGACGCGATCATCGCCAATGCGCCACTCGTGCACATGCATATAGAGATGCTGATAGATTTCGGCGCCATCCTTGTACCAGGTGATGTGCGGACGCGGATTACCCTTCGCGACG